>CANTUT010000394.1:82500-89467 GCA_947687605.1 Reutealis trisperma
TTGTTTCGGTGAATTTGCATTTCTAAAATCTTATTTGTAGGTCCTAATTCCTTCATTTAAAACTCCCTAGCCAACTGAGCTTTCAAATCTTTGACATGATCTTAGTTGGGACTTGCTACCAACATGTCATCTACATACAACAACAAGATGATAAAATCATTTCCAACAAACCTGTTGACATATGCACGAAGGTCTGCATTAAGTCTATTGTATCCAAGGCTCATGATGAAGGAATCAAATCTCTTATACTAACAACTTGGCACCTATTTAAGACCGTACAGAGATTTTTTCAACCTGCAAACCAAGTTCTCTTTTTCTTTTTCTTCAAATCTCTCTGGTTGGATCATGTAAATTTCTTCTTTAAGATCTCCATGAAGAAATGCAACTTTCACATCTAACTACTCTAAATGCAGGTTAAGAGTAGCACACATTACTAGAACTATTCGAACTATATTAAGTCAAACCACAGGGGAGAATATCTCATTAAAATCAATTCCTTCTTTTTAAGCATACCCTTTTACAACCAATCTTGCATGATACTGCTCCACTTGGTCATCACTATTTCGTTTGATCTTAAAGACCCATTTATTGCTAATACGCCTTCTTCTTTGTGGTAACGGCACAAGCTCCCAAGCCTTATACTTATGAAGAGCTTCCATTTCCTCCTGCATTGCTGCCATCCACTGAGATGCATCTAAACTATTTATTGCTTCTTGGAGAGTTGATGGCTTCCCTTGCTCATTTAGAAGACAACATGCAATGTTGCTCTCCATAAAATAATCAGACTGCTAGGCTGGTGTTTTTCTTTCATGAGCAGACCATTGAACTTTTATAGTTTCAAACTCAACAGGTTCTCATTCCTCAATTTCTGGTATTACTTTAGGAGAATCCTTTGAATCATACTCTTTTTACACTTGTACCATTATAGTTTCTGAACCTTCGTTTGAACTACTACTATCACCTTTCTCTTACAGCTTCCCTTCTGCAAATATCATATCCCTGCTAATGACAACCTTATAGGTAATGGGATCCCATAGGCAATACCGCTTTATTCTATCATATAACCCAGAAATATGCATTTTCTGAATTTTGGATCTAACTTTGTAGTTTCTTAAGTATTGCACATCACGTACACAAGACTTCGAAATACATAGAGGTTTGAATAATCAGCAGGCTTTTCCATCCACATCTCCATTAGTGTTTTCAACTCAATTGCAGTTGATGGTGATCGATTGATCACATAATAGGCCGTATTGACTGCTTCTGCCCAAAATATTTTTTCTAAACCAATAGCTCCTAACATGAACCTTGTTCTTTCCAACAGGGTTCTGTTTATCCACTCTGCCACTCCATTTTATTGAGGAATGTATACTATAGTGAACTATCTCTTAATATCTTCTTGATTACAAAACTCAGTAAACTCATTGCTGGTATATTCTCCTCAATTATCTATCCTCAAACACTTGATCTTCTCCCTATATTCAAGTTTTACCCGCGCTTTGAATGCTTTGAAAACTGAAAACACATCTCCCTTTCTCTTGATAGGAAACACCTAACATCTCCTGGTGTAATCATCTATGAAGGACACAAAGTACTTCACTCCTCCTGGGGACATAACTGATGCTTGCCATACATCATAGTGAACCAATTATAGAACTTTTTTGCTTCTAGAATTTGATGTGTTAAATTTTATTCTATGCTGCTTGCTTGTAACATAATACTCACAAAAGGGTAAGGAAACCTTTATGAGTCCCAGAAGTAGATTTTTCTCTGCAAGAATTTTCATTTCTTGCTCAAACATAAGTGCAAGTTTGTAATGCCATATCATTGTAGATTTGTCATTCAAACTACTTGAAGCAATAAATGTTTCTCCTTCCGGCATAGTCTGTCCCATCAGTATATAAAAATTTGCAACCATTTTCTATCCTTTCATAAGTACAAGCGCGCTACAGATTATTTTCTTAATCCCATTTTGGGTTTCAATCCTACAGCCAAGATCATCTAGTTGTCCTTCAGACAACAGATTCTTCTACGAGACCTCCACATGTCGCACATTTCGGATAGTGCGAATTGTATCATCATATATCTTCAGCTTGATGGTTCCAATACCGATAATCTTCAAGGCATGATTATCAACCATATACACAGATCCTCCTAAGATAGATTCATAATAATAGAACCACTCTCTCCGAGAGGTCATGTGAAATGAGGCTCCAGAGTCAATGAGCCATACATCACCAAATCTTTTTCTGCCTTTCGAAGTCGTCGCTGCTTCACAATACAAAGCTTCTCCTTCATTTGAGGTAGATGCTACATTTTCATGAGGATTAAAATTTTTATTTAAACTCTAGCAATCCTTCTTCAGGTGACCCTTCTTACCATAATGGTAGCACTTCATGTTCTTCTTACTTCTTGATTTGGACCTACCATGATTTTGGCTTTCACTTGAGCCACATTCCATTAATCTCCCTCTCATCACTGTCAACGCCTCTGCTTACTGTGAGCTAACTAATATGTCTTCCTCATTTTTGCGTCGATTTTCTTCTTCAAGAATAGTAGCTGCAACATCATCAAAAACTAGATAGTCCATAAGAATATTATTTGTAAAATTAATGATGAGTTGATCATATAAATCTGGTAGACTTTGAAGTAGAAGTTCAGCACATTCTTGTGAATTTATTGTATATCCCAAAGATGTGAGTTGAGAAAATAGCGTATTCATTATATTGATGTGCTCCGTCACTGAAGTAGATTCTAACATCCGAAGAGTGTATAATTTCCTCTTAAGGAAAATTTTGTTGTAGGCCTCGTACAATTTTGTGAGATGATCCCAAATCTCCTCTGTTGTTTTCTTCTCCTCTATGCTAGACAATATCTCATCTGCAACTACCAGATGAAGATTTGCAACAACATTATTATCCATCTCATTCCATTTGTTGTCATTTGTGATTTCTGCCAACCTATCGCTGATGGCCGCTAGGCAATTATCCTTTCTCAAGATAGCCTTCATTTTTAATTTCCACGGTGAGAAATTTCTCTCGTTAAACTTTTCAATCTCAAATTTTGTCGCCATTGATTCTATCATGAACTTTTGAGTAAATCCAGCTCCCACTATTTCATGTAAATAGAAACTGTATACTGGAATAGTGACCATAGTCTGTGAAAAATACACTAGGTAAGTTCCCAAGAAAGAGAGGTGGGTTACAATAGATACACTTAAATACCAAGTCTTTCCTTAGCCAGAACTTTTCCTAGACATGTATTTTCACACTACCACACTTATTTCCAACGTATCCATGAATAGTGCTAAATTGTATAGTACCTCATAGTACTATAAATAATTTTCTAAGAAAATTTTTTCTAATGTGGAAGATTAGTTAAAACTGCAACCACAGAGCATACTCTTATTTTACAAGAAAAATTAAAACCAATAGCTCTGATACCACTTGTTATAAAATTGGGACAGGATTAGAGCAAGAACGCAACTAATAATTTGAAAAAAATAATGAAAATAATTTTGAAATATATTTTACATGGAAAACCCCAAACAAATTGGGGTAAAAACCATGGGCAATGATAGAAAAATTTTACTATGGGAAATAATAGGAGTTACAATGTTCTCTCTAAATCACAAGAAGATAATAATAATAATCTCTCTTGAAAATAGGAGAAACACACACTAAATATTTTATTTAACTCTCTAATATTTTTCTCTCACTAAAAACTCTCTCAACTTAGGAATTCTCTCAATTGCTTAGAGAATTTGGGATGAATGAATAAGGGAGAGAGGGAGCCTTTATACAGGCTCCAAACTAAATGGAACACAGCTTGCAAAATGCAAGCTATGTTCCATTATCAAATATGGAGGTACAAATTCGATGCCTCCATAGTTGAATTATAACTACAACAATATACACACACACACACACACACATATATATGTGTGTGTGTGTGTGTGTGTTGCGTGATTTCTGCAAATGCACAGATCGTGAACAAGTAATATAGTAATGAAATAAGTGTCGATCCCATAAGGAAGGGTTGACAAGTACCAAAACTATTGAATATCCTATTATTTAGACTATCATACGAAAAGTCTTACGATTCAAATTAAACTAGATATTTAGTGCTATTGCACAGATAAGTAAAGTGTAAATAATTGATCTAAAAAAAATCACCTCAAGATAAATTCACAGGTAAGTAGAGGGGTCACAGCGATCCCATTTAAAAATCACTTTCCTAGACATAATATTATCGAGATAAGTAATTTAGTAGTATAATAATTCACTAAAACTATACCCAATAATAGAATAATTAATGACAAATTTTAAAAAACTAATTCAATATATGTAAATCCTAGGATTTAGATTTCATCAATTAATTACCTATGGTATTCTTATGCTTGCTTGATTGGTTTAATTTTATTAGAATTAATGGTTAGATTTTCCTTTAATTATGTGAAGTTCTCTTTCAAGATAAATCACAAGTATTCATGTTAACCTTATGTCTACTCTTGTGATCACAAGCAATTAACATAAATCTATTAAATTTTATGGAAATCCTTTTATCAATCACAAAGGAGTGTTCTTATCTCTAAGCGACATATACCCTAGGTCTAATATCTTAATGAACTAATATTATGCTTTCACTTTCGCTACTTCACATAATATCTTTAAACATGTAAATAGTGATAAGTATTCACAAGCATTAAGTCCTAAAATAAAATATTAATTTCAATAATCAAAACACTCAATTAATCAATCACAAAAGACCGTAAAATAATCAAGAGATTACATCTAAATCCTGGAAAAATAAATCTAGCTACTCATAGTTAAAAAGGAAGAAACAATTAAACTAACAATAAACATAATAACAACTTATAATTAAATTTAAGAATAGAGTTTAGAAAGAACTTGTTTTGGGATACAATTTTTGATGAATTCAAGCTTCCAAAAACTCCTCCTCTTGATCAAAATAAAAAATAAAATAAATCCACTCTAAGAAAGCATATGAAAATCTCTCTACATCTAATTTTTGCTACTTTGAATTATGATTTTGAAGAAGGGAGGTAATGCCTATTTATAGGCAAATTCCATCTTCATTTTCAACCATGTTGCATCATTAATTACATCATTATTTTTATGACATCATCTCTTGCATCATTAATTTCACGACATCATTGTCTGCATCATTTATAAAATGATATCATTGTCTGAGTCATGACATTACTGTATTATTGTGACATCATTTTGATCTGCAAAAATAAAATAAAAATACTAAAAATATATAATAATTTATTTATAAATTGTAGAACTATTTATTTTTAAAAATAAGTAATAATATTATTGCATTCTTGAGAACTGAGTTAAAATTTGAGTTTAAACAAATAAAATAACTATATATATATATATATATATATATATATATATATATATATATATATATATATATATATATATATATATATATATAGACACACACACACCATTTTATTACATGCAGTACCATCTCCATTTTATTATCCGCCCCGCATAAATAACTATTGATGAAATGGATATGGATAATGAAAAACCTGCCTTGCTGCCATCCATATTCATAAGAAGTGTTAAGAGCAATTACATTTTCCCATGCTTTCCACAAAATAGAATTGATTCCTATAGATAAGGTAGGGTTTAAAGGTATAGAAATAACATTACTCTACAAGTTGATTAATATAATAATAATGCCACTAAAGTTTTTTTAATTTATTTAATTTTTATTAGTTTTTTGAAGTATTTATTTTTATCAAATAATGCAGCATAAGCAAAAAAGATAAATCCCAAATTAGGGTTTTAAAATATTTCTGTATTATTTGATATCCCAAAATAGGCCAAAACAAGAGTTTAAATATGACCCAAAACCTTAGCTATAAAACTGCCAAAAATGGTGACATAACAATATTACCATAAATAAAAATAGGATTTTTAACAAAATAGATGCCATAGACAGTGCCTAAATCGAAGCAAAATAATAAGATTCATGATAGAAACAAAAAGTTTTCCTAAATGAAAAAACTACTATTTTAGGAGCTCAAATAAAAGAATTTGGCTGAAAAATAACGTCGCTCATCGCCATAAGCGATGACTTTGAACTGTTGACTTATTTCCTCTTGAATCGTATATTTGCAAGGTTCAAAATCGCAGCTGACCCAGGTTAATATTTATTGTACGTGAATTGTTGCTTATCCCAACGGGTCACGAATGCCTCTGAAATAGCCTTCACATCATCAAATATTTTATAATTAACTATAAACACAAGCTGTTAATTAATTCATATGTACTAATCCAAATATTTTTTATAGATGGAAAAATAATATAATAATAATCCAAATATATACTTAATATTTTTCGTAGATAGAAAAATAACATAATAATAATCCAACTTAAACAAAATTTCAAAATAAATTTTCCTTGTCACCCTTATAAATATCTTTCACCATCATTTGTATAGTTAGTCATAGATAGAAAAGTAGGAGCAGCCACTACGAAGTACTCGTAGAAACCTAATTTTTAGATTTTTGAAAGGATCAACATAGATTAATAGATTAATAGAGTTTTATTCGTAATTTAAATTTTTTAAGGTATTATTCATAATTTTCATTTGTTTTATTAATTATGAAATATCTTTTTGATTAATATTCAAATTTCATTCTCTTTACTTCAAATTTGAATTTTTATCTCTCTGTTCAATTAATATTTAGATTAAATTCTCTCTTTCAAATTTTCATTATCTCTCCTCAATTAAAGTAAAATTTTCATTATCTCTTTAATTAACATTCAAATTTTAACAACAATCATTCAATAAATTATAAATTGTAACATTTTAATTATATTTTATTAGTGATTAATAGTTAATAACCAAAAACAATTATCGACTAAAAAACATAAATTTTAACATTTTTATTATTATATTTTTGAATAAAAACTATTAG
>CANTUT010000395.1:10000-197500 GCA_947687605.1 Reutealis trisperma
GCCTAATTAGCTTCATCCCTTTTATGTGATAGGAGTTGGAATTTGGTTTAAGGCCACCTCTCTTCTATGTGTTCGAGTGGTAGAGCAATAACCTCCACTCTCTATGTGTTAAGTGTGATTTTTGCAAAATTGATAAATTGAACCCTTGCTAAATTGCAACTTGATTCATGAATTGAAAATCATGAACTATGTGTACAAGCTATGAGTTTTCTTTTTGAAGGAATATGTGTTAATGTATGTGCCTTATCATTTACTCATTAGGATTATCTATCTCATTCCTTTTTCCTTGTATGGTTCCAGGTGAGCAAATGTGAGGAGGGAAGGTGATGGCTTAAGCATTCTACTTCACTTAGGGATTCCTTCGCAAAGTCATTAATAATACCATACTATGAAGTGTTGTCATTGGATGCTTTGCAAATATTTATTTTTTATGTTTATTTTGAGATGTTATTACTTATTAAGTTTTCGAATGGATTATGAATATTATTTCCTTATGGATTATATGTGAAGCGTCTAATTACTGTCTTCCACAATTAAAGGTTTTCATATAATGTTTTAAATGAGTTATTGTATAAGGTTTGGTATGATCCTAGGCATGATTTGTATATGTGTAAGTGGGTTCTACGGGCATAGGTGACCTTATGTCTCCCCATGTTCTAGGACCATCATATCTCTAAAGTTGGGATGTGACATTACCTCACAGCCGTTAAACATATACTTTACTTCAATCATTACATCCCAACAGAGTCGACAATACTCAGGGTTCATTAATTAATTTCTTATCTCTACCCAAACTCTTAGCAAAACGCGAAGACACAAACAAGTGCATAGCACCAGGATTTGTCAAATATCTAGCACTAGAAGTTTGAATGGGGGTGCTACCTATGATGGTAGTATGCGAATCATGGGCCTCTTACTAATTCAGAGTGAAGACGCAACCTTTACCCTTGATGTTCACTATCAGTGCATTTTTAGCAGCTAGTCCCTTGTTCTCAGCTCCTTACCCTTAAACTTGATATGGTCTACATGATGGGAGTGCCGAGGTCATATTTCCCCAAATCTCTCATCTGTGGATAGTCCTTAATGAAGTGACCCATCTGTCCACATTTCAAACATGCATTAGAGACTTTTCGGCAAACTCTAAAATGCTTCTTCCCACAAAGGCCACTAGTCATAGGTGAAGATTCCTTTACTAAACCTCCTCTAACTTCTCTATGTTGGCCTCCATGACCTTTGCCCTTATGCTTACCTTTTTGTTCATGTTCAGCATGCTCAGCTCTCTTGGCCCTCTGCCTCTTTTCCACAATCTTAGCCTTATCTATCAACTTAGCCAAGGTCAAGAACTCGATTGCTACCAATAAGTTGAATAGAGGTGTAACCAATCCTCTTAAGAATTAGTTGATACAACTAGCTTTAGTAGGCATGATGTTGATGGCGAATCTGTTGAGTCGATTAAATTCCCTACCATATTCTGATACCGACATTCCAAGTTTCTACTTCAGTTGCTCGAATTGTAGTGCCCTATCTTGCCTTTCACCTTCAAATAAGAACTGATCCATCATTCCTTTTTAAAACTCTACCCAAGTAGGTAGGTCTGCTCCATAAAGTCGCTCCTCAATATTTCTCTCGTACTAGTACTAAGCCTCCTTCTTGAGTTGGAGTCCTACCAACTCATTCACTTGGGCATCCGAGCAAGATAATCGATGAACTAGCTTGTTCATCTATTCCAAGAATTCATGATGGTCATCACCCTCCTCACTGTAGAAGGTAGGTGGTTATAGCTTTTTGAACTCTGAGATGGTCATCCCTTCATCAGGTAGCTACTTCCTATCCCTCCGTGCAAGTGCCATAACTTAAGAGGCAAAACTCCATTGCCTTCTTGTGACGATGTCACATCCCAACTTTAGAGATATGACGGTCCTAGAACATAAGGAGACATAAGGTCACCCACGCCCGTAGAACCCACTTACACATAAACAAATCATGCCTAGGATCATACCAAACCTTTTACAATAACTCATTTAAAACATTAAAATAAATACCTTTAATTGCAGAAGACCATAATTAAACATTTCATATAAAATCCATAAGGAAAATAATATTTATATCCCATTTGGAAACTTAGGAAAAATAATATATCTCAAAATAAGCATCAATCAATATTCCCAGAGCATCTAATGACAAAACTTCATAAAATGGTATTATTAATAACTTTGACAAGGAATCCCCCAAGCAAAGTAGAATGCTTGAGCCATCACCTTACCTCCTCACATTTGCTCACCTGGAGCCACACAAGGAAAAGGGGTGAGATAGATTATCTCAATGAGTAAACGATAAAGCACGTACATTATCACATATTCCTTTGAAAAGGAAACATATAACTTATACACATAATTCATGATTTATAATTCATGAATCAAGTTAGAATTTAGTAAGGGTTCAATTTGGCAAGTTTGCAAAAATCACACTTATAACACATAGTGAGTGAAGGCTATTGCTCTATCACTCGAACACATTAAGGAGAGGTGGCCTTATACCAAATTCCAACTCTGATCACATAGAAGGCGTGAAGCTGATCAGGCCCCATGGCTAGAACCACCCCTTTCTAACTAAGGTGGATACACTACCCTTATCCATCGGGTTAAGACTGTATGCATAGGTTCTAATGATTACCTGCATCGGCATGAGGATTATGCATAAAGGGTTAAAGGTACCATAGCTAGAGCTAATGGTAATCACATATGACAATAACATTTAAGGCAACAATCACATATTTCACAATGGCAATATCAGTTTAACTCATTGAATAAAAAGATACAAGAACAATGTAGTTCCATAAAGAATTATAAGTTAGGGTAATAATAACAATAATTTATCATTGGATAACAAAAGTGGTTTTGGACCAATTGTCCTTTGGCAACCTAAGCTTTACAAAGAAATCATAGAGTTTCATTTTAGAATAGAAAGAACTTGGGTTTCAAGAATGTCAAAGGCTCACATAACATGATATCACATATTTGTAACATAACAAAATATTACTCACACTTATAGCATGAACACAATGTTTACTCACCTTGGGGTTCCTTTACTCCTAGTATACGTAGCCCCTTTTCACTTCTAAAGCTCCTCAAACTGTAACACAATTATTTAATTTAATTTAATACTTAGTATTTATTTACTCATGATGCTCCTATCCCATAACTACCCTATGCACATATAGCATACACATACACTTAGAGTTGCACATATAAGTGTACTCATCACTTGTACATAACACATTGACTTTAAAAGTCTTGCACACGTAGGCCTTATAGGCTCACATGAAAACACATTACAATCATGTCAATACCTTTCTAAGAACATCACAATATTATTACCTCAATATCAATTTACTTTAAAAATCATCTTAATACACTTTATACTTCCATACATGTCAACTTAACAATTAACATTTCAAGTGTCATGCTTAACTCTTATGATTATTCAATTGTCACTTCATCAACTCAAAACCATGTATTTATTATCAAGTCATCATAACATCTAGTTCCATATTTCCTAATCACATTTACATTCGAATCATAATATAAGGTAAAGATACCTTAAGTATATCAAAATGCCTTTAAGCTAGTCTAAGGTCATACCTTCAACTAACATGCAATTTTATCATTTATTATACATACATACATGTCAATAATCATCAAAATACATTACATAAAAATTATAGACATTGGGATAAAAATATTAATGTATGCCGAATGCATCACCAAAAGGAAAACTAAATTTTCTTTCTTTTCGCACTTTCTGTCTATTATAATAATATGTAAAAACATGGTTTGAACCAAGATTTTTCATGTAAACACAACAAAAATCATTTTAGAATTTTAATTCACATGAATCGGCCGCACATGGTATTTCTCATACATGAAAATTCAACTTTTGGGTTATAGGGTATAAAACCATGAGTTTTCTTATTTTTGGTATTTTTCGGTCATTTTAGAAATATGTAAACAACTGGTTAGAACAATTATTTTTCATTTAATCATAGAAAATATTAGTTTAGAACATGTCCATACATGATTTGCAGCCATAGATAATATTTATACAAAAAAATTCCAAGTTTTAAGACTTAGGTGAAAATCATGAGTTTTCGCGTTTTCCGTGCTTTTCATTCATTACAGCAATAGACAATCACATGATTCAAATCATTATTTTTCATCTAAAAAAAAACAATTATCACCTTAGAATGCTTTCTCACACAAATCAGCAGCCACATATTAATTTAATAATAGAATTTTCTAACTTCTAAGTTCTAGCACAAAAACCTTGAACTCCTTTTTTTTTCTGAAACTTTTCGATCATCATAGAAATATGCAAAAATATAATTTAATCCAATATTTTTTATCAAAACAAATTAAAAATCTATTTAGAAACCAATGATGCACAAATAGCCCCCTCTAGTGATGTTTATGCATAAAAATTGTGATTTTAAGTTATAGAATTCACCATTGGAGAAATCTCGCGAAAAGATTTGTGTTTTCGGTAGAAAATAGATTTTGTCTCCCAAAAACTCACCCAAATAAAATTAAATCTATAAAAATCAGTAATCAAACAATTCAAAATAATTTTCTCATAATTTATTTCATAGAAATCAGTTTAGAAATTAAAAGAGAAGAAAAACTTATGATTACGGTCAAGAAATCGTGAAACTGAAAGGTGTTTTCTTAATTTGGGTTGAGAGAATTTTTCTGCCAAGATATAGAAAAATAAAATGATGGCTGCTGGAAAACCTAGGCTGGCCAAATTTTACAATATATATTAGGGTTTGGGTGCAATTCCCACTAATACCCTTAATGAACTAGGTTATGAGGGTTTTAGTGTAGTGAGCTTTTGGGTATTTGGGTTTTTTATTAAAATTTTGGGCTAATTATAATTAAAAATAAAAAGAATATTTTTTTTATTATTTCTGTAATATTTCTCCCAAAATAATTATTTTAAAAATTATTTTAAAATTCTCATAAAATCATTTTATGCTTAAAAATTGTCTTGATGCATGAAAATTCATTTTGTTTAAAATAAATTCTTTTATGCAATGAACTTCATGTAAATCATTTATTTCACAATAACAACTCATATTATGCATATTAAAATTAATTTAATATGTCATATGCTCATCAACACATAGATTATGAAAGCACACACTTAACCTTAATAGTTCTAAATCAAGCAAATTATCACGAAAATTTCTAGGGTAGGTGTGGGTTGTTATAGTTGATGGCACTTCCCGCCTTTGAGCTCGCAGCTCATCCAATTCCTTATGCAAGTCTCTCATTTCCTTGAGCATAACTTACACCTGTTACGAAGATGCTTGCTCACTAGAGCTCATAGTTAGTGCCCTTAAATTAGATCTTCCTCTTGACCATATAGGTGCAAAGGCAACATTCAAAGCAATGTCTAATATTGCATCCTCACTAGCCCTAACAGGTTGGGCAGCTATGCAGACTTTCTTCTTTAGAGGCATTCTACTATAATGGTAAAGGAATTTAGTGCTAACTCCCTTCTAACCAATTTAACCCTATAATCATATCATACTTACCATGCATTTTACATGAGTACATAACATATCATATCACATAACTCATAGCATATATCACATAGCCTAGCATGTATCATGTAACATAATTATGTAACATATGACTTATAGCATCATGAATTTCCTTATCATATATACTCAATCATGTCATAGCCAATAAAATAAATCATTCCGTACTAAGTAGCTAAGCAATCAAATAGTATAATTCATAGCATATAAATCCTATACCCCAAGCTAATAGTTATCAACTACTAGCGCAAATCTCAACTGTGCCCCTTGTTAGTACCAATATTAGGTGGCTCCTAGGGTTGCTAAGGCATATAATTGATAAGAGGGCAATTAGCAAAAATGTGACCAAAACCATAACATTTATAGCAAAATAAATCTTTATCCGTAGCCTGACCAGTTAAGGACAAAGTCCTAGATGGTTAGTGACAAAAATCTTTAGCTACATTGTCATCCATTTGCTTGACATATCTGGTCTTAAGCTACTCCACATCTTCCCTCAAGGCATGAACCAAGAACCTAAGACATCGATTTTCTTCCCTCAAATCTGAGCAGTTGCTCTCCAGTTTCTAAATCTTACTATAAACCTAATCATAGTCTAAATACTCCTCGGGGTCCTCTTCTTTAGGCATCTTCTCTTCCTTATAGTGAATCACAGACATGACTTTCTCAAACATCTCTTGCCATGTCCTCTTGCATGCTACACATGGTGCTCAAGGTCACCATCCTCTAGCAGGGGTAATCTTCTTGGTCATCTGGTAAAAGAATTGTAAGACACATAAACAATAACAAAGAGTACTATAGCTTATTAGAATCTTATGGAACTATACAGCGATAGACTGCAAGTGACATGACAAGAAAAATTTCTATGTTCTAGGATTGTACTTCATCAACCCATTAAGTAGATAAGTCTAAACTAGACTTAAAAACTATGGCTTTGATATCAACTTTTGTCACTGGTAGAATGGCAACAAAGGGTACCTATCCTTAGCTATGATACCAACTTTGTCACATCCTAATTTCAGAGATATGATGGTCTTAGAACATGAGGAGACATAAAGTCACCCATTCCCATAAAACCCACTCATACATATATAATTATTGCCTAGGATCGTACCAATACCTCATACATTAACTTAAATAAACCATTTATAAGAAAATCTTAAGTTATGTAAGAATAGTTAAAATATACTTTAAATACAATCCATAAGAAAAATAATGCTTAGACTCTAAATAAAGTCACCAAAACATAATATTCCAAAAATAAAGTTCCCATCACAATACTCCCGGAGCGTCTAAGGACTCATCATAGTATAGCATAATAATGACTTTAACAAGGGAATTTCCCAAGCTGAGTAGGTTGCTTAAGTGATCACCTTACCTCCTCATAATACTCACTTAGAACCACATAACGAAAAAGGGGTGAGATAGATGATCTCAATGAGTAAACAGTAAAGCTTATATAATAACATATATCCCTTAAAAAAGGCTCATAGCTCATAACTCATAGTTCATGATTCAAAATTTATGATTCAAAGTTCATGGTTTAGAGTTTGCAATTTAGAAAGGTTCACAAAAATCTCATTTATAACACATAACACATAGAGTGAGGGCTATTGCCATATTCACTCGAACACATAGAGGAGAGGTGGTATCAAACCAAATTCCAACTCATATCACATAGAAAAGCATAAAACTGATCAAGCTCCATGACTATAACTGCCCCTTCAGCTGAGGTGGATACACTACCCCTATCCATATGGTTAAGACCATGTGCACAGGTTTTGATGATTACCTACATCATTATGAGGATTTCTACATAAAAGGTTAGAGGTACCATAGCTAAATCTAATGGTAATCGCTTATAACAATAGCACTTAAGAAAACAATAACATGTGGTATAATAGCAATAGCAATTTAACTTATTCAACAAAGGATAAGATAATAGTGTGGTTCCAGGAAGAAAGTAAGGTAAGGCAACAATTACAAAGGATCTTTCATATCATTGAATAATAACAATGGATTTTGACCAATTGTCCTTTGGCAACCCAAGCTTAACAAAGAAATCATATAATTATAATTGAAAGTAGAAAAAAGGCTTGTGTTTCAAGAATCTCAAAGGTTCCCATACCATAATCATATGTACTTGTAGCATGAATATAATGTTTACTCACCTTGTGGTTTCTTTGCTCCTAGTACTTGTAGCCCTTTGAACTTCTACTGCTCCGCAAGCTCTAACATAATATTTAATTCAATACTTAGCAATTGCTTAATGATCATGCTATCCTATCCCATAACTACCTTATACACATATAACATTCATATACACTTGGAGTTGCATATAGAAGTGCACTCATCACTTGCACATAACATGTTGACTTTCATAGTCTTGGATATTTAGCCTTTATAGGCCTATATGAAATCACATAATAACTCATACCAAGACTCTTCTAAAGTCAAACACAATATATCGTGATCTTAATATCAATTTAATTTAACATTTAACTTAGTACACTTAATACTTTCCCTATATGTCAACTTAACAAGTAACCTTTCAAGTGTCATGCTTATCTCTCATGACAATCCATACAATCAAATTCATAGTCAATTTAAGATCATTAATTCATTATTAACTCATCATAAAACTATTTCCTATATCACTTAATCATATTAACATATTAATCACAATGTAGTAATAGGATTAGAAAACCCTAGATATACCTAATTGTCTCTAGATTTGTCTAGAGTTATTCCTTCAACCAACATACAATTTAATCATTTGTTATTCATATGTACATGTCAATAATAATTAAAATATATCACATAAAAATTATAGATATTGGGATTAAAATCCCTATGTTTGCCAAATATACCCATCAAAGAGAAACATGAATTTTCTTACTTTTCGCACTTTCCGTGCATTACAGTAATATGCAAAAACATAGTTTAAACTAAGATTTTTCATACAAACATAACAAAAATCATTTTAAAACATCCCAATGCACCAATTGGCACCCATATGTGTATATATGCAGGAAAAATTTTCAACTTTAGGTTTTAGGATGAAAACCATGAATCTTTCTTGTTTCCAGTACTTTCTGGTCATTACATTAATATATAAACACATGATTTAAACCAATAGTTTTCATGTAATAATGACACAAATTATTTTAGACCATAACATGTAGGAATCGGTGGCCTTTGGTAATTCATATGCATGAAAATTCTAATTTTAGGTTTTAGAGTGAAAACCATGAGTTTTCTTACTTTTCGGTATATTCTGATCATTACAATAATATACAAAAATATGTTTTAAATCAATATTTTTCATCTAAACAACTAAAAAATCAATTTAGAACATAATGAAATACAAATTGGCAGCCCCTTTCATTATTATGCATGGAAATTCCAAACTTTGAGTCTTAGGGTTCACCTTTAGAGGATTCCTGTAGAAATGTTTGTGTTTTCATTTGAAAATTAGTTTCTCCTTCCAAACAATCACCTAGGCTAAGTTTAATCATAATAAAAATAGTAAACTGAAAGCCCAAAATAGCTTTCTCATGATTAGTCTCATAAGAATCAAATAATAAAATTGAAAGGAGCGAAAAACTTACAGAAACGATCACGAAATCGCAAGGTTTGAAAGCACATTGTGAATATCGGTTGAGAGAATATTTTTGAGAGAATTTTCTATTGGAAATATCATAGAAAATAGAATGGTGGCTGCTACAACTAGGGCTAGCTGAAATTAGCTTATTATATTTAGGTTTTGGGAAAATTACAAGTTTACCCTTAATGAACTAGGTTAGGAGTGTTTTTAGTGTAGTGGGCTTTTGAAAAATTGGGCCTTTTATTTTATTTATGGGTTGATTATAGGTAATTTAAAATAAAATATTTTTCTTATTATTTTCATTGAAATCCCCCCCCCAAATATTTATTTAAAAATATTTTAAAAATGTTCATAAAAATTATTTTATGCTTAGAAATCGCTTTGTGCATGAAAATTCAATTTATTTTAAATAAATTATTTTATACTTATGCATTTCATATAAAACACTTATTTCACCATAATAATTCATATTATGCATATTGGAGCTAATCTAATATGCCACATACTTATCAATCACATAACACTTGAATTTTCATAAAAGCACATGTTTTGCCTTAATAGCTCTAAATTTAAGAAATTAATCACGAAACTCCTTGGGTATGTGTGGGTTGTTACATTCTCTCCCCTTAAAACAAATTCATCCTTGAATTTAAATACTTACTTATATGTTCTTAAAAAAGCTAGGGATGCTTATGCCGCATCCCTACCTCGGCCTCCTAAGTACACTCATCCATTCCATGATTATGCTAATGAACCTTAATCATAGGTATCTCCTTGATATACAAATTTCTTCTCATCCTTAGTTCAAAATTCTACTTGCTTTTCTCTGTAGTCAATATAAGCTCCATACTCATATAGCCAATCCATTCCTAAGATCACATCAAATTCTAGGACATCAAGTTCTAAAAACTCCAATGGAAGTTTTTTGCCCATCAATGTCTACCTCATAGCCCTTAAATATATACTTTACATCCATCATTACATCCCAACAGAATTGACAGTACTAAGGGTTCATTAATTATTTTCTTATCTCTACCCAAACTCTTAGCAAAACACGGAGACACAAACAAATGCGTAGCACCAAGATCTATTAAATATCTGGCACTAGAAGTTTGAATGGAAATGCTACTTGTGATGGCAGTATGTGAAGCATAGGCTTCTTACTAATTTAGAGCGAAGACACGACCTTTACCCCTGATGTTCATTATCAGTGCATTTTTTGTACTTGGTCCTTTGTTCTCAGCTCATTACCATTGAGGTTGATATGGTCTGGATGATGGAAGTGCCAAAGTCACATTTCTTAAATCTCTCATATGTGGGCAATCCTTAATGAAGTGACCCATCTATCCACACTTCAAACATGAGCCAGAGACTTTTTGGCAAACTCTGAAATGCTTCTTACCATAATGGACACATTCATGAGCAAAGATTCCTTTACTAGACCTCCTCCTCTTTCTTTGTTTTGGCCTCCATAACCTTTGCCCTTATGCTTACCTTTTTGTTCATGTGTAGCATGCTCAGCTCTCTCGGCCCTATGCCTCTTTTCCACTATCTTAGCCTTATTTATCAACTTAGTCAAGGTTGAGAACTCAGTTGCTGCCAATGAGTTGAACAGAGGTGTAACCAATCCTTTTAAGAATTAGTTGATACAGCTAGCTTTAATAGGTATGATGTTGATGGCAAATCTGTTGAGTCGATTAAATTCCTTAGCATATTCTGATATCGACATTCTAAGTTTATGCTTTAGCTGCTTGAATTGCAGTGCCCTATCTTGCCTTTCACCTTCAAGTAAGAACTAATCCATCATTCCTTGTTTAAACTCTGCCTAAGTAGGTAGGTCAGCTCCATAAAGTTGCTCCTTAATATTTCTCTTGTACTAGTACCAAGCCTCCTTCTAAAGTTGGAGTCCTACCAACTCATTCACTTAAGCATCCAAGCAAGATAATTGTTGGACTAGCTTGTCCATCTTTTCTAAGAATTCATGATGGTCATCACCCTCCTCACTATAGATGTTAGGTGGCTGTAGCTTTTCAAACTTTGAGATGGTCATCCCTTCATCAGGTTGGTGGCACTTCTCGCCTTTGAGCTCATAGTTTGTCCAATTCCTTGTGTAAGTCTCTCATTTCCTCATGTATAGCTTGCACCTCTTATGAAGATGCTTGCTCAATAAAGCTTATGGTTAATGCCCCCAAATTAGATCTTTCTTTTGACCATGTAGATGCAAAGGTAGTATTCGATGCAGTGTCTGATATTGCATCCTCACTAGCGCTAACAGGTTGGGCAGCTATGCGGACTTTCTTCTTTTGAGGCATTATGCTATAATGGTAAGGGAATTTAGTGCTAAGGTAAGGGAATTTAGTGGTAACTCCCTTCTAACCCATCTAACCCCATAATCATATCATACTTACCATGCATGTTATATGAGTGCACATCATATCATGTCACATCTCATATCACATATGTCATAACATATATCACATAGTATAGCATGTATCATGTATCATAATCATGTAACATATGACTTGTAGCATCATGAATTTCTTATCATATATAGTCAATCATGTCATAGGCAATAAAATAAATCATTCCATACTAAGTCATTAAACAATCAAATAGTATAATTAGGGGCCAGCTATTGGGAATGCACCGGTGACAGAGAATAAGGGCAAGGGTCAATTCTTCACTTTAAATCAGCAAGAGGTTCACGCTTCGCATACTGCCATCATAGGTATCATCCTCATCTAAAATTCTAGTTTAAAATGTTTGATTGATTATAGTGTGACGCACTCTTTTGTATCACCATGTTTTGCTAAGAGTCCTAATAGGGATAATGAATTGATGAGTGAACCTTTAGTAGTATCAATTCCTTTAGGGGAAGGGATGGAAGTAAAGTATATGTTTAAGGGTTGTGAGGTAGATATTAATGGGAAAAAACTCCTTATAGAATTGCTAGAACTAGATGTATTAGAATTTGATGTAATCTTGGGGATGGAATGGTTATACGAGCATGAAGCTCGTATAGATTGTAGAGAGAAATTGGTTGAGTTATAACTAATGATGGAAAGAAGTTTGTGTATCAGGGGGATAGGATTGAGAATCCTCTAAACTTGATATTGACCTTAAGAGCAAGAAGGATGTTAAAGAAAGGATGCTAAGCATACCTAGCCCGTGTAATTGATACTGATAAGGAGGCCACCTTTCTAGAAGACCTACCTAGAATACCACCTGACCGTGAGATTGAGTTCAACATTGAACTACTACCTAGCACTAACCTATATCAATATCGGCATATTGCATGGCACCAATAGATTTGAAAGAATTAAACACACAACTGCATGATCTACTAGACAAAGATTTTATTCGACCAAGTAGCTCGCTATGGGGTGCTCTAGTGCTATTTGTGAAAAAGAAGGATGGCTCATGCTGGATGTGCATTAATTATCACTAGCTTAACAAAGTCACTATGAAGAATAGGTATCCTTTGTCAAGGATCGATGATCTTTTTGGTCAATTGTAAGGAGTTAGACACTTCTCCAAGATCGACTTAAGGTTTGGCTATCATCAACTAAAGATCCGTGGTGAAGACATCTGTAAGACTGCCTTCTGTACTAGATACAGATATAATGAGTTCACGATTTTGCCATTTGGTTCGATGAATGCTCCTGCTACTTTTATGGACCTGATGAATTAAGTATTCAATCTATTTCTTGATAAGTTCACAATCGTGTTCATTGACGACATCCTAATTTACTCAAAGAGTAAAGAAGAGCATGAAGAACATTTGAGGATCGTGCTTCAAATACTACATAATCATCAACTCTACGCTAACCTATCTAAGTGTGAGTTTTGGATGGAGTCTGTCAACTTTCTTAGACATGTAGTAAGTAAGGAAGGGATTCAAGTTGATCCTAAGAAAGTTAAAGCGATAGTAAGTTGGCCACAGCCCACAATGGTTTTAAAAGTATGGAGTTTCTTGGGCATGGCTAGCTATTATCACCGATTCATATAGGACTTTTCCAAGATAGCAGCCCTATTGACCAAGTTGACTAGAAAGCAAGTTAAGTTTAATTGGGAAGAGTCCTATGAGGAGAGCTTTTAGAAACTAAAGAAATGTTTGATATTAGCCCCAGTTTTAGTGTTACCCAACGGAGAAAAAGGATTCACCATCTATTATGATGCTTCAAGAGTAGGACTTGGATGCGTCTTGATGCAAAATGGTAAATTCATCACTTATGCATCACAACAACTAAAGAGGCATGAAGTGAATTACCCTACTCATGATTTGGAATTAGCTACCATAGTGTTCGCTCTAATGATCTAGAGACATTACATGTACAGAACAAAGTGTGAGATCTACATGGATCATAAGAGTATTCAATACATCTTGAGCCAAACAGACCACAACCTGAGACAAAGGAGATGGATTGAACTATTGAAGGACTATAATAGTCAGATTATTGATCATCTTGGGAAGGCAAACATAGTGGTAGATGCCTTAAGTCGAAAATCAATAGGAAGCCTAGCCCATATGACTGTACGGAAGAGGATGATCATAAAGGAATTAAAGGAGTTGTTTAGCCAAGGATTGAGGCTAGAGATTGGAGGATCAAGAGTTTTAGTGGCTCATTTTCAAGTGAGGTCTAAGCTAACAGAAGAAATAAAGGATTCACAAGATAAGGACCCACACATTGTGAAGTTGAAGGATGAGACGAAAGAAGGGAAGAACTCTGAGTTCGAAGTGGTCAATAGAGTTTTAAAGTGTTGAAATAGAGTATGCATGCTTGATGTGGAAGGATTATGGGAAAGGATACTGAAGGAGGCTCATTAGACATCTTATTATGCTCATCCTAGAACTACTAAGATGTACCATGATGTGAAAGCTAACTATTGGTGGCCTGGATTGAAGAAGGATGTGGCTAAGTTTGTAGCATCCTACTTGACTTGCTAGCAAGTCAAGTATGGGCATTAATGACCCTTAGGATTGCTATAAGAAATTCAACAACCTGAATGGAAGTGGCGTGCATCACTATGGACTTCGTAGTTGGCTTACCTAAAACCTCCAAAGGATATGACTCTGTATGGGTCATAGTGGACCGACTGACAAAGTTTGCTCATTTTTTGGGAGTTAAGACCATATATTTTGTAGCAAAGTTGTATGTGGATGAGATCGTGAAATTACACAAAGTGCCAATTTCCATCATCTCGGATCGAGGGATTCAATTTACCTTAAGGTTATAGCAGAAGTTACAAGAAGCATTAGGAACATAACTAGATTTCAATACTGCATTTCACCCTCAAACAGATGGACAGTCTAAAAGGACAATTCACACGCTCGAGGATATGCTAAGAATATGTGTCTTAGACTTTGGTGGTGGCTGGGATAAGTACTTACCCTTGATCAAATTTGCCTACAACAATAGCTACCATTCATCCATTGGCATGGCACCATATGAAGCTCTGTACGGGAGGAAATGTTGCCCACCAATTTGCTGGATTGAACTAGGAGACAAATATGTAGAAACGCCAGAGTTGCTTAAGGAGACTACCAAAAAGGTACCCTTAATTCAAGATAGGCTGAAAATGGCTTTTAGTCGACAAAAGAGCTATGCAGACCCTAAAAGGAAGGACATACACTTTGCCATGGGAGATCACATTTTCTTGAAGGTCTCCCTAATGAAAGGTGTTATGAGATTCAGCAAGAAGGGGAAGTTATCACTTTATTTTTTTGGTCCTTTTGAGGTCTTGGATAAGGTTGGGGAAGTATCTTATAGACTTGCCTTACCCCCAACTATAGCTCATGTAAATCTGTGTTCCACATCTCTATGTATCATGTGTTCCACATCTTTATGATAAGGAAGTGTATGTCAGATTCATCTCATGTCTTGTCACCTCTAGACATTACATTAGATGAGTAGTTGTCTTATGAGGAATCACCAATAGCCATAGTGGATCAACAAGTGAAGAGGTTAAGAAACAAGGAGATAACCATGATTAAGGTTTAATGGCGAAATCATAAGGCATATGAGTGCACTTGGGAAGCCGAGGAGGAAATGTGGCAAAAGCATCCTTAGCTTTTCAAGAGTGATTAGGTAAGTATTTAAATTTGAGGATGAATTTCTTTTAAGGGGGGAGAATGTAACAACCCACATCTACCCTAGAAATTTTTGTGACAATTTGTTTGACTTAGAACCATTAAGGCTCAGTATGTGCTCTTATAGAAATTTATGTGCTATGTGATTGATGAGTATGTGGCATATTAAATTAATTTTAATATGCATAATATGTGTTATTATTGTGAAATAAATGATTTACATGAAGTGCATTAGCATAAAATAATTTATTTTTCATATAATGAATTTTCATGCAAAAAAGTAATTTTTAAGCATAAAATAATTTTATCAATATTTTTAAAATAATTTTTAAATAAATATTTTAGGGGGATTTTGATAAAAATAATTATAAAAATGTTTTATTTTTAATTACTTACTATCAGCCTCTAAATTAATAAAAAGCCCAAATACCTAAAAGCCCACTACCCAAAAACCTTCCTAACCTAGCTCATTAAGGGTAATCTTGGAAATTGTCCAAAATCCTATATTTAAATACCAAATTTCAGCTAGCCCTAAGGTTTCCAGTAGCCACACTCTATTATTCTAGTATTTTTATAGAAAAATTCTCCCAAAATAATTCTCTCTATCAAAATTCTTAAAACACCTTCAACTTTGTGATTTCTTAACCATAATCATAAGTTTTTCTTCTCTTTCAATTCCTTATCTGATTTATATGAATTAAATTATGAGAAAATTAATTTGAACTGGGTATTTACTGATTTTTATAGATTTAATTCAGTTTGGGTGAGTTTTTGAAAGAAAATTTAATTCTTTACCAAAAACACAAATTTTTCTACGCGATTTCTCCAAAGGTGAATCCTGTAACTTAAAACTAAAATTTTCATGCATAAACTCAATAAAGGGGGAAAGGGGTGATGTGCCGAAATGCACACTAACAAATTACAAGTGCACAAGTTGTTATCAAGTAATAAAGTAGTGAGTATGAGTATCCTCTCCACGAGGATAGTATATAAGTACTAGTGCAAACTTCAACTATTGTCTAGTAAAGAATCAAGATGAAGATTAATTAAACTAAGCTAAATTAACTAAGCTAACCTAATAAAGCAAGTAAATGATATTGATGGAAATAATCTAGGCAAAGCTAATCTAAATATAAATCCCCCTAGCTGTTTATGCATATCAAACAATGGATTAAATTGGACTCTCACAAAATTAGATAAAAACCTTTCTCAAGTAATTAAATCCCTAACTTCCTAAGTATTATAGGGGAATCTCTTCTCAACCTATGATCAAATAGGAGCAGCATTAAGTTCAAGAGATTAACATCTAAAGAAATTTTATAGGTCTATCTCTAGCACCCCAATCAACTCTCTATTCCCATGAGTGATCTATCTATATCAGGGTATCTCTACTCGTCAGAAACAATATCCAATCAACAAGCTAGCAATTGCACATTGGAATAATAAGATTTATCATGAAAATAAAACAACCAAAGATGAATTGATTAAAGTTTAAATCCTTCAATCTATGCAATCAAAACTAGGGTTCATTACAAATAGAATTAGTTCATATTAAAATTAAAGAACAAAGATGCAGAAAATAAAGGAGAAAGAAATATCAAACAGATCTTGAAGATGTTTTTTGAAATCTTCTCTTCAACCTTCCACATCCACTTGGATCTTGGTCTTTGATTCGATTAAATCATCAATATCTCAAACCTTCAAGCCTCTCCCGTGACTCTAGGGCTTAGTCGACCCTTAAATCTTCATTTTTTGCTCTATGGCAGCTCTCCTCTGGTTTTTTGCGTCAGTTTCTTTATATAGGCAGAATTTTGGGTTCAGGATATGACCAGTGACACGGCCATGTCTTTGGGCATGTCGACGCTATGGCTACGCACCACGGCAGTGTCTTAAGCTGTGTGAAGCTACTAGAAATATTGGAATTAGCCCTTAATGACACGGACAGGGACATCGCTGTGTCACTGGCCGTGTCACAGAGATGAGCTTCAATCATTTACCCGTTTTCTTCCATTTTTGGTCATTGGCTTTGTAGCTTCTTCATAAATTGATCCATGGCCCCTAAAAACATAAAAGAACTCTGGAAAGGCACTAAACAAACAAATCAAACTCAATTTAAGGATAAAATACATTAAGAACAAGGGGTAAAATGTAGTTAATTAAACACTTATCAAGGGGCAATTTCTACACCATTGAATTTTAAACTAATTTTTAATGTATTTAGATGAAAAATATTGGATTAAATCACATTTCTACATATTACTGTAATGACCAAAAAGTTTCAGAAAATAAGGAAATTCAAGATTTTTGTCCTAGAATATGAAAGTTGGAAAATTATATGATTATATATGTATATATATGGCTACCAAATTGTGTGTTTATGAATTCTAAATTGATATTTGTTATGTTTGGGTGGGAAATAATAATTTAAATCATGTATTTACATATTACTCTAATGATTGGAAAGTACCGAAAATAAGAAAACTCATGGTTTTTGCATTCTAAAACCTAAAATTGGAATTTCATGTATATATGGTACCTATTGTTGCCAATTCCTATAGATTAATATTATAAAATGATTTTTGTTATGTTTACATGAAAAATCTTGATTCAAACCATGTTTTTACATATTACTATAATAGAAGGAAAATGCGGAAAGTAAGAAAATTTTGTTTTTCCTTTAATGGAGCATTCGGCCTACATTGGGATTCTTATCCCAATCTCTATAAATTTTATGTGATGTATTTTGTTGATTATTGACATGTATGTATGAATGATAAATGGTTAAATTGCATATTGATTGAAGGAATGACCCTAAACAAGCCTAGAGGCAATTTGGTATACTTAAGATATCTTAATCTTAGGTTGTGATTAATATGTGAATGTGATTGGATAATATGGAAGTAGGTTGTATAATGACTTGATAATGAATTAATGATCTTGAATTGATGAAGAGATTGATTGAATAAATTGGTCATAAGAGATAAGCTTGACACTTGGAAGGTCATTGGTCAAGTTGACATATATGTAAGTGTTAAGTGTACTAAGATGATTGTTAAAGTGAATTGATACTAAGATAATGATATTGTGTTGACCTTAGAAAGGTATTAACATGAATTATAATGTGTTTTCATATAGGCCTATAAGGGCTAAGTGTACAAGACTTTTAAAGTGAACATGATATGTGCAAGTGAATGAGGTGCACTTATATGTGCAACTCTAAGTCTATGTGAATGTTATATGTGCATGGGGTAGTTATGGGATGGGATAGCATCATGATTAAATAAATACTAAGTATTTAGTTAATATTTTGTTAGAGCTTGAGGAGTTTTAGAGGTTCAAAGGGCTACGTGTACTAAGAGCGAAGGAACCACAAGGTGAGTAAACACTGTATTCATGCTACAAGTGTGAGTAAATATTATGTTATGTTACAAGTATGTGATATCATGTTATGTGAACCTTTGAGATCTTTGAAACCCAAGTTTTTTTCTATCCTAAATTATGATTATATGATCTCTTTGTTAAGCTTGCGTTGCCAACAAACAATTGGTCCAAAGCCATTAATGTTTATTCAATGATATGAAAGACCCTTTGTAATTGTTACTTTACCTACTTTCTTTTTAGAACTACACTATTATTGTATCTTCTTTTCAAAAAGTTAAACTACTATTGCTATTGTGATATATGTTATTATTGCCTAAAGTGCTATTGTCATATGTGATTACCATTAGCTCTAACTATGGTATCTTTAACCTTTTATGAAAAATCCTTGTGCCGATGTAGGAAACATCGAAACCTATGCACATGGTCTTAACCCAATGGATAGGGGTAGTGTATCCACCTTAGCTAAAAAGGGCAATTCTAGTTATGGAGCTTGATCAGTTTCACGACTTTATAAGTTATAGGTTGGGAGTTGGAATTTCGAATAAGGCCACCTCTCCCTTGAGTGAATGAGCTAGTATAGTCATTTACTCTCTATGAGTGATAAATGTTGTTAGAGTGATTTCTGCAAACCTGCTAAAGTGATAACCTTGCTAAATTGAAAACTTTGAAACCATGATTGTATATCATGAACTATGTGTTATAAGCTATGGGATTCCTTTTTAAAGGAATATATGTTATTATATGTGCTATATTGTTTACTCATTAAGATCATCTATTTCACCCCATTTTCCTTGTGTGGTTCTAGGTGAGTAAATGTGAGGAGGCAAGGCGATGGCTTAAGCATTCTACTTCACTTGGGGATTCCTTGTCAAAGTCTTTAATAATGCTATGTTATGAAGAGATATTCGTAGACTCTCTAGGAGTTTATTATGGGATATTAATTATTGATATTTTATTCAAGACTTTAAGCATCATTTTCATATGAGGTGTTTTCAAAGTATTTGTTAAACTATTCTTCCACATATTGAGTTCCTATGATATTAGATATTTAAGTTAATGCATTAGGTTTAGTATGATCCTAGGCATGATTTGTATATGTGTAAGTAGGTTCTATGGGGTGGGTGACCTTATGTCTCCCTATGTTCTAGGATAGTCATGTCTCTAAAATTAAGATGTGACATTAATAAGAAAGCTAAGGCACACACAAAACCTTCTAATCCTAAAAGGATAGTGAAAGGTGCACAAGGTTCAAGGGCTAGGCCTGAAAGAGCAAATAATTGTGAGGCCTCACCCAAGCACCGGTCTGATCCGTTAAAGGAAATCAAAATGCTCATTTGGGAAAGAACTCATGAGGAAGCCCTCGGGCTTATCTTTCATAGATTTGAAAATTATTTTTAGGAGTCGCCACCTTAATTTATTTTTATTTGGGAAAATATAAGGAAAAAACCCATTTGACTCTAATTATTACCCAAATGAAAAAGATCACTAGCCTCGAAACCAAAGAGGATTCGGGGACTAAGTTTTTTATTTAATTTAACAAAATAAGTTTGGCCAATTAATATAAGAGTGACTTAAAATATATTTCATGAGCAATTAAAATGCATGGACAATTTATAATATGCATGACCATTTAATTAATAACAAATACAAGTAATAATCTAAAGTAAGATTAATCATTACAAATAAAATCCCAAAACAGAGGGGATACCTCCTCTAGCCCTTATGGGTTCTAAGGAAGTCACACATTCCCCAAACTAATCCTAATAATAAAGCAAAGAAACAAACACAAAAATAAGTGAAGAAGGTGATGGGGGGAGAGTTGGTTAGTTTTAAATTAGATTCGATGCTTGAACCAAGCATGCCTATGTATCCCTTTGAATAGGAATCAGAACCCATATAGTTCTCCATTCTTGCGAAGGGTTTAATTTAGCCTAGCCACTTTACCATGTTTTGATTGATTGACTAAAAGAGGTTTGAGTTAATTAATTAATTTAATTGATTACTGAGTTAATTATCTAGCAACCTAGATGAATCAATTTAATTAACTAATTAAGAGAGGTAAGAAACTAAAAGAACATTAAAGGAAAAGAGAGCTTACCTCTAATGGCGTGCAACAGCTGACTTCAGATGGCGAGCAGTGATTGGCCTCGGACGGTGGGTGGTGGCTAACGTTGGGAGGCAGGTGGCGGTTAGTGTTGGATGGCAGGCAACGGCTGGCCTCGGACGACGAGCGGCGGCTAGCCTTGGATGACGGACACAAGCCTTAGGCAAGAGACTTGCCTCGAACAGGTGGGTGGTGGAAAGCCTTAAACTAGTAGGGTAGGAATCAAGGAGAAACCCCCCAACTCACTTTGCAAAGCAAGGAGCAAATGCAAAGTGTTTTGCTTGAAGTAATGCTTTTTAAGCTCTAGAAGTTAATGTTTTGAAGTGTGGGGAGGCCCTCTATATATAGGAAGAGGTTTGAAGCATAGAAATTATTCAAATATGATGTGGGATTACAAAAAATCAAAATTTTGCGAGAGTTGCTGCAGAGGGCTTTGCGGTGTTGCAGAGGTCTTTGTGGCACTGCAGAGGTCTTTGCGATAGTGCCACATAGCCCTTTGCAGTTCTGCAGAGGGCTTTATGGCAGTGCCGTAGGCCTCTGTGGCAATGGGCCCCATTTTCACCCATTTTTGCATGTTCTTGCTCGTTTCTCATCCGTTTTACATGATTCTAGTTGCGTTATATTCATTACTCATTCTCGAATGATTTGAAATGGTTCAAATTTCAAAAAGAAATATTTTGATTTTTCTATTTTGAGAGTTTTTGACTTTTAAAGGTTTGTTTACCGAGCTTAAGTGCTTTTAAGGTTCAAACACATACTTGAAGGTGCAAAATTAAGGGTTAATAGCTGCCCCCTCATCAGAATTGTCTTTGTCTAAAAGGTGATTCTAATGACAATGAACTTAAGGATGAAAATGATGGAGAGGGTGCCCCAGGTATATTTGGAAGCGAAGAGGATGCCCCTGGTATATTTAGAAGCTGTGAGGATGCCCCCAGTATATTTGGAAGTGAAGTGGATGCTCCCGGTATATTTGGAAGCAGCAGAAAATTTTGATAATTGTGAAATGAAGAGGATGCCCTCGGTATATTTGGAAGCAAAGAGGATGCCCCGGTATATTTGGAAGTGAAGAGGATGCCCCCAGTATATTTGGCAGCGGCAAGGAAATTTTGATAAGTGTGAAATGAAGAGGATGTTCCCGGTATATTTGGAAGCGAAGAGGATGGCCCTGGTATATTTGGCAGTGGTGAGGAAACTTTGATAAGTGTGAAATAAAGAGGATGCTCCTAGTATATTTGGAAGCAAAGTGGATGCCCCTGATATATTTGGAAGTGAAGAGGATGCCCTTGGTATATTTGGAATCGATAGGGAATTTTGATAAGGATGCCTCCGGTATATTTGGAAGTGAAGTGGATGCCCTTGGTATATTTGGGAGCGAAGAGGATTTTGATAAGTGTGAAATGAATAGGATGCCCCTGGTATATTTGGAAGCGAAGTGGTTGCCTCTGATATATTTGAAAGCGGTGAGAATGCCCCCAGTATATTTAGAAACAACGAGGAAATTCTGATAAGTGTGAAATGAAGAGGATGCCCCTGATATATTTGGAAGCGAAGTGGATGCCCCTAGTATATTTGGAAGCAAAGAGGATGCCCCCGGTATATATGGAAGCGGCAGGAAATTTTGATAAGGATGCCTCTGGTATATTTGGAAGCGAATTGGATACCCCCGATATATTTGGGAGCAAAGAGGATTCTGATAAGTGTGAAATGAATAGGATGCCCCCGGTATATTTGGAAACAAAGTGGATGCCTCCAGTATATTTGAAAGCGGCGAGGATGCCCCCATTATATTTAGAAGCAGCGAGGAAATTATGATAAGTGTGAAAGGAAGAGGATGCCCCCGGTATATTTGGAAGCGAAGTGGATGCCCCTAGTATATTTAGAAGCGAAGAGGATGCCCCCGGTATATTTGGAAGTGGCAGGAAATTTTGATAAGGATGCCTCTGGTATATTTGGAAGCGAATTGGATACCCCCGGTATATTTGGGAGCAAAGAGGATTCTGATAAGTGTGAAATGAATAGGATGCCCCAAGTATGTTTGGAAGCGAAGTGGATGCCTCCGGTATATTTGGAAGCAGCAAGGAAATTTTGATAAGGATGCCTCCGATATATTTGGAAGTGTTGGGAAGAAAACGACAGTTCCTGTCTAGTAGGAATGAAAAGTGATGATCCTGTTTGGTAGGATCAAGAAGAGATGACCATCCTATCTGGTAGGAATGGTAAAGATAACTATCCTGTCTAGTAGGAATAGTAGTGGTCCTTTCTAGTAGGAATGAAAGTGATGATCCTATTGGTACGATCAAAAAGAGATGACCATCCTGTCTAGTGGGAATGGTAAAGATAACTATCCTATCTGATAGGAATAGTAGTGGTCCTTTCTAATAGGAATGAAAGTGATGATCCTGTCTGATAGGATAAAAAAGAGATGATCATCCTGTCTGGTAGGAATGGTAAAGATGATTGTCTTGTCTAGTAGGAATAGTAGGGGTCCTTTCTGGTAGGAATGAAAATGATGATCCTGTTTAACGCAAAAATGCTAAATGATTCTGTAATGATCTAATACCTTGAACTTGTGAAGGGTTAGCCTGATATAAAGTGCTGATCTTTTGGAGAAAGATGCCCCCATTTCAGAAAGGTGAATATTTGGAAGGGATATGCCCCCACTTTAGAATGATAGAGGAAAATGGTTCGGTCATTTGGTTTTTGGTTGATAGGCTAGTTTAGAGGTGAAGATGGGCATGTCAGGTATGAGATTGGTTGGTTAATGGCTATCAGTTTGGCCTAGGCAGAAGCAAGGTGTGGTCTGGGAAAAGATCAGGCTGTTCAGTTTAGATAGGTCTAACTTTGGTTTGAGGCTGAATTAGAGAGTTGGATCAGGAAGGTCAGATTTTTGGAGATGACTAGATTGGAAGGTTTGGGGAAAGTCAACTTGTGGGGCTTGTCATTGGAGAAGTTCATGTGGAAGGCTTAGTCAGGTCTGGGACTTTGGCTTGGTCAGGTTCTACTTTAGGCTCGATTAGGTCTGGCTTAGAGGAAAGGTTAGGCTAGGAAATTAGTTGGGGAAGGTTTGGTCATATTTGGTTTTTATGGTCTTTTGTGAATGGTGAAAGCTAGGCTTAGGCTTCTTAGTTTGGGTTTTATGGTGAAGGCTAGGCTTGGGCTTCATATTTAAGGCTTTTGGGGAGTGGCTTTTATGGTGAAAGCTTTCGAGCTTGGGTTTCATGGTGAAGGCTTCTTGGTTTGGACTTTATGGTAAAGGCTTTTTGGTTTGGACTTCATGGTAAAGGCTTTTTGGTTTGGGCTTCATGGTGAAAGCTTTTAGGCTTGGGCTTCATGGTGAAGGCTAGGCTTGAAGGCTTTGGTTAATGGTGCTTTGGACCTTTTTAGAGAATGGTCGGCTTTGGCTTAAGTATGGTGGTAAGGGTTTTGGTCGTAGTTTCACAGATGAGGGTTTGCCCTTTTGTCATGGTTATATCAGATTTTTAATGCCCATCGGATGGTTGGCAGGCTTTGACTCAGTTGTAATTTGCCAAAGAGGCTTAGTCTTTTCAAAGATGATGAAATTTTGCCAATAAGACATGGAATGACTTGAGTGGTTCAAGCCCTTCTTAAGCTTTGCAAGACATGATTTGATTTTGGTCATGCTAGAGAAAGCTAGCTTTAAGGATGATGAGTCTTGAAAGACTTAGGATCTTTGGTTTTGCCCATGGACTTGGCCCTTAAAAGATGATGAGATTTTGCCAAGAAAAGGGTGGCATGAGGCTTGAGTTTAAAAAGATGGAATGGTACATTTCAAAGTTGGGGAATGGTTCAAAGAAGGGTTGGAAATTTTGAAAAGGATTAGATAGGTTGTACAATTTTGCTATCTATAGCATGATTCATGGAAAAGAACAAGCCAAGCTAACTTTGTTGTTTTGAGATTGAAGAGACATTTAGAGTGACACTTTGAATGTAAACGATAGACCGGATGAAAGGAAGTACCCTAAGGAGCGGTTGAAGGATTGATGAAATGAGACAACTTGGGGATTTTGCTTCCAATAAGAGATAGGAACATGACAGACTAGCAATGTGAGGGATTATGCCTAAGCTCTTTGAGCTAAGCAACGAGACAGATTAACAAAATATGATGACGACCTAGAAAGACATGCCCCCACTGTGAGATAAGGCGTAGAAGACAATATCATTTTGGATAACTTTGAAGACATGAGATGAGATGAAAAGATGATTTGATTATGAAGGAAAATGACTAAGATGAGCTTTATTTTTCTCTCCTTTTTTTTTTCCTAAGCTACCCTTTTCAGGTTTTCAACTTAACGAGCTTGGATTAATGAAATTTGGGAGAAAACATTCCATCGTGATTTGCTGATTTTCTTCATTTTAAGGGGGGTCTAAACTTTGAATTTTGGATTTTACGAATCTTATTGCCCCCTTATTGAGGTATATAGTTTGATTTTGTACTTCAGTTATTTGATGAGAGGTCCTACTTTGGTTAGGAACTGGCAGATCAATTGTTGATGGCACCTCAATTGTGGTGGACTTGTTCATCTCTCTCTCTCCCTCTCTCTCTCTCTTTTTATTATTTTTTTTATATTTTTTATTATATATTTTTTCTTCTTTTTTTTTTAAAGCTCATCCATGTTTGAAAATAAGAAAAGACAAGTGCACGAATAAATGTTGATGTTTTATTGCAATGAAAAATTTTATTACAAAGGAATCAACATGGTTGACAAAAGATAAAAGAAAATAAGACGACAGACTTAGACTCGAATTTAGACTCAAACTTTGAGATTTGGACTCAGACTCAAACTTAGACTTGGAGATTTAGACTCAGACTCAGAATTCAATCTCAGATACATCATATTAGCCAAACTTGAACTCTTCTATGTCATGCCACTTGGGGCTAAGGTAAGGTGGGGTTGGATTAGGTTCGGGTTCTTCATCACTGTTCAGGTCGGTGGTGGGGAGTTCAAGTTGAAATGATGCGCTTTGGATGCAATCTTCAACCTTTGATGTGGTTGCAATCAAAACCTTAAAAGTGGGTAGGTATTGGGTTAACAAGTGGGCTCGGTAGGCTGGAAGCAGATTCTTGACAAGGATGTCCATTTGTTCTTGCTCTGTTGGCCTATTTACCATTTGAGCAGCTTTAGCCCTTCACCTTATATGGAACATGGAGAAAGACTCATCTGGAAGTTGTTTAATGGTTTCCAAGTCATGCCTAGTGACATCTATTTCACTGTTATAATGATATTGTTTGACAAAGGCACAGCAGATGTCATCCCATGTCCTTTTCTTACTCTTGTCTAGTGAAAAGAACCATCCCTAGTAACACCGGTTAGTGATTGTTGGAATAGTTGAGCAAGGAGCTCATTGCTAACTCCTAAAGGCTTCATTGTCCCCACATATATCTTCATATAGGTCTTGGGGCAAGTGGTTCCATCAAATCTCTCCAGTTCAGGCATTTTGAATTTAGGAGGAAACTTGGCATTAGGGAATAAGGTTAAACTGTCCACATCAATTAGATCATTGTGGTGTTTTAAGGATTTGATGGTTCTTTCCATTGCTTCAAGTTTCTCCATGAACAATCTAGTGTCTAGATAAGAGAAAACTTCCTCACCTTGGTTTAGATATGGATTGGTTTGGATAGGATTGGTATGGTTCAAGATAAGGTTTGGGTTAGAATGGCTAAGGGTGGCCTAGTTAATCATAGCTCAAACTTCCTCAATGATGAATTGCCTTTGTTCCTCGAATTGGGCTTGCTGAGCAGCTAGGATAACCTGGAAATGTTCTTCTTGCTTCTTAAGGACTTTGGTCACAAGTGTGGTCAAGGAAGCCATATCAAGTGGGTAGGCCATTTGTACCTTCAAACCAAAGCAACAAGGTAAGTGACGGGTATGAAACAGAAGAGGTAATGAAGGTATAGGCATACAGATCCTAAGAGAAAGGGCTTCCTTATAGTGTCATGGGCCAACCATTTTTTGGGCTTAAGGCATGATGGGATAGATGTTTTGGGCTTAGGGTAGTAGATTGAACTAAGTGTATTAGGTTTAAAGGAGTGTGTTGGGCCAAAGTTATCAGGCTTAAGGATAATAAACTAGTTTTTAGAGGTGATGGGTCACAGGTGTTGGGCTTAAGGATATTGTATTGGGTCAAAGGTATTAAGCTTAGGGTAGTGTGTTGGGCCAAAGTTATTAGGCTTAGGGTAGTGTCTTGATGATTTAGGGTATAAGCTATAGCCATCTATCAATCTAGGGGTAATGAATTGGTTTTGAAGGTAATAGGCCAAGGATGTTGGGCGATGGTGTCTTGTGGCTAGGTTAGCAAGGTATAGGTAAGAGGAGGGTAGATATGCTTTTAAGTTACAATTTAGGGCGAAAACATTTTAGGTAAGGTTAAGGTAACAATGTTTAAGGTTAGAGATATTTGAGGTCAAGGCTAGGGAAATGAAGTTTTAGGTTTAGGGCTAGGGTATTGGTGTTTAGGTTAAAAGCTAAGGTAAAGGAGTAAGGTTTAGGGTGATGGCTTAAGGTGAATGGGATAGAGGTGAGAGTGTTTAAAGTTTAGAAGTGAAGGTGTTAGGATAAAAGTGAGTATATGACCCTTCTTCAATTCAAGATATAACCTAGACTTAAGATGAATGCATGTTTTATTATACAATATGGATGCATGAGATGCATGAGGTAAAGATTTCATGAAAATGCAAAGATGCAAGGTTTTAATTATGGTACATACAACATAAGGCTAGGATCTAAGTTCATTACATGAAAAGGTAAGGGTGGCTTGATTTGGGTACCCATCACACTAGAGCAGCGATATACCTAACCACATGTGAGTCAAAGAGTCTCGCGTGGGTCCAACAGTACATGCATACTCGTTACACCTTTGAAAGAATCAAAGGATTCATCGCAGGGCGGATGATTTCACTATCGGCGAGTAGACCCAGGGAGGGTTACCTACTCGATGCTTTTCACTATCCATTGTTTTCCTAAAACTAGGTTGAATGGCAAAGAGCCTATGCAAGTGATGCATGCAAAGTTATAATCATATTAAAAGGCCAAACTTTTTTAAAACCAATTAGTAGTCCACTTATTTTTTCCTTTTATAAAAAGAAAGTTAGTCCCCAATGGAGTCGCTAACTATGAGGCCTCGCCCGAGCACCAGTCTGATCCGCTAAAGGGAATTGAAATGCTCATTTGGGAAAGAACTTGCGAGGAAGCCCTCGGGATTATCTTTGATAGATTTGAAAATTGTTTTTAGGAGTTGCCACCTTAATTTATTTTTATTTGAAAAAATATAAGGAAAAAACCAAAGAGGATTCGGGAACTAGGTTTTCTATTTAATTTAACAAAATAAGTTTGGCCAATTAATATAAGTGTGACTTAAAATATATTTCATGAGCAATTAAAATGCATGTACAATTTATAATATGCATGATCATTAAATCCATAACAAATACAAGTAATAATCCAAAGATAGATTAATCATTACAAATAAAATCCCAAAACAGAGGGGATACCTCCTCTAACCCTTATGAGTTCTAAGGAAGTCACACATTCCCCAAACTAATCCTAATAATAAAGCAAAGAAACAAACACAAAAGTAAGTGAAGAAGGTGATAGAGGGGAGAGTTGGTTAGTTTTAAATTGGATTTGATGCTTGAACCAAGCATGCCTACGTATCCCTTTGAATAGGAATCAGAACCCACGCAGTTCTCCCTTCTTATGAAGGGGTTAGTTTAGCCTAGCCACTTTATCATGTTTTGATTGATTGATTAAAAGAGGGTTGAGTTAATTAATTAATTTAATTGATTATCGAGTTAATTAGCTGGCAACCTAGATGAATCAATTTAATTAACTAATTAAAAGAGGCAAGAAACTAAAAGAACATTAAAGGAAAAGAGAGCTTACCTCGGATGGCAGGCGACAGCTGACTTAGGATGGCGAGCAGCGGCTGGCCTCGGACGCCGGGCAGTGGCTAACATTGGGAGGCAGGCAACAGCTAGTGTTGGATGGCAGGCAGCGGCTGGCCTTGGATGGCGGACACAAGCCTTAGGCAAGAGACTTGCCTCGAACAGGCAAGCGGCAGAAAGCCTTAAACTAGTTGGATCGGAATTAAGAAGAAACCCCCCAACTCACTTTGTGAAGCAAGGAGCAAATGCAAAGTGTTTTGCTTGAAGTAATGCTTTTCAAGCTCTAGAAGTTGATGTTTTGAAGTGTGGGGAAGCCCTCTATATATAGGAGGCGGTTTGGAGCATAGAAATTGTTCAAATAAGATGTGGGATTGCAAAAAATTAGAATTTTGCTAGAGTTGCCGTAGAGGGCTTTGTGGCACCGCAAAGGTCTTTGCGGTAGTGCCGCACAGCCCTCTGCAGCAACAAGCCCCGTTTTCACCTGTTTCACTCATTTTTGCCCCTTTTTACTCATTTCTCATCCATTTTACATGATTCTAGTTGTGTTATATTCATTACTCAGTCCTAGATGATTTGAAATGGTTCAAATGTCAAAAAGAAATGTTTTGAATTTTTCTATTTTGAGAGTTTTTGACTTCTGAAGGTTTGTTTACCGAGCCTAAGTGCTTTTAAAGTTCAAACACATACTGGAAGGTGCAAAATTAAGGGTTCACAATAATACATATATGTATAACAAAAGATATGCTCTGAACTTGAGGGTAAAGAACAAAAAGACTTATGTGTCTAAATTTTAATGCCACTATTGCTTAAAATTTATCCACATAAATGTGTTTTGACATATAAAGAAGGCTCACTTTGAACTTGAGGGTCCTTTTAAGACTAACTCTCAAGGACCCAAGTATGTTTGGGCACCTAAGCAAAAATAATTTATTTTCTTATAGGCATGTCTCAAACCCACAACAAAGGAGAATAAATGGTATGTATATAATGAATGCTCAAGACACAAGATAAATGGTATGTATATAGTGAATGCTCAAGTCTTTTCATCTATGTGAAGAAAAAGCATGTGTGAACCCTTAATTTTGCACCTTCCAGCATGCTTTCAAACTTTAAAAGTCAAAAGCTCTCAAATGGGAAAATTAGAAAAAACAAAATGTTTCTTTTTGACATTTTAACCCTTTCAAGTCATCCAGGACTGAGTAATGAATACAACCCAACTAGAATCATGTAAAACGGGCGAAAAATGAGAGAGAACGAGCAAAAATGGGAAAAGCAGATGAATCTGTATAGTTGCTGCATAGCTTTGCATCATTGCCCCAAAGCACTCTGTAGCACTTCGAGCATGTTTCTAAATCCCACATTAGAAATTTGTGTTTTCTATGCTTTAGCCTCCTCCTATATACAGAGGGCCTCTCCACACTTCAAGACACCAACTTCCAAAGGTTGAAAAGCATTACTTCAAGCAAAACGCTTTGTATTTGCTCCTTTCTTTGCAAAGCAAGTTAGAGGGTTTCTCCTTGATTTTTACCCAACTATTTAAAGGCTTTTCACTTGCCTGTTCTAGGTAAGTCTTTTGCCTAAGGCTTATTTTTCCAATTTATGGCTAGTCGCCGCCCATAAGGCTCCCTGCTACCCGCCATCCAAAGCCAGTCACCACCCATCATCTAAGGCTAGCTACCACCTGCCGTCCAAGGCTAGTCGCCGCCCACCATCCTAGGCTAGCCGCTGCCTGCTGCCGAAGGCTAGTCGTCACCCGTTGTCTGAGGTAAGCTCTCTTTTCCTCTAATTTTCTTTTGTCTAAATTTCCTTGCCTCTTTTAGTTAGTTAATTAAATTGTTTCATCTAGGTTGCTAGCTAATCAACTCAAAAATCAATTAAATTAAGTTCCAATCTAAATCATCTCTAAAGACTTAACCCTCTTTATCAAGTTCTCCAAAGTCAGACCTATCTAAACTGAATAGCCCAATCTTTTCCAAGACCACTTACTTGACTTTCTAGAATGACTTTTTCCTAAGCCAAACTTATAGCCATTGACCAACTAGCCTCATACCTGACATGCCCACTTCACCTCTGGGCTAACCAATCAACCAAAAACCAAATGACCAAACCACTTTCCTCTATCATTCTAAAGTGGGGGCACATCCCTTCCAAATATTCACCTTTCTAAGATAGGGGCATCTTTCTCCCAAAGATCAACACTTTTATTGAAGGAATGATGGAGCCAAACGCAACAGAAGGAAGCTGGTGCAGTGAAATTTCAAGCATTTTAAAATTTCACTTCACTCAATTTTGGTCCAAATTCATTCAAGCAATCAATTAATTTATGCATAAAACACATATGCATATAAAGAAGAAGGAAGAGTAATCATATTACCGCTTATAGGTTACTTCCTTCTTTATCAAAGAGCTTCCCAATCATGAAGCCTCTAGATCATCCACACCTAGCTCACTTCCAAGTCTCCTCTTGATTTCTTCGATGTTCTTGAATCCTCTCTTGATTGCCTAATTTGATTCAAGATTTCCCTCAAAAATCTTTAGGAAGATTAAGGTTTCTCATTGGTTTGTTTTGGACTAAATACATTTTCAATTTGCGAGCAATTGTTCTTTCATAATGAACAAAGAAGAGAATTGAAGATTAAAAGAAAAATTGAAGAAACACTTTCTTCATCTTTTCTTTCTCTCTCAAATCTCTCTCTAGAAATGCTTCAAATCTAAAATGATGTTCACAACTTATGAAGAAAAATAAACATAAAACCCTTTCATACTTCTTTTCCTTCAACACTTAACTCTTAAGTCTTTACAAAGACTTAATTACCCTTTTAGCTCCTTATTTGGTGTAATTACCAAAACTTAATCCCCGGGCCCTCCTTGGTCACTCGCGGATTGGTGCACTTTTCCATTGGGATAAATCAAATTATTTTTGGAGTCAATCATGTTGGGTTTTCTTTAATTTTTCCAATTAAAATAAATAAATTACAGTGGCGACTCACTTTTCAACCTTCGAAATACAAAAATCAATTTTTTGAACTCACAGTGAGTTCTAATCGTGGAGTTTCTCCCGAAGAGCATTTTGATCCCTCAGCGGATCGGACCGGTGCTCAGGCGAGGCCTCATAATTGGCGATGCCTCATAATTGGCGACTCCACTAGGGACTTAAAATTTTTTTTCAAATAAAAAGATAAAGTGGATTACTTTTGGTATAATACCAAGTTTGGCTTCAAAGGGAAAATAACTCTTTCATGCATCACTACATCGGACTCCTTGTCCAAAAAAACTTAGTTTCCTAGGAAAACAAAGGATAGAAAGTAACATTGAATGGGCAACCTTCCTTAGGTCTGCTTGCTGATAGTGAAATCATCCAGCCCACGATGTATCCTCTAATCCTTTTAGAGGTGTAACGAGTATGCACGTACCATTGGACCCACGCGAGGCTCCTTGTCTCATATGTGGTTAAGTTAATCGCATCTCTAGTGTGATGGGTTCCCTTCAAACCACCCTAACCCTTTCATGTAGTGACTCATAGAACCTTTCCTTTAGGATTGTATGTACCATAATACTGAAACTTGGTATGACATTATCATGAAACCTTTTCCATTCATGCATACATGCATGCATGCATAACCTTACAAAGTTGGAGAGTTTTAAATTTCACTCAAACACCACTAGTCCCAATCATAAACCCATGTCAACCCTTGGTCCCAGTCAAAATCTGATATATTCCATGATCTTTGTACCATACCTAAGCTAGAAACTGACCCAGCTTTATTTCTCTATCCTAAAGGTTGATAAGATGTCTATTGCCGGAGAAGAGACCACTACTACCAGAGCTGATGAGATCTTTGATGAGCTATTTGCCAAACACTCTAAACACCAAGAGACCATCATGAAAAGCCAAGAGGCCCTTTTCCAAGACATGCTGAAGGCCCAAAGGAAGGCTATCATGGAGGATGTCCGTGCCATGTTGGAACAGACCTCCCTTGCCTAAAACCCCACTGACCCAAAATCATACAAATCTGACCTAAAGCCCACCTTTTATCCTGTCTATGGATCCACTTCTAGAGTTGAATCCAAAGACAAAGAAACTGCAAACACTGACATCATCCCACCACTACCAATCCCATCACCCGAGTTCCTTAAAAACAACTCACCAACAATAAATATCACTTATGCCTCCACTTTCCAACCCGCAGATCCTTTCTAAGGGAAGGAAGTTAACCCTGAAATTAAGGCCTACATGAAAAAGATGGAGCGCATGGAAAAGATGCTGTTGGGGATGAAAAAAAAAAGGATCTGGTTGATACGAAATCCCTAAGCTTGTTCCTAAATGCAAGGGTTCCTCCCAAATTCAGGATGCCTGAGTTTGACAAATTCGATGGAACTACCTGCCCCAAGACCCACCTCAAAGTATATGTGGGAGCCATGCATCCATTGGGTGTGGATAATCAACTTCTAGCCCAATTATTTCAATAATCACTGACTGGTACAGCTGTGAAGTGGTTCGTGGACTTAGATGTCACCAAGAAATGGACCTGGGATGACATCTGCAACATTTTTGTTCAACAATATCATACAACATCGAGGTTGATGTAACCAGAAGAGACCTTGAGACCACCAAATAGTATGCTAAGGAATCCTTCTCCTCGTTCCTTACAAGGTGGAGGAAGAAGGCTTCTCAAATGGTAAACCGACCCCCTGAAAATGAGTAAATTGACATAATTGTCAAGAATCTACTACCAGTTTACCAAGAGAGATTGCAGACTCAATACTTGCCTCCTTTCAAGGCCCTTATTGCCACTGCTTCAAAAATCGATGACTTGATTTAGAGTGGTCAGATCAAAGAAGAGACGACATCAGGGTCAAGGTATAAGAAGCCCACTCATCAGGGTAATGTCACTTCCTCAATGAATCAGAAAGGGGGAAGTTAATGCTATGACTATTAAGAAGCCTATCCGGATTGAAAGGAGGCAATTCTCCAATCTTGGGGGTGTGCCTATGAGTATCATCCTAAAGAAGCTGCTTGAGGGAAACATGGTGAAACTCCTGGAGCTAAAACCAGTCCCCAATCCACTTCCCGAAAACTACAACCCATATGATAGGTGTGATTACCATCAAGGACCTGGGCACAAAACAGATGCGTGTAAGGCCCTTACACATAGAATTTAGGACCTCATTAACTCCAATGACCTAATTCCACCAAAAGCCCAACCTAACATTAACACCAACCTTTTACCCAACAACACAGTCAATGCTATAAACAATCATGAGGGAGTTGACCCTATCTCCTTGATAGAGTCAAATCCCGGTTATTGTTGTGTCCTATACCTCACTAACCTAGTTGAGGAGATTAATGCCATCACCAAAAGTGGCAGAGTCATCCAAAACCAACCAACCCCAAACACTCAACCTACCCAACCCATTCCTACACCTACCGACAAGTTGAAAGGGATTCTTGAACCAGATGAAGATCCCATTCTCAAACAACTTAAGAAAACACAAGCCAATATTTCAATTTGGAGTTTGATCCAGTCTTAATATCTTTACCACCAAGCTCTTTGCAAGGCACTGAATCAATGCCAAGCTCCAATTGACATCACACTCGATAACCTTATTGCTTCTATTACCTTTGCTGCTAAAGGGGTGTCCATCACTTTTGGAGAAACTGACATTCTAGAAGGAGATCCTAACCACAACAATGCCCTTTACATCATGGTAGTAACACGGGGAAAGACTGTGCCAATGGTCCTTATTGATAATGGTTGAGCTTTAAATGTGTGCCCTCTGAAGGTGGCAAGCTGCTTAGGATTGGAGGTTACTGATTTTACCCCTTCGGATCAGATTGTAAGGGCGTATGATAATACCAAGAGGGAAGTCCTTGGGGTAGCTATCATGGATGTAACTATTGGGCCAACATCTTTCACCATACCATTTCAAGTGATTGATGTACCTTCTTACTTTAACCTACTACTTGGGAGGCCCTGGATCCACCAAGCAAAGGCTATCCCTTCTTCCTTACACCAGAAGGTCAAGTTTCCTTTTATAAATCGGGTCATGACTGTAAAAGGGGACATGCATGGAAGAATAGACATTCCAAGCTCTATTCTTATTCTTGAGATTCAGCTTGAACTATCCTCTTATCCACTTTCAGGTTTCTCCTTCATTCAGTACATCAAGAGTGAAGAGGGTAAAGAATTCATTCCCTTTGATTTTGACCCCTTTGGAAATATTGTTGTTGCTAACATGCTCCGCAAAATGAATTACTTTCCTGGTCTAGGTTTGGAAAGAAGCCAACAGGGCTTGAAGTCTTTCCTGGACTACCTGGTTGCAACACCACCATTTGGGCTAGGGTATGAGCCCACTGATGAAGATCTAGAAGAGATGGAAAATTAGGCCAAAGACAGAATAGCTGCCCTTAAGAGAGGTGAGGTTTATGACTAGCCCATGCGCCCTTACTTCAAAACCCTAAACGGCTATTTTGTAAAGGAAGGCGACACAGTTTCTTACTGTAACTTTTCTGAGCATTGGGTCTACCCTATTATTGAAAAACTGATCCCCAATTTTGAAATCTTTTCTGATTTTAGGCTTGAGATAGAGGACTGTGAACCAATCTACATGCTTAGTCAAGATTGGGAAGAGAACATGGAGGCTAGTCTCTTTGATGAAGTATCCATACTCACTGTTGAGGAGGAGAAAACTGACCCTTCCACCTTAATCTAGCCCACTGAGACCGAGCTGCAAAATTGGTCCTTTGAGGAAAGCCCTTTTTGTCCATCCAAACTAGAGTCTGAACCAGAATCCATACCTAAATCAGAGTCTCAATCTGAGACAGACTCATCTTTTGAATCTGAGTCTATCTCTTCTATTTCTTCTGTTGACAATAATGTAACTGACCTTGAGGGTCTCACTTTTTAGTTTGATGTAAATTGGGACATATCCCCACTTGAAATCAATAAAAGTCGTACTATTTCCTCTTACGACTCTGTGTCTTCATTTTTCTTTGATGTTCCAACTTTTAAATCTGACTTAAATGAGACATCAAGTAAAAATGAAATAAATGAAATAAAAGATGACACAATTAAAGATCCCATCAATGCTGGCACTCATGACACACACAAAATTACATTCATTGCATATGCATGCATAGACAGTGATCACATTGAAAAGATGATCAGAGAATTTCAAGACTATTTTGCATGGCAACTGAAAGACATGACAGGGTTAGATCCAAGCATAGTAGTTCACAAAATCCCAGTTTATCCAGGTGCTAAGCCCGTCAAGCAGAAATTGAGAAGACTCAAGACATAATGGTCTTTACCAATTAAAGAAGAAATTGCCAAGCTGCTGGACCACAACTTCATTAAGCCCATCAACTATCCATCATGGCTTGCTAACATTGTGCCGGTTCCCAAGAAGGATGGTAAAATCAAAATGTATGTGGATTACAAGGATATGAATAAAGCCTATCCCAAGGATGATTTTCCCTTACCTCACATTGATTTGTTGGTAGACCGTATGGCAAGTTCTGAATTGGTTTCCTTAATCGACCTGGCTGCAGGGTATAATCAGATCATGGTTCATCCTCCTGACAAAGAGAAGACAGCTTTCATTACTGAATGGGGCACCTATAGCTACCAAGTCATGCCATTTGGCTTAAAAATACTGGAGCAACCTACCAAAGGATGGCAACTATCATTTTCCATGGCATGATGCATAAAGAAATTAAAGTCTATGTTGATGACATGGTAATCAAAGGCACCACTGTTGAAGAACATTCAGAGGCACTAAGGCGATTCTTCCTTAGACTTCGCCAGTGCAATCTTAAACTCAATCCTGCCAAATGTGTCTTTGGAGCCTCATTTGGAGTATTCCTAGGCCACATGGTCAGCAAAAAGGGTATAGAAGTGGACCCTACTAAGTCGAAGGCAATTCTAGAAATGCCACCTCTAAAAATAGAAAAGGAGATCAGAGGTTTCCTTGGACGGCTATAATACATTAGTCGATTCATCAATCAGCTGGCTGATGTATGTGGTCCTATCTTCAAGCTACTCAGAAAAGGAGCCTTCAAGTAGTGGAATGATGACTATCAAAAAGCTTTTGACCAGATCAAGTAGTACTTACTAAACCCACTGGTACTACAGCCACCAAGGTTTGGAAAGCCTTTGTTGTTTTACCTATCAATAACCGATGAAGCAATGGGGGCAATGCTTGCCCAAAATGCTCCTGATTCTAGCAAGGAGAATGCCATCTACTACTTGAGCAAAAGGATGCTGTCTCATGAGCTCAAGTATAGTTTTATAGAAAAGCTGTGTCTTGCTTTGGTATGGGTCTGCCACAAGCTGCAACACTACCTTTACTCCTTTACAACTCATGTTCTTGTTGACAAAAGCCCTTTGAAATTCCTTATGGAGAAGCCGATTTTTGACAGCAAGATGGCAAGGTGGATGGCTATATTAGCTGCATATGATCTGAAATATGAACAGCGGAAAGCAGTCAAGGGTAGCATAGTGGCTGATTAGTTGGCTACAGCTCCAATAGATGATCATTGGGTTGAACTTGAATTTCTTGATGAAGACATCCTGACAATTGACAATGAAGTTTGGAAGCTTTAATTTGATAGGGCATCTAACAACAAAGGGTTTGGTGCCGGCATTGTATTCATTACACCGAGTGGGGAAAACTTACTCATTGCCATTAAACTGAACTTCGAGGTGACAAATAATGAAGCAGAGTATGAGGCATGCATTTGTGGTCTTGAGGCAGTAATAAGGCTCAGAATCAAATGCCTTGAGATTTATGGGGATTCGAATATGATAGTCTCCCAAGCCTTGGGAAAGTGGAAGATCAGAGAAGATCATTTGGTTCCTTACCATAAATGCTAGAATGAACTAGCAGCCAATTTTCATGAACTGTCTTTCCATTATCTTCCAAGAACAAAGAATAGATTTATGGATGCTTCGGCAACACTCACCTCAATGCTTGATATAAGTGACAGCTTTATAATCAGACCTGTTACAATTGAAGTTAAGCATGAGTTAGGCTGTGTAGCTCATTGTCTGAATATCCAAGCAACTGACAGCAAACCATGGTTTTGGGACATCTTCAACTACATCAAGAATGGACTCTACCTGAAGGAGACTCTAAGACAAAAAAGAGGACTTTAAGATAGTTGTCCAAGAGTTTCATTCCAAATGGGGAAGTGCTCTACAAGCAGGCTTGGGATAACATCCATCTGAGATGTGTCACTGAAGCAGAAGCCCAACAGATCATGGAATAGATGCATGGTGGCAACGAAGGCCCGCATATGAACAAAATTGCTCTAGCCCGCAAGATCATGAATCAGGGTTACTTCTGGCTTACCATGAATCAAGACTGTGTGAGATATGTTCAGAGGTGCCATAAGTGCCAGATCTATGTCAAACTTTAGAAGAAACCTCCTGTACCCCTATCTCCTATCACCACGCCTTGGCCATTTGCAACTTGGGGCCTGGACGTCATTGGCAAGATAAGCTCGAAGTCTTCCAGCAAACATGAATTCATTTTGGTGGCTATTGACTACTTCTCTAAATGGGTCGAAGCTGCACCTTACCAGGTATTGGACTCCAAACGAGTAGCCCAGTTTAGTCATACCAACATCCTTTGTAGGTACGGGGTCCCTTTTGAGATCATCACTGATAATAGATCTCACTTCCAAAAGGAGGTTGCTCTACTATTAAAGAAGGAGAAAATTCAACACCACAGGTCTTCTCTATACAGACCTCAAACAAATGGCGCAGTTGAAGCCGCAAACAAGACTCTTAAGAGTATACTGCAGAAGATGGCTGACAACCATAAGGATTGGCACCTGCATTTGCCATATGCCTTATGGGGATACAGAATAATAGTGCGTACTTCAACCGGTGCTACACCTTACTCCTTGGTGTACGGGATGGAAGTTGTCCTACCAATCGAGGTAGAAGTCAAGTCAGCTCGCATTTTGAGGGAGAGTCAATTGGATGAAGTGGAATGGGCGAAAGGCTACCATAACCACTTCTTGCCATCAATGAAAAGAGAATGGATGCCTTATATCAGATGCAAGGTTATCAACAGAAACTGGCTCAACATTTCGATAAGAGAGTCAGGGACAAAGGATTACAAGAGGGTCACCTTGTCTTGAAAGAAATAAGGGCACCCGTTCATGATCCAAGGGGAAAATTTAGACCAAACTGGAGTGATCCATTTCTGATTAAGAAGATCTTATCCAAAGGAGTAGCAATCCTGACAGACTTGGACGGGATAGAGTTTGCTAGCCCATGTAACCTGGATCAACTCAAGAGATACTTTACATAAAGCATCCTTATAATTCATGCATAGAATTTGCAATCACTGTAAAAACATGCTCAGCATTCACAACTTTTCCTCAAATGTCAGAACTACATAGACCTGATTCTCCATAAAGAGGAAAAAAGAGTAAAAATCATAAATCATTGTAAGGAGATACATAGGCAGCCTATGTGGGTTCGGTCCAATTCATTAATAAAATTTTTATTTTCACATTCACTCGGCTCTTAATTGTGCCACAAAAAAATGAAATCAAAAATAAGTTCGCTAAGTTGAAAACCCGAAAGGGTAGCTTAGGCAAAAGTTAGAGCAACAAAAGAGATGAAAAATTGAATGATGTCTTATTTTGTCTCATTTAAATTTCGGAACATTAAAAGAAAATACAGACATGGTCAAAATTTGTCCTAAAACTAAAATAGTAGTCATGACTCTTGCTCTATCTCCTTGAGTATAGCAGCCCTTCTAGCCTTCTCTGATTTCCATGAGTTGGCTATCCACCAGTCAATGTATTGCATTGATTTATCGCCTTGGTCAACAGCGCGAACGGCATGAAAACCCCTTACCCATCCATTTCTGACAGCTCAAGCAACAGTCTCGATAATCAAAACAGATTCAAACAGAGTGCCATTTGGGGGCACGCCCTGACTGTGTCCCATTTGGCACATAACCCTAGTAGCTTGGTAAAAGGTCACCATCCTCAGCCCCAGCAAATAGACCATCTTATAGCTGAAGCTCATGGTCATGAATCTTCTAATCTTATACCACTCGCACCTCCATAGCAGGTCATCAGAGTCTAGCTCCATCAACCATTTTGTCCATTCTTTTTCGGAACTCCATGTAATCACAATGGTCCAAGTTTTATACCATGAAGCAGAATAATCCACCTTGGTGGGAGGTCCAACTATCTAGAGATGATCTCTCAGCCAAATCTGAAAAGTGTAAATGAGATAAGCATAAAGAAAACACAGTTGAACTGAAATACAGAAGCCAGAATTCAATCTGAAGAATAATGGGGCTACTTGACCACGGCCTATCAGAAGTGCAAGACCTATATAAACTCATGATAGTCTCAGCCAGCACTATAGCTGCAATAGATCTCCCTTCCTCCATTTGCGGAATCAGCTTAGTGATTCTAGCATCACCCCAACCAGTAGGGCTCATAAAAATGTATCTGATAGTTAGATAGAAGGATAGAGCTCGCATCCTCAAATGAAACCACCCATCATCCTCAAAATCCTTAGGATTATGAAATTATGCTATCACAGCAGTCAGATCAACCCAGTCATCCACTAGCATAGGACTAGCAGCCTCTATGCTCAAGTCAAAAAGTCCTTTAAAAGAGTTAAAATATCCTACTTTCTCAATAGGAGTAGCCAGTATAGCCTCTGGATCATATCCAAGTAGCACAAAAAACTCCTCGAATGTAGGACACATCTCTTCCATAGATGCTCCAAATGTGAAGACGTGGGCAGTTGGATCCCAAAAGCACAAGCAGGCACGCAGAAATTCCTAAACAATTTTTATTCCTTTTAGGGTGGGCATAGCGCTTACCCCATATCTTCCCAGATTAATTCTCTCCACTTTTGTGAGGTTCTTACACCATAAGAACATTGCATGGCTAAAATAGGGCTCCATTGTGAGGAATAAAAAATAAATAAAATTGATGGAGAGCAAAAAGTGTTTGAAAATGACTTTTTGAGGCACAACAATCGAGAGTACGAACTGGAGAATGGTCAAAAACTGTTTAAATAAGCAGATTTCAGCCTGCCAGATCTACTGTCGATGGCACAGTAAGCTTGCCACCCAGTACGGTGGCACGCCGAACGTGCCACTATGGTGGTGGTACGCCAAGCGTGCTGCCTGAGGCGGCGGCATAGGAGCCGTGCTCCCCGTACCAACGACACGACCACTGTGCTGCCCCCCTCCTTCTCTGCCTCCTTATGCCTCTTTTCCTCAAAACAGTTTTTATATGTTTTCTCAAAATTTCGGGCTTAAAATAGTTCATTTTTTTCTCAAAATTAGAGTAGAAAATGAGAGAAAAATGTAAGGTATAGCACAATAGAATCCTTATTCAGCCGAAATATATGCATTCATACAATACACCCATCTCATTCAAAACATGCATAAAGTCATAACATACCATACATCCAAAATGTCACATAAGCATAAAAGTGCATATATTCAAAAAATCATGCATACATCCATCATCCTCAGTACATGTATACATGAAAAAGCAAAAGCTGACAAAACAGGTCTCTAGCAACTGCGCCTGGGTCTGCGGCGTCCTCGCCTGGACATATCATGCTCATGACTCTCCTCTGGTATATCCCTGGCGTGTAGAAAGGAGGTCAAAGCAAATGCATATCGGCCCAAGAGATCATAGTGATAGCGAACAAACTCCATGGGAACCTATCGAAGAAAAGAAAATATATGAAAATTACTACAAGGCAGACAGACAAAGAACTAAAAGTATCAGCTGTGCAAAATGCTTACCTTTGTGACAGTCTCAAGGATAGTAGGGAAGAAGGCTGGACGATTATCAGGAAAATGGTAACGTTGGGATCGGCCGTCACAAGAAAAATAATCCAGATGAGCTGGCAAACAGACAAGACTAGTAGGCAAGGGAACTAAATCAGTCGCACCTCCCACTGAAGCATCTGGAGCTAGAGCTGGGGCTAAGCTGCTAGCCCCTGAAGGGCCAATCCCAGAAGGATCAGCTGCAAAACTTGAATGGCCAGCCATAACACCTGGAGGTCTAACCCTAGGACCTATGCTGCCAACCGGAACAGTACCAACAACCCATGAGAAGCTCCCAACTCTAGAGGGAGGACCTCGGGAAGATGCTGAGCTAGAACCCCGATGTGATGGTCCTCGCAGTCTATCTAAAAAAGGTATGCCTCACATCAGGGATGCCTCACAGAACTCATCATAGTCTATGTCCGGCAATAGAAAATCCAAATAAGAAACTCTGGCAGCCCAATCATCCTCTCCCAGGATGGCTAGCCCAAACCTCATATCTGTTGGAGGGGGCTGTGGCACAACTCTATCTCCTGTAACTTATGCCTTTACTCTCTCTCCCAAGTAGAACATCCGCAGAGACTCACAGCAGAGCAAGAGTCGATGAGAGGACAAGTCCTTGCTAGGCTTGATCCGGTCAGGAATCCACTCTTCGAACCTGATAAATGGTGACCATCTCACCTGCAAACAAATTGCAATATTCAGCAGTAGAAGATAAATAGTAAGATTCGGGTTAAGATCAACAAAGAAAAACTTATTCTACGGTCACAGTAGCAAAGAGCTGTCTGCACTGATCAAATTGCTGCGACATAAAGGAAGGTCTGTTGGAGGCGCTCCAAATACGTCCGTAGGGGGATCAATGGCACTAGGCTCTCTCAATTGTGGAGCCAACATCAAAAAATGCTCATAAGCCCAGTACTGCAAAAAACAAAATTTTGTCAGTCACTAGGTAGAGATCAGATAACAGAAAACTAGAATGTAATACTCACCTCGAGCACAATGGAGGTACCACCATGGCCGCAAAGCATGCTACGGGAAATGCTGCACAGCTCATGATACATAGCACAAAGGGCAGCACCTCCCCAGTCAAACTCCCCAATCTCATCCAGATTCTCCAAGGATCGCAGGATATTCAAATTAATGCAGTCCTTGTTGTTATGCAGAAAAGTACAGCTCAAGATAATCAAGGTAAAAAGTCTAGCACCTTGATCAACACCATACTGACCAGGAGTCTGACCCATGGTCATCAAGGCCTGATGAAGCCAAGAGCGTGGGACATTAAGGCTCCCATGAGGGGGATTAGCCCCAATCAGAGCAGTCATCTCTACAGAAGAGCGCTCGATCCATGAAGAATAAAACTCTAGAGGATGAGATTTGAAATGCATACCAATAAGCATGCTCCACTCGAAGGGAGTGACTGTCATCTCACCACAGGCAAAGTGGAATGTGTTTGTAGTATCCCACCAATGCTCCGCCAGTGCCTAGACCACAATGGTGTTAACCGGTTGCTTGACATTTAGCTCTAGCCACTCGAGCAAGCTAGATGGCTCAAGACACAGACAAATAGCCTCCTAACTACTCAAATAAATGCGAACCAGCTCCATAACACTACGGCCACCCCTGGGCCCCAAATGTGTTATCTGTAATTTTTGTAAAAAAAAAGAAAATTGTTGTTATTAATGATTATTAGAATTCTTAACTGACTATGCAGGGAAAAGAAAGCATACTTGAAGTGATCTAGTGAAGCTGACATGGTGATCTGACTCTTTCAGCAATGTCTCCTGGTCCTGAGCACCCACTGCTGGCTGATTAAAGATTTCCATAATGAGAGAGAGTAAAAAGAAAGAGAAAAAGAAAATTTTAAGAGAAGAAAAATAAAGCTAGAGAGAGAGAGAAGAAGAGAGAGAAAGTGAAATGTGGAAATGATGAACAAATGAAGGAAGTTAAGCTTTATATAGAAGTAGAGGTGGGCCCCCCTCATAACATCTTTTTCCTTTTTTGATTCGCAGGTCCAGTTCACATGATTTTACCATAACAGGCTCATTTTAAATTGAAATTCAGTTCCGTCTGAAGCAGTGAATCCACATGATTTTTATCCATCTCCCAAAATAGACAGGGTCTCAATCGAAGTTCAGAATCTTTTGAAATCACAGAAAAACTAAAAATTCAAAAATAGCTTGACAATTGGAAAATAGTCCAAACAGAGTCAGAATAGTCAAAAATTAGACATGAAGCTCTTGCACAACTCCCAATACTGAAAGGGACATTCAAAATACTCAGAACGGCCTCCTAAGCCTTCCAGTTCACACTTATCAAATTTGGCCTCTGTCTGGCCAAATCAGATAAGGGGGGTAGCTGTAAACCCTCAAAATTGCACCTCCAGTGGACCATCTTTTAGTTACGAACCCATAGGATCAAACCAAGCTTGAATCGGAATTGAAACGGGCCCAAAACGGACAAAAACAGGTCAAACCGCACGAAGTGGTGCGCTGTCGTCTAGGAGGCATGCTTGCCAAGCCGCCCAGAAGGAGGCACACACTTGGTGTCGCCGGCAGGGCGGCACTCCTACCGTGCCAACACAAGTAGCACCAAATTGGTTCCGGCGGCCAGGCGGCACGCCTGCCGTGTTGCCCGGACGGCCGATGCATCTGCCATGCTGCCTATGCCGCCGGCACCGCGCCGCCACCGCCACCTATACCATCGGATCTCCCTCTGGCAGCTCTATAAATAGAAGCCTCCTCCAGCCTCATTTGGCATGACTTCCAAGGCATTCTAAAGCAATTCAAGAGATTTCAAAGCAGTTGAGGCATATTTCAAAGCATAAATTTATTCTTATACTCACACACTTATTGCTTCTAGATCCATATTCCAAGTTTCCTTTGAATTCAAGGTGGAGTTGAGATCTGGAGCAAAACTCGTTCCATTCATTCGAAAGCCAAGAAAAGCAAAGGTATAATCCCTTTTTCCTTTTTTTTTTTAATTCTAAATTCAGATCTAGAATTCTCTTTAGGTTTAAAACTGAAAAGATCTAAAAGCTTATTAATTTAAGAATCAGAATTAAGTTAATAAGCAAACCAACACATTTTTAAAACCCCTCCTTCGTAAGAAGGGAGAACTGCGTGGGGTTTGATTCCTATTCGATAGGATACGCAGGCTTCCATTCTGAAGGGCATCAACTCCAAAATCTTTTTATCAATATTGTTTTCCTTTTTATTTTTGATTTATTTGTATTAATCTTTTGTTTATGATTTTATTTTTTAGTTTATTTTGAGGAATGTGTGCTTTTCCTAGTACCCATAAGGGCTAGAGGAAAGATCCTCTTTGTTTCATTTGTTTTGATATTGTAATAATTAAGTAGGATTTATCTTGCCTATTTATTTATTATTGTCATTCCATCTCATATATATATATATATATATATATATATTTCATTCATCATTATATTCCTGTTCATGCATACACAAAAATTCATTTTTAAGAGTTATTTAGTATTTTTGGCCAAACTAAAGAAAATAACATTTTCTTAATTGTGTAATTACCAAAACCTGATCCCCGAGCCCTCCTTGGTCACTCGCGGATTGGTGCACTTTTCTATTGGGATAAATCAAATTATTTTTGGAGTCAATCATATTGGATTTTCTTTAATTTTTCCAATTAAAATAAATAAATTAAAGTGGCGACTCACTTTTCAACCTTCAAAATACAAAAATCAATTTTCTGAACTCACAGCGAGTTCCAATCGTGGAGTTTCTCCCTAAAAGCATTTCGATCCGTCGGCGGATCGGACCAGTGCTCGGGCGAGGCCTCAAAAAGGGAAAAGTTGACTTTGCTTCCTCAAATGGTAAAATGACCATTTGATCCTTTGGAGGTAAAATGGACATTTCCACTAGCCAAAAGATGTAATTATAATTTTAACCTTAGTAGAAAATTCTCTAACCCCCTAAACCCATCATATGAGCTTATGAATAGTGAATTTTCTTTAACTCCTAAATTGCCTCTTAACCATATCACATATGGGCTTAGGCCATATCTCATGTGTTAAGGGTTTTCACTAGGCTTAAAATTAAGTTTTTGATTTAGTCCAAATCAATTTTCAATTTAATCTTTCTCATTTGTATCATATACAAATTAAGATTTAATTGAATAGAAACCTTCATAAATTAAACATCAGGACATGCTAAGGTCCTTATAAATTTAATTACATGTTTAATCATTTTACCACTAATCAATTAATTAAACATTTTAATTAATTATTATGGTAAACCTTTTATACTTAGAAGGTGATCACTATTGGGTGTGTAACTTTCTAAGTTCATGTCTAATTAGCAATGGGAATGAGAAAACATTTTTCTCTACTAATGTGAAATCCCCACTTCACACTTAGTCCCATAAGTTATGAGGGACAGCTAGCATTCCATATCACGACTACCTAATTAGAAATGAATGTTTATAGTTAATAACTTTAAACATCACATAGACCATCGATCATAAATCATCATGCACTAAAATCCCTTAATTAAAGATCCTAATCTCAGCTAGGGTAATGGTTTATGTCAAACCCTAATGTGCCTTGATTCTATGTCCTTATCTCGGTTCTAATTCTTGATAATATTATATTCCTATTAGAAACACTTTCTAATGAATCTATCTGTCCTGGCCAAGAGCTTTAGTTATCAAGAATAACCAGATAGCATAGGATCTTAACCTCGTTTACTCGAGGTAATGAAATCTATCTCTACGATCACTTGCCTCCATATATAACAAATTAGAACCATCACATGCCATATATCCATACATGAATAGTATATCTATGTAAGTAGTAATAAATTCTAACCACCTATGTATGAGATATAGTATCCCGCAAGTCAAAGGATTATATGCACTATTATGACCTAGATGATAAATAATTAACAAGTAGTAAAACCCCATATTATTATCATCTAATGTCATAGTTTGACTATTCATCCTATGAATATCCACATGTTTATATTGACATCACATGTCAAGCAGCATGAGACTCACTGCCTCTATAATCATCCATATCACATACTGATTATAGAAAACAAACAGAGGTGATGGTCTTCCAAAATTAATGATGCCCAATCATTAACCCTATGACCATGAACATATTTAAAATATTTGTAAAAAAGCGATCTGTCTCCCATATTCTCAACACTTGAGAATAGATCCTCTTACAAATACTTAAGAACTATATTCAATAATATGAAACCCCTTTCACATTATGAATATATTATCGTGCCACTGGGAATTAATATCTACTATTGCATAACTATTATATGGCTCCTAAGGCACATACTACTATCATTTATATCAAGACTAATCCTTCATAAGTTCAAGGTACCAAATCATTGCATAATTATCTAGCATTTTTTGCATTGAACAGGATCATGAACCAAGGCAAATTGTCAAAACTCTTAAAGAAGGATAAGATCATTATCATCATTCCTACCTGATAGGATCACCACTTCATCAATTCTTATCAGACAGGATCACCACCTTATCGATTCCTATTAGACGAAGTCACCTTCAAGTCTACCAGAAAGGATCATCATTGTTGATTCCTACTAGACAGGATCACCACTTCATAAATTCTTACTAGATAGGATTGCCTTCAAGCCTACCAGACAGGATCACCACTTTGTTGATTCCTACCAGACAGGGTTACCTTCAAGCTTACTAGATAGGATCACCACTTCATCGATTCCTACTAGATAGGGTCACCTTCAAGCCTATTGAATAGGATCATCATCATCATTCCTACCATATAAGATCATCATCATCATTCCTACCAGACAGGGTCGCCTTCATTCCTACCAGACAGGGTCACCTTCATTCCTACCAGACAAAGTTATTATCACTTTTAACTCCTACCAAAAAGGACAATTATCAAATGCTACTAGCCAACAGATCTCCCAAACATACTGGGGGCATCTTCCTTAATATTCAACCACACTTTTCACCCAAATGTCTAAACTTTGTCCTAGACAATAATTTGGCTCCTTTCACCATACCTCATCCATAAGTTCACTATCATCATAATCGCCTTTCAGACAAAGACAATTCTAATTAGGGGGCAATTGTGAACCTTTAATTTTGCATCTTCTAGAATGCGTTTAAACTTTAGAAGCACTTAGACTCAGTGAATAAACCTCCAGAAGCTGAAAGCTCTCAAATGAGAAAATTGGAAAAATCAAAATGCTTCTTTTTGACATTTGAACCCTTTCAAGTCATCCGAGACTGAGTAACGAATACAACGCAACTAGAATCATATAAAACAAATGAGAAACAAGCGAGAATGGGCAAAAATGGGAAAAGCTAGTGAATCTGTATAGTTGCTGCACAGAGCACTATGCTATACCACAGAGCCTTCATCAATAGCTGCAAAGGCCTCTGTAGTGCCGTAGAGGCCTATGCGGTACTCTAAGCGTGTTTCTGAATCCCACATTAGAAATTTGTGCTTTCTATGCTTCAAGCTCCTCCTATATATAGAGGGCCTCTCCACACTTCAAGACACCAACTTCCAAAGCTTGAAAAGCACTACTTCAAGCAAAATGCTTTGCATTTGCTTCTTGCTTCACAAAGTGAGTTAAGGGGTTTCTCCTTGATTCCTATCCCACTAGTTAAAGGCTTTTCACTCACCTATTTGAGGCAAGTCTTTCGCCTAGGGCTTGTTTTTCCAATCTGAGGCTAGCCGCCACCCACCATCCAAGGCTAGCTGCCCCCCGCCATCCAAAGCTCGCTGCCACCTACCGTCCAAGGCTAGCCGTTGCCCGCCATCCAAAGTTAGTCACCATATGCCATCTAAGGCTAGCTACCACCTGTCATCCAAGGCTAGCCACAGCCCATCGTCCTAAGCTAGCCACAGCCTGCTGTCCAAGGCCAATCGTCGCCCGCCGTCTAAGATAAGCTCCCTTTTCCTTTAATTTTCTTTTGTCTAAATATCCTTGCCTTTTTTAGTTAGTTAATTAAATTGATTCATCTAGGTTGTTAGCTAATCAACTCAGTAATCAATTAAATTAATTACTTAATTCAACCCTCTTTTAATCAATCAATCAAAACATGATAAAGTGGCTAGGCTAAACTAACCCCTTCGCAAGAAGGGAGAACTGTATGGATTCTGATTCCTATTCAAAGAGATATGTAGGCATCTTGGTTTAGGCATCGAATCCAACTAAAATTAACCAACTCTCCCCCTATCACTTTCTTCACCAACTTTTATTTTGCTTTCCTTTACTTTGTTATTAGGTTTAGTTTGGGGAATGTGTGACTTCCCTAGAACCCATAAGGGCTAGAGGAGGTATCCCCTAAGTTTGGATTTCATTATAATATTGACTCTCTTTTATTTTGAATTCTAATTGTGTATAAACTTTATGGATTGAATGATCATGTATACAAATTGTTCATGCATTTTAAATTATTCATGAAATATATTTTAAGTTACTTTCATATTATCTGGCCAAACATATTTTGTTAAACTGAAAACATAGTCCTCAAATCCTCTTTGGTTTCGAGGCTAGTGATCTTTTTCCTTTGGGTAACGATAGGAGTCAAATGGGTTTTTTCCTTATATTTTCCTAAATAAAAATAAATTAAGGTGGCAACTCTAAGAAATAATTTTCAAACCTATCAAAGATTAGCCCAAAGGCTTCCTTGTGAGTTCTTTCTCAAATGAGCATTTTGATTCCCTTTAGCGGATTGAACTGATGCTTGGGTGAGGCCTCACAGCATGGTGGAAATGTGACTTTTGAAAATAATGCAAAAGGTACGATAATTGGCATTGGCACAATTGGTAAGGATGATTGTCCTCTTATTGAGGGTGTCACCTTAGTTGATAGTTTGAAACATAATTTGTTAAATGTAAGTCAATTATGTGATAAAGGTAATAAAGTCACATTTGACTCTAAGGTATGCTTTGTCACTACCTTGGTTAATGACAAAGTTGTGTTCAATGGTGAAAGGGAGGACAATACCTATATAATTGACTTAAACGATTTAGCTAACCAAAACTTCAAGTGTCTTGTGTATATTAGCAATGAATCATAGCTTTAGCATAGAGGACTTAGACATGTAAGCATCAAACTCCCCCATAATCTTAGCAAAGAAGAACTTATTGATGGTCCACCAAAGATCAAGTTTGCCAAAGACAAAACATATGTTCCAGTCCTCCTTCAAATCCAAAAATTTTAGAATTACTTAAAGACCTCTTTAACTTGTACATTTGGATGTATTTGGACCTTATAGGATTACTAGTTTGGCTGGAGAGCATTATGCATATGTGTTAGTTTATGAGTACTCTAGGTTCACTTGGATTAGTTTTTTAACTCATAAGTGTGATGCTTTTGAAGCTTTGAAAATTTTTACAAAACGTGTTGAAAATAAAAAGGATTACTTTATTTTTTAAATTAAAAGTGATCATGGAAAGGACTTTGAAAATGAACACTTTGAAAAAGGTTTATCTCGAATATGGTACTTCACACAACTTTTCAGCTCCTAGAACATCATAACAAATGCTATTGTAAAGAGGAAAAATAAAATCTTAGTGGAGATGGCTAGAACAATGATCAATGATTATGCTCTTCTAACATGCTTTTAGGCCCAAGCCATCAAGACTGCATGCTATGTTGCAAATTGAGTTTTCAAAAGACCTATTTTGAAAAATATCTATTATAAGTTATGAAATGGGCAAAAGCCTAAAATCTCATATTTAAAAGTATTTGGTTGCAAGTGTTATATATTAAACACCAAGGACAACATTAGGAAATTTCATCCAAAATGGATGAAGAAATATTTTTAGGCTATTCCACCTCTAGCAAAGCCTATAGAGTCTTCAACAAAAAGTCTTTAATTATTAAAGAGTCTATGAATATAGTCTTTGATGAGTCAAGCAAACTTGATCTTGGAAAAGTTAGACTTATTGATGATCTTATAGTGAATTTAAGACGCTTGGTGTTGATGACAGTTCAAGAGAAGTGCAAATCAAAGAAGACAATCAACAAGATTGATCATGAAGCTTAACCTCAACAACAAGAACATCATAATTAAAGACTTCCAAAAGAATAGAGATACCCCAAGGATCATCCAAAGGAACTCATTATAGGTGAAACCTCTAAGGGAATAAGTATTTGATCTCACTTTAAGCCCATAGATAATAATCTTGCTTTTGTTTCTCAAACTAAGCCAAGGACTATTAATGAGACTCTTGATGATAAGTGTTGGATAATGACTATGCAATAGAAAATCAACTAATTTGAGAGAAAGAAAGTTTGGAAACTTGTTCCTAAACCTAAGAACCATCCTATTATTATATGTAAATGGGTGTTTAGAAACAAGTTAGATGAGCATGGTTCCATCAGTAGAAATAAGGCTAGATTAGTTGCTAAAGCGTATAACCAAGAGGAGGCATTGACTATAATAAAACATCTTCTCTGATTGCAAGAGTAAGGGCCATTAGAATACTTCTTACATATATATGTCACATGAACTTCAAACTTTTTCAAATGGATGTCAAAAATACTTTTTTAAATGGCTTTATATAAGAGGAAGTTCATATATGTTCAACAACCTCCCAGTTTTGAGCATCATAAACTTCCAAATCATGTTTAAAAATTATCTAAAGCTTTATATAGATTCAAATGAGCTCTTAGAGCTTAATATGAAAGACTTAGTTCTTTTCTTTTAAAAAATGATTTTATCAAGGGCAAGGTTGACGCCGCAGTTTTTGTGAAAAGCATAAAGATGACACATTTATAGTTCAAATATATGTTGATGATATAGTATTTGGTGCTACTAATGAACATATTTGTAAAGATTTTGCTAGGTGTATGACTAGGGAGTTTGAGACAAGCATGATAGGTGACCTTAAGTTCTTTTTTAGTCGATAAATATAGCAATGCAAAGATGGAATTTTCATCAACCAATTTATGTACACTAAGGGCTTTTAGAGTAATTCAGTACAAAGGGTGTAAAATACCAAGACTCCAATGAGCACATCAAAAAGCTTTACAAAGATGAAAAGGGTAAGCCTATTGATGAAAAGAAGTACTGAGGTATCATTGGCTCACTTTTTTATCTTATGTCATCTAGACCAAATATCATGTATAGTGTGTGCTTATGTGCAAGGTTTCAAACATGTCCTAAAGAATATTATTTGCATGACATTAAAAGAATTTTGAAATATTTGCATGGCACATTACATCTATTTTTATTATATCCTAAAGTACATTATTTAGTATTATTGGCTTTTTGGATGCCAATTATGCTAGCAGTTTACTAGATAAGAAGAGTACTCCTGGAACTTGTCAATTTATTAGTGAATGTTTAGTCTCTTAGTTCACGAAACATGTTTTGGTTGCCTTGTCCATAGTCAAAGTAGTAAATGAGGTAGTGGGTCGTTGTTGCACTCAAGTTCTTTAGATAAAACAATAAGTCAAGGACTACAGGCAAGTGATTGATCACATTCCAATTATATGTGATAACACAAATGCAATAAATCTTTCTAAAATCTCCATCCGACATTCTAGGAGTAAACATATAGATATTAAGCATCATTTCTTAAGAGATCATGTGTAAATTGGAGATCTTATATTAGAATTTATAAATACAACAAACCAATTGGCTGATATTTTTACAAAACCCCTAAATGAAGAAAGATTAAACTTTATTGAAAGGGAGCTTGGCATGATTGATGGAAGTTCTTTAACTTAAAAAATTTTGCATTACTTAATTATTTGCATCTCATACATTTTAAATTATTTTGATGACTCTTGCAATTGATGTTCAATTGTGTGTATATTTACCAATGTTTGGTATTTTGATTGTCTAATATTCTTATTATGCTTGATGTATGATTAACTTATACACAAATGAATTTTCCATATTCATATGTTTAAGTTAGTCATCTATACCAACTTTGATCATGTAAATAAGTGCCAATTGTATTGCATAAGCATTCCAAGAGTTTCATTTGAATTTTTCTAAAAAACCTTAAAATCATAGTTACAATACGGGTTTAGCGAATGTTATTTAAAAATTGTAGCCATTAGCTAAGTTTTAAATTGCATCATGTACCTTATATCAGGAATGCAAAAGCTAGAAATTCCTTTACCATTACTCACTATTTTTAAACTTCACGATCATGACATACCTTTCACGAATGTTGTTTACATCTGACATAGAAAAAATAAACCATTGTTATAACGGTCCAATTTCAAATTTTTTTGAATTTAATGCATTTTTTACCATTGTTTGTGTATTTTTTACCTATATAAACCCTTTTTGCCCTAAAAAATTATTTTCAAATCCCTAAAGTTATTTTCACTCACTTTGTATTTTTGCATACTCCTTCCTTTTTGTTTCTTTCACTCTTTTTGCTTCTTCATTTCTTTTCCAACTAGAGCACCTAAAGACACCAAAGGAAAGGGTGTTCAATTCTCTTAAGTTCTTCCTCAAGTCTCCCTACTTGAAATCATGAAGGGTGTCACAAAGGAGGAAAAACAAAATTGGATCACATTGCAAGACAGGGTTGCCATTGCAAACAAGATCTCAATGTGATTAGCTTGAGAACTTTAGGCATTAAACAAGGGATATTAGATTATTTAGAGAATTTGCAATGGAGAAATTTCATCTTCGTTCAAAAGGATGGGAACTCATCAAGGAATTCTTAGCCACTTTAGTGTTAGAAAAGAAATTCTCCTTAACCTATGGTCATTATGGGATTTGGTGTCAGTTCTTTTGGCAATGAATATGGGCTAAGGTTAGAGAAATACCAAATATCTTTGGATTTCAACAAGTAAGAGCTTCCAATATCACTAAATTAGATGTAAGCCACAATGACCTTTAGAGATAGCTCTCCACATAGGGTAGGTATGATCCCAAACATGATAATAGCAAAAATTTTAGAACCCTCACCTTTTGGATTATTTACTAGATTATCACCTCCTTTATTAATGAGAGGTGATAGCAATGAGAAGCTCACTCAAAATGACCTATTCTACATGTATTGCATGATTGGAGGGAGAAAATTCAAACAACCAAATTCCTCTTTAACCAATTTGTCCATCTTACCAAAACTCCCAATGGTACAATCCTTCTTCCCTCCCATATTTCCTTAATTAAAACATGTTGGAGCCTTAACTAAAATAAGGCCATCTTTAAATCTTACTACAATGTTGGCTTCAATCTCCTTGACTTGGAATATTTGCTTCATTCCAAATGCATAAGGAATAAAAATAATACCTATAAGTACATTCTTGGAGAAGTTGGCTTTCAAGATGGAGAAATCGAGAGAGGGTGATTTTGCCGAGTGATAGTAGCTAACAAGTTGAGAAAAGAGGCCAAATGGATCGAGGCACTCAAACATCCTCTCACGCTCAACCATCCTATCAAGCTTTTATGCATTCAATTGACTAAATGTTTAGCAAGATTATGAAAAAGCTAAGCCTTTTGGATCTTGTCCATGGTAACATTATTGAAATGTAACAAAAAAATAGGGATTAAACCTTATCACTTGGAGGATTGGGAACCAAGTGTGGGAAAGGATAAGGAAGAGTCTTAGATTTAAGCCTTAGAATTTCTTTCCTTTATTTTATTTCTTATTTTTCTCAGTTTGATTTATATGTGTTTTATTCACTCATTTTTTGGCATTATTTTGGCAATGATCAAACAAGTATTTATCTCTTAATGAATGCAATTTATTTATGGTCCTTGTTTTCTTGTTTACTTGTCTAACCTTGAATCCATGGTTACTACACTCTAAGCCCCTCTTTTTTATCTTGACAAAAAAGGAGAGAAAAGAGAGAAAAATTTTTAAAGAGCATTGATTAAAAGGGAGAAATATTAATATTTTTTAACTGTACTTATTATTTTCCTTCAAATTCAATTTAACTGTCAAAATCAAAAAGGAGGAGATTATTGACCTAAATTGGGCTCATAACTTAGTCAATCTTAATTTAGATCTTTACAATCAAATTGAATACTACTAATAGTTTTATCAAGTATGGTTTTATAGATAAAAGACTTGGAAAAAATTGAGACTCAAGGAACTTAAAAATTTTTCAAAGTGTTGGTTCAGACATATAAGTCACGACCACCACTGCCAAATAGCGCCCGCAATTAGAGAGTCATAACCGCAGCAAATTTGTTTCAATCATGAATTAATTAAAGATAAAAAGCTTGAAATTTTTCAAAGATGCAAAAAGGTTTGCGGTTTCCATAGCAACCACAACCATGAGCATGAAAGGGCAATCACAACCATGATAATAAAGATGTAATCGTGACATTCAATTAGAAGGAAATCGTTCCAAAGATCAAATGGCTAACCCATAATCATTTGTTTATTAACCCTCCATTTTGTACCTTCTAGAATTCTAAACCTTCATTCAGAAAAAGAATCAATCAGGACATCTAAACCATATAGGACTCAGTAAAAAGGCTAACGCAAGTGGAATCACAAAAAATGAACAAGAAATAAATGAAAATGGGCTAAACAGGTGAATCAAGACTGGATGTCGTATATCACAAAACCTTCTGCAGCCTTGTGTGGCACTTTGAGCATTTTCCCATCTTTCTATAGTCCATCAAAAATTGGTGGTTTCTATGCTCCAACCTTCTTTCTATATATAGAGGACCTCTCCACACTTTAAGACATTAACTTTAGGAGCTTGAAAGCCTTTGCATCAAGCAAACCACTCTAATCCTAAAGCTTTTCATTTCTTTTTCTTTCACTTTGCATTTGCTCTTTGTTTTGCAAAGCTAGTTGGGGGGGTTTCTCCTTGATTCCTATTAGATAAGTTAAAGGCTTTCCACCTGCCTACTTGAGAGAACTCTATTGTCTAAGCCTAGTGTCTGCCATCTAAGCCTAACCGCCGCTTGTTATCTAAGGTAAGCACCACTGGCCATCTAAGGCAAGCCGCTGCACACAGTCCGAGGCAAGCCATCACGCCATCCAAGGCTTGTTATAGCCTGCTATCCAAGGTAAGTTTCTTTCCCTTTTCTCTTCTTTTTTCTTTATTTAGTTCATTGTTTCCCTCTTTTAGATTTGCGTTCTAATGCTCATTGCCTAATTCTTGATTCACTAAGGTAGTTAATTAGAATCTGACTTAATTAACTCCACTTGGCAATCAATTGGTTAAATCAATCGACTCAACCCTCTTTTAGTCAATCAATCAAAATATGATAAAATGTTTAGGCTAAACTAACCCTTTTGCAAGAAGAGAAAACTATATAGGTTGTAATTCCCATTCAAAGGGATACACAGGCATGGTTGGGTCAAGCATCGAATCCAATTAAAACTAACCAACTCTCCCCCCATCACCTTCTTCACTTGCTTTTATTTTGTTTTCTTTTACTTTGTTATTAAATTTAGTTTGGGGAATGTGTGACATCCCTATAATCCATTAAGGCTAGAAGAGGTATCCTCAAAGTTTAGGATTTTTGTTGTAATGTTAACTTTCTTTTGAACTTTACTTGTGTATTTACTTTATTGTTAAATGGATGAGTTGAATGATCATGTATATTATATATTGTTCATGCATCTTAGATTGTTCATGAAATATATTTTAAGTCACTCTTATATTAATTGGCCAACTTATTTTGTTAAAGTAAACTAAAAACCTAACCTCATATCCTTTTTAGTTTTGATGTTAGTGATCTTTTTTCCTTTGGGTAATAATTAAAGTCAAATGGGTTTTTTCCTTATATTTTCTTAAATAAAAATAAATTAAGGTGGCGACTCTAAGAAATAATTTTCAAATCTATCAAAGATAAGCCTGAGGGCTTCCTTGCAAGTTCCTTCCCAAATGAACATTTTGATTCCCTTTAGTGGATTGGACTAGTGCTCAGGCAAGGCCTCACAATGTCATGTGTTAACTAGACGTTGAAGAATTCAAGGATCACAACATCTATTCTTTAGTCTCAACTACAAAGTTTATCAGCCATAACCAAGGCTTAGTGACCACAAATCATCTCTAATAGAACATTTAATTCAAGATTTCTAGTTATTAGACAAAGATTTTGCCATACAATTGCTTGTAATAGACATCTATTGGTTGGAAGCTATAAATACTCCCTCCAAAAGTCTTTAATTATGTTCAACTACTTCTTAAGTGGCCAAACTCTTGTACTTTGATTTCTTAAGACTTAAACATTTAAGTTTGATACTTTGTGTTAATTGGTGAGCTTTGAATGCTCAAAGTGTTAGGTGTTTATAGTAAACACTTGTTAGGTTAGGGAATGATTCTTAGAAAACTCTTGTTGGGTTGAGTGTAAGCCTTGTTAATTGGATGGTTTGGTATGAGCCTAAACACTAAGTTAGGAGTGAACTTGTGAAAAGTCTAGTATACAGTCTTAATGAAAATATTTAATTGAGGTTGGGGAGTGGATATAAGGTTTGTTACACCTAAACCATTATAAATTAGATGTGTTCCTTCTTTTCTATCATTATCTCTTTAAAAATAATCTTAATTTATCACCAATTTCCCCCCCCCCCTTTCTTGGTGCATAAAGGACGATAAGCAGTACCAAAGCGAGATCTCACATTCAAGAGTTTAATTACATGAGTAAAGAAAAACTATGGCTAATAAAGGAACTATCACCTCAAACCTCACTTTGATAGCACTGACTATATATATTGGAAGCATCAAACGGAGGTGTATCTTGATAGTGATTTCATTGATATATGGGATAGTGTACTAGAAGAATGGAAGCCTCCATCAAAAATAATTAAAAGGGTAGAAGAAGTGATCTCAAGGAAAGAATGGGTTAATGCATAATGAAGGGAAAATAGCAAGAATAAAAGAGTTATAGTCATTCTCTTAAGCTCTTTATCAAGAGAATAATGTAGAAGAGTACAATATTATATAAGTGCTTATAGCATTTAGAGAACTTTGGAGAATTATCATAAAGGCACATAATAAATAAAATAAAAAAAGGTACAAATGCTTGCTCATAAATATGAGACCTTTATGATCAAAAGCCTAATGAGAACATAATGGATATGACAAACTAGCTTCCTAGAATTGTTACAAGATTGAAAAAATTTGGAAAGGCCTATTCTTTGAAAGATGTCAACAATAAAATCCTTAAAATCCTTCCAAAGAAAAATTTTAAATCCACGGTAGCTTCCATTGAAGAAGCTAATGATCTTAGTAAGCTTGATATGGATGTTCTCATTGGCAAGCTTCTTACTCATGAGATGACCTTGGAAAAGGAAGAGGTTTAAGGTGAGAATAAAAAGCCCATTACTCTTAAATGCTCCACTAAAGATCAATATGATAGGAGAGTCAAGATAGTGACTGAAATGAGAGTAAAGAAGAGAAAGAGTTGGCAATGCCATCAAGGAGAGTTAATAAGGTCATCAAAACTAAGAAGAAAGAGAAAATATCCTTTAAGAAATCTCCCTTCAACTCTAACAAAGAAAAGAAGAATGAGATGACTTGCTATAAATGTGCAAAGCAAGGTCACATAAAATCAGAATGTCCCAAGAGAAAAATGAATAAGAAGTGGGATAAGGACAAGAAGAAAGGGTTCAAACCTTCATGGGATGATGACTTCTCCAATGATGAGGAAAAGGAGGAATTAGCCAACCTTTGCTTTATGGCCTTGGAGGATCCTACAAATGAGTTATGCTCTACATCCGACTCTTGCAATGATCATGATATTGATATTGTTGATCATGATGTAATTGATGATGAACTCATGGAAGCCATGGCCTTGAAATGTGAAAAATATTTTTCTAAAATGAAATTTTACAAAGAAAAATATTCAAAACTTGAAGAGAGCTTTAAAGGTCTTGAAAAACTTATTTTTGAGCTTGAAAATATCCAATGTTAACCTACAAAAATTCATTAGATGAAGCTTCTACAAAAGCCTCCTCATATGAATAATTATGCACCGAAAACAATTCCTTAAAATTGGAAGTTAAAGAGTTAAGATCCTCCATTTCTAAATTTTACAAAGGGAAGGAAGCTTTAGATACACTTATTGTGTCTCATTGATCACCTCTTATGAGATAAGGCCTTGGTTTAACGGTACATCAACATCCACATCCTCCCCTCCATTATTTATCAAAACTTTTACTCTATAAACATCTAGTATTAAGGTAGTTAATAAGGAAGCTAAGGCACACAAAAATTCTAATCTTTAAAAGATAATAAAAGGTGGACAAGGCTCAAAAGCTAGGCCTCAAAAAGCTAATAATGCATGTATGTGTCACCACCCAATAATTTTGAGCCACAATGATCCTAGGGCATAGGAAGACGTAAAGTCACCTAAATCCATAAAATCCATTTACGTTCACATTAATATGATGTATCCTAAGATTTGAACCTGTGTTACCTTATCATACTATCATTTATGATTTACTTTGTCATTTTACATGCTTGTACACATTATTCATTTATCAGTAATATTAATCATATTTGTGCATCAGTTACCAATTTCTTTATCAATACCTATATCATTTTCATTTATATCTTGGTGCCACATTATAGTCGATGTCTTCTATTTATGTTTCCATTAATCATATCATCATTCATATACTACTTGTTTAAATATTGAAACATAATCATAAGATATGATAAATTCATAATACATAATATTCAGTATTATACTGATATTAAAATCCTTAATAACCATGGAGCTCTAGAACATAAACCTTCAAATTACATAGTCAAACTCCATAGTACGAAAATACAGTAGAGCAATTCTCAAGCAAAAGAACAAAGCTTGAGATTTCCTTGCTAACTCAACAACTTGACCTAAAAAATTTAAACAACTAAAGGAATGAGACAGAACCCAGTGAGTACATAACAACATAATATATATATAAGAATATATGGAGTACAAATAAAGTAGCTTTTTTATGGTAAAAAAGAGATGTTAATCAAGATTTTTAATAAGGAATGCCAATCTTTCTTTAATAACATCTTTAGCAGAAATTAATCAATTTTTGGAAGCGGTGTAATTGCCACTTATAAATTAGTAAATCAGGCGAGTAGTGGCTAGTGCCTTGCTCACTCGAATATATCAAATTACACAAGACTGATAAGGTCTTACAGCTAAGTGTTCCCCCTAGTAGAGGTTAGGTACTCTTGCCCTACCCACAAACTTATACCAAGTGCACAAGGTCCATTGTATTACCCCACATTAGAAGGAAATTTCTACTTTATTTCAATGTCAATGAGAATAGCACATATATAACCAATGAAGGAATTCAGTGGAATAAGTAACAATGAAAAGATGGATTCTCATTAATGGTCATATTATCAACTCGATATGAAGTTAGCTTATGATGGCCGAATGCCATAAAAGAAGACAATAATGTTCAATGGCTTAATAATCAACAAGACAATTCATATGCTCAATATGGAAATTCGATACATTTCAATAAAAGATTATTCAAATAATGGTTGCTGGCATAAATCATATTATGGTATTAAGTACTCACCTTGAACTCCTTAGCTCCTAATAGCATTTAATGCAAGTTAAAGTGAGGCTTCTCGATATCTTCAACAATATTCTACCTTTATCATTAGGTTCTATAATCACATAATTTAAATTCACATTGATCAATATTTATTGTCATTACTTAGTTGGAATATATCTTACACCCATTAACCCCTTACTATTATATCTTACTCTCATTAACCCTTCACTATTCTTAATTTTAATTACTTTTCAAAAATCTTTCTTAATTCCCTGTATACATTGTATATACACATTGCATAATTTGTAATTCCTTCATCACTCATTTTCATTAGTGGGCCGAATGGGCCAATAAAGAATTTTGGTTTCTTTCCTCTTAATTTTTCATAATTTAACTTTGTATTATTTAATCAAGATTGAATCAAATAATTTGCAATTTTTAATATGATTTCAAATTCAATTAAAATGTACTTTCATATATTGCTCATTAACCAAGTGTGATCTTACATCACTATTTCTGCCATTTTTCATTTTATACTATTCCAAATGAGTTGACTCTTTTTGCATTTTATTTTAGATATATCAAGGTATAACATATCCAAAATTGGGCTTAATTTTTTTACCATAAAATTTATAGTGAATTTTCAAATTTTGCCCTACCTTTGTACAAGGACAAACTGAACATATTTCAAATTATTGGTTCTATATTAAAATATGTTTATCCAATTGAAAAATTGATTTATAATGTGTTATATAACACATAAATCAACATTTCTTATGTTTTACACTTTATTTAATTTTGCATCTAAGGTGCTCAAATTAATTTGACAATCTCAAACTGCCATTCTTCTAGACAGTTTGAGTAATCCACACTATCCTAATCCATTACTATATCAAACATTATCTTTTTAATTAAAAAATCCTAGTAGATCTAATTAACATATATATGGATTATAAAAACAAATTTTGTGCATAATAGAGCTCATTTGCCCCTTCATTTAAACCAATCACAGTAGCTTATTCAATTCTGCTCTAATATATACTACTTTCTGGCAACCTGTTTGACATATAAAATGATCACAAAATGATCTAAAATTTTTATAGCATATTTACGACAAATAAATCTACAACTTTCATGTTTTACACTTCTCCAATTTCTTCTCTAAAATTTTAAAATAATAGATACTATTTCTATTCTATATTTTTCTTTTCTTCAATCTCATAGCTATTCATACTTTAATCATTCTACAACTATGAACAGGAATTATACACTTTATATATATCATATAATTTAATTTTTCATCTTCCCAATTTATCTCATAAACCCTGTAAATTTGGGAAAACCATCAATTTCTTACTTAAACTTCAAATTGATCATAGACTTATCAAATTAACACTTAAACAATCAATACCCATTAATCAATTGAAATTAAATCACTTTAACTCATAAAACTCTAATTTTTCAACTTAGGGAAAATTTTGGAAAATCTATAATTTCTTAACTAATTCTCAAATTGATCATTGAATTATAAAATTATCATGTTGAGGAGTCTGTATCATCAATCAAACATGAAAAATAATCATTAAAACTTGAACTTCCCCTTTTAACCTAGATTATGCCTTCAAAAGGTCAAGTTTTGAAATAAGCTTTTCTAATTCATTTTGACACTTCCAAACCATTATTCTCCACCCAAAATAACCTTAGATACCATTAAATAAATTTTTGAACACTTCCTTCAAGAATTCAAATTTTATGCCGAACCATACTTTTAGGTGCACTTAGATGAGTTTCATACTTTTCTTGTTAAACCCTTAGTTCTCAAGCCTAAAACTCATATTTCATCAACTAACATATAAAAAAAATATTTCCTAGTTTCACTTCCCTTTGGCTAACCTATATAGATGAAAGAAAAGAAGAGTTTTTGCAACTATAACACTAAAATCATGCTTAGAATAAAGAAAGGAGAAGATGAGCATGATTTCTTATCTTGGGAAGCTTTGATTTTGAGTTTCTATGATGATGATAGTGTGGAGAGTGTTTTTTTGGTAGGAGTTGTGTTTTTGATGTAGAGTTTGCAAAAATGGTGAGAAATGAGCATCTTTTCCATATATATGTATAAGAGAATGGATGGAGGGGATTTAATCACACTTTTTCAATGGCTAAGATTTAATCAAGATGGATGGCCATGATCTAATTAATTTGGATGGCTAGAATCTTATGTAGATGAATGATGATCTCATATATAATAACAGTGTGTATTTAGTAAAAATGAATATAGACTTGATGCAGGAAAAGTAAAGACTTTAAGTTAACTAAGGAATTGACTTAGTCAAAAATAGTAGTTTTCAAGTCAAATTTGATGGCTATGATTTAATCACATTGAATGGTTAAGATTACATCTAAATAGATCATGATAATGGATTTTAAGAAGTAAAATTAAATTGGTAATTTGGTATAGAAAATGTAGAAGTCACTTTGAATAAGTAATTTGACTTAGAAAAAAATGGTGGCTGTCTAGCCAAAAAATTTGACTATTCCTTCCATCTACTATAGTTTAACTTAAGTAGTTATTTTAACCCTTGGTTAAGTCTAGTTTCACTCCAAATTAGGCCTTAATGGGCCAACCATACATGGGCTCAAGCTTTAAGCCCTCAAGGTCCACTAACAATCTATATATGCACATTTACATACTTAATATTTTCTTTTAACTTTCTTTTTTTTCTTTCACTTTGGCATACTAATTTCTTCTCTTTAATATTACTATATACCCTACACATTATCATAATAGCTCTATTCAATTCATTAATGAATATGTATACACTTTAATGTTGCATATTAAGCGAATAAGTCAATTAATATCAATAAAGTTCTTTCGGGTATAATTTAAATTTCACTATCATAATACCATTAGAATCAAGTTCTATGGTATCATTATTAATCCTAATGAGTTAAAGAAATCTTAGGTATTATAGCATTTACAAAAAAAAAGACATGCTTAAAGACACCCACAATCACAACACCAAAGTTGCTCTTATATGCATTGACATAATAATGTTGTAAAGAGACATTCATCTCACAGCAATAGGGTAAAGAACAAAAAGACTCATGAGTCTAAGCTTCAATGCCACTATTGCTTAAAATTTGTACATGTAAATGTGTTTTTCCATATAAGGCTCACTTAAAATTTGAGGATCTTTACAAGACTAACTCTTAAGGACCCAAGTATGCTTGGGTACCTAAGTAAAGATAATTTACTATCTTGTAGGTGTGTCTTAAATCCACAACAAAGGAGAATAATGTGAATCCTTAATTTTGCATCATCCAATTTGTTTTTGAATCTTAAAGGCACTTAGGCTCTGTAAACAAACTTCTAAAAGCCAAAATTGCTAAAAAACTGCCAAAATGGGAAAATCAGGAAATAGAGCCTTGGGAACCAAACCTTTCCCTTTAACCTCTAAACCACCCTTAGATCATCTGGAATTGAATAACAAACACAATGCAACTAAAATCATGAAGAATGGATGAGAAACAAGCGAGAATGGGGCGAAAATAGATTTTTCTTTACTTTTTTGCAACAATCCCACATTGGAAGATTACAAACTCTTCCCCCAACCTTTCCACTATAAATATAGGGCCCCTACCTTAGTTTTACACACCTCATCACCTCTTGGCTCGCTTGATTAGCTTTTGCATCAAGTAGACCATCTTCACAAGCTTGATCAGCCAATGAAAGAGCTTTTTAGTTTAAAGTTTTCTTTTATTTATTTTTGCTTTACTATTGCTCCTTATTTTGCAAAGCAAGCTAGGTTGTGACTTTCTAAACTGACCCATTGAGTCAAAAGTTTGTCACTGTCCAAGGCAAGCTATCATCTGCCATCCAAGGCTAGTCGTCACCCTACCATTCGAGGTAAGTCTCCTTTTCTTTTCTCTTTTCCTTTTCTTTATTTATTTCATTTTATTATTTTCCTTATTGGAATTTATTTATTGTCTCACTCTTGGGATTTATTTATTATTACCCTCTTTGGAATTCTCTCTTCTTCCTTCTAAGGTCTCTACCTTTTTTAATTGATTCACTTAGAATAGTTAATTAAAATCTGAACTAATTAACTTAACTTGCTAATCAATCAATCAAAACATGATAGAGTGATTTGCCTAAATAAACCCCTTCACAAGAAGGGAGAACTCCATGGGTTTTAATTCCCATTCAGAGGGATACATAGGCATACTTGGTTCAAGCAGCAAATCCAATTAAAATAAAGCAACTTCTCCCCTATCATCTTCTCCCTATCATCTTCTTTACATAGTTAGGATTTTCTTTATCTTGTTTACATTACTTTTAGGATTTAGTTTAGGGAATGTGTGACTTTCCTAAAATCCATAAGGGCTAGAGGAAGTATCCTCTATTTGGATTTTCATTGTAAATTTAATATTTTTCTTTTACTTTCTTGTTTCCTTAATTACTATATTATTCAATGAATGAATGTCATACATTATATAAATTGTTCATGAAATCAATTCTAGTCATTTTGTGTTAAATTTGCCAAACTAATTTTTTTCTAAATAAACCAAAAACCTAGTCCCTAAATCCTCTTTGGTAATCGAAGACTAGTGCACTTTTTCTATTGGGATAAAATTTGAGTCATTTAATCAGGTTTTTACCTTAAAATTTTCCCAAATAAAAGTAAAATTAAGATGGTGACTCTAACCTCTTTTCAAAATCAACCTATTTGACCTTGAGGGTTCAATCATGAGTTCAAACCCAAATAAGCATTTAGATCCCTTTCAGCAGGTTGGGTTGGTGCTCAGGCAAGGCCTCACAAATAAATGGCATGTAGATAGTGAATGCTCAAGACACATGATCGAAAATGCAAGTCTCTTCATCTATTTTGAAGAAAAAGCATCATGGAAACATGAATTTTAAAAGCAATGCCAAAGGTATAGTAATTGGCATTAGTGCAATTTGTAAAGGTGATTGTTCCTTTATTGAGGATACTCTCTCAGTTGATGGTTTGAAACATAATTTTTTAAGTGTAAGTCAATTATGTGATAAAGGTAATAAAGTCACCTTTGACTCTAAAAGATGCTTTGTTAATTAATATGCATATTTAAACATATCCATAACAATATTCATCTAACATATACATTCACATAAATGTCATAAGTTTCATAAAAATCAATCAAAAATTCAAGTGCGCATAGTTATGCATTCGAAGGTTCAATTTAGATCTTGCTAACTCAATTTTCATTCAAATTCCTTTCATACGAGTTCATTGTTAACTTTATAAGATAAGTGAAATTAGGGTATTACAATAACATTATGTCTTATATCCTTTGATAGACTAGTAATGGACTTATCTCTAGCTTCCAGTACCCAAGAATTTAATGACTCTTATGTCACATTTGCTTCTAGGAGAGAAATATACCTTGCACCATCTAGCTAGTGGCCAATGAAGTAGATCTTCCACAGCCTTCTTACCATGTCCAACTATTGCTTGGAGGTTATTATGAAACTCTTCCTCACATGTACTCTAAGCACAGCTCTAAAAATTTCTTCTTCAATTCTTCACCCTTCTATCTTCTACTCTAATGCATAAATATATGCCTAGCACACCACCTATGTTCAGCCTTAGTTAATTCCTCATCAACTTCCAGTAATAATCCTACATTAATAATAATTAATTATTAATGGAAAATGAAAAATATATGAATTTATATTAGTATATTCGCATAAGCATTAATATAAATACAACAAATTAGAGAAGTCTTGCATATCCTTTGTATATTAGAAATGATAGTAATTGTGTATCCATCTCTAAGATCCAAATTCAATTTTAACCACTGCAAAACCATTTCCAATTGTCCTTATTCTCCTAGTTAGTTATTACTATCCAAGTAATTAAGAACATATGATTGTTGCCATCCTTAACAATGGCACACAACATTTGTCCCTTTAGGAAAACATCCATCTAAACCTATAATAGGTTTACAAACTTTCATCCGTCCTACCTTAGAAGCTTATAAGCAAATAAACATTCTACTCAATACATGTACTAGGGTTACTCTTGCTTATCTTAACAGTATAAGTTGTAAGGTTTTTAGGCTCTTCCTTGAACTTACCATCAATGTAATACCCAAGGTTCCCCTAACCTGTTAGAGTTAGCAATGGTGACTCCACAATGTTTATCTACTATACCACTAAAGGTCTTTCTATCATATTAAGAATCATAAGAATACCATAAGAAGTAATTTTAATAAATAATGTGACAATGAGTAAAGAATGCAATCAATTTTGATAAGCACTTTTATGATAAAGTGAAAGTCAAACTGAGTTTGACTTAATGTGACTATGTTAACTATTTACTTGAAATACAAATCTTAAATGCTAGTGAATAGGCATTAGCATCTCTTAAGTCATTGGGAGATGATAATAGTGACATGAGAAGTTGAATTCAATCAAAGTTACAATGGTACAATAGAAGTCAAACTTAGTTTGACCCAATGAGCCTATATGATGTACATACCTGAACAATACAATTGAAGGGTTAGTAAATATGCATTATAATACGTATAGAATTTATCTAGCAATGTTTAGAGTGTGTAGTGATATTAGAAGTAAATATGTATATTGAAGTGAAAGAAATGAAATGGGAAATGTATTAAGTTATTGAGTTGGAAATGTGCATATATGAATTTGTTAATAGGCTTTTGGACTCTAAAGCCCAAGCCCATTGGATGGCTGGTCCACAAGACCCAAGAATATATGATCATACACTTAACTAGAGTGAGAAATAACTAACCATGGTTAAATGGGTGTAGGATGAGCTAGCCACAAAGTTTAACTAAGAAGCCATCATTTTTTACTATGTCAATTCCTTTTCCAACTTGAATTCTCACTTCATCCTCACCAAAGTCTACATTCATTTTTGCAATTTCCAAAGCCATATGATGAACATCATCAACCTAGATGAGATCTTAGCCATTCACTTGATTAAATCATAGCCATCCACTATGATTAAGTTATAGCCATTAGATTAGAGATTATTGAATCCTCACCATTCAACTTTCATATATAAACAATAAGATGTGCAAATTTCTACCATTTTTGCAAAACCTATCAAAAAAACACATCCTAATAGAGAAATGGACTCTAAATTTCATGTTACCCCCATAGAATTCAAAATAAGGCTTTCCAAGATAAGAGTTTATGCTCATCTCTTTCTTTGTATGTTTTAAGCATGACTTTGGTATTATAGTTACAAATACTTACCATTTCTTTCATCTATGTGAATCAGCCAATGGGGATTAAAACTGCAAAATGTTTACTTGTATGTTAGTTGATCAAATATGTAATTTGGGCTTGAGAACTAAGGGTTTAGCATGAGAAAATAAACAAGGAAAACATGAAACGCATCTAAGTGCACTAGGAAGCATGTTTGGCCACTTTAACAAAATTGTGAAGAAAGTGTTCTAAATTCTATTTGAAGGTATCTAAGGTTATTTTTGGTGGAGGAAAATGGTTTGGAAGTGTTAAAATGAATTAAGGAAGCTTGATTCAAGACTTGAAAGTTTTAGTAGCATAAATTTAGTCTAAAAGGGAACTTGATGTTCTAATACTAGATATTGACAACTAAATGATGACATAGATTTTATGTTTTGCTAATTTCATAATTCCATGATCAATTTAAATATTGGATGAGGAAGTAATGATTTTCCCCAAATTCTAGGGTTTATGGAAAAATTGGGGATTTTGAGAATTAAAATTGAATTTATTGAATTGAACGGGAAATCAAGTTTAAGAATAGTGCAACATGATTTGTATAATAATAATTTCAAAATTCAATTGATAGAAATGATTTTTCCCAAATTTAAATGAAGTAGATTCATGTATGGAATTAGAAGGTAGAAGTGGAATTAATTCCATTGAATTTTAGAAATCATTTAAATGGATTCTAATTGAGTAATATGAAATTGAAATGTGAAACTGGGAGGAAAGGAATTATCTTTACTCAAATGGAATACTCTTAGCTATTTGAAAAATAATTAAGGAAAGTGTTAAAATTAGTAATAAGTTAATACTACAATGAACAAGATGAAAGTGTTAACAAGTTAAGCTAAATTTAAACTAATGACATTACAAAGAAGTGATTAATGTGTAATTGATATACAAATGTGTATAATCTAAAGACAAGGACAAGAACATTATGCAAGAATGTGAGAAGCACTAGTAGCATTAAAGTTAAATGTAAATAGGAGCAAATGAGTCCAAGGTGAGTACTTAATAATATAATATGACATGTGCCATGTTCTTTGAACCTTTATTGTTCAAACCATTATCATTGAAATATTCCAACTCCATGATAAGCATGAATTGCTAGTTGAATATTGAGCTATTTGATATGATACTTCTTGATGGCATTTGACTATTGTGAACCTTTCATGTTGAATTCATAATGTGATCATTGAATTCCTTATTGTAAACCTTATATGAACCATTTTATCAATGCCAATTGATAAGCAAAAATACCCTTATGATGTGGAGTAATACATCAAAACTCATGCACTTGGTATGTAACAATCCACACCTACCTTAAGAGTTTCGTGATTGATTTCTTGAATTTAGAGCTATTATGACAAGATGTGCGCTTTTATGAAAATTCACGTGTTTTGTGATTGATGAGTATATAGCATTTTAAATTAGTTCTAATATGCATAATATGAATTATTATTGTGAAATAAGTGATTTATATGAAGTACATAAGCATAAAATAATTTATTGCACATAAAATGAATTTTCATGCAAAAAGCGATTTTTAAGCATAAAATAATTTTTATGAGCATTTTCAAAATATTTTTAAATAAATATTTTGAGAGGAATTTTAATGGAAATAATAAGAAAAATATTTTATTTTTAATTACCTATAATCAGCCCATAAATTAATAAAAGGCTCAATTTTTCAAAAGTCCATTACGCCAAAATACTCCTAACCTAGCTCATTAAGGGTAAACTTGGAAATTTCACTGAAAACCCTAATATATAAGAAAAATTTTGGCTAGCCCTTGTTAGCTAGCCACCATTCTATTATTCTTCTATATTTTTACAGAAAAATACTCTCAATCAAAAATCACAAGGTGATTTCAAATCTTGCGATTTCGCGACTGTTTTCATAAGTTTTTCTCTTCTTTCAATTTACTATTTGATTTTTATGAAACTAATCATGAGAAAATTATTTTAGGCTATGTATTTACTATTTTTCTTTGATTAAATTTGGCCTAGGTGAATTTTTGAAAGAGAATCGATTTTTTCACTGAAAACACAACCCTCTCTATGCGAATTCTCCAAAGGTGAACTCTAAAACTTAAAATTTGAAATTTCATGTATAAACACAAGGGGGGCTACCAATTTACATAGTATTGTGTTTTGAATTAATCTTTGTTGTGTTTAGATGAAAAATATTGATTTAAATCATATTTCTGAATATTACTATCATGATCGGAAAATACAAAAAACAAGGAAATTCATGGTTTTCATCCTGAAACTTAAAAGTTGGCATTTTCATATTTAAAAGCCCTAAGGGACTATTGATTTGTATATTTATATATATATATATATATATATATATATATATATATATATATATATATATATATATATATATATATATGGATTCTAAATTGATTTTTTTTTATGTTTGGATGAAGAATGATGGTTTAAATAATGTGTTTACATGTTGCTGTAATGACTAGAAAGTACCGAAAACAAGAAAGGTTCATGGTTTTCATCCTAAAACTAAAAGTTGGAAAATATTCATGCATATATAAATATACAGGTGCTGATTTATGCATTTAAGTATTCTAAATTGATTTTGGTTATGATTACATGAAAAATCTTGGTTTAAGCCATGTTTTTGCATATTACTATAATGAACAAAAAGTGCGAAAAGTAGGAAAGTTCATGATCTTCCTTGATTGTATGATTCGGCCTACATTGGGAATTCAATCCCAATGTCTATAATTTTATTGTGATATATTTAATGATTATTGACATGTATACATGAATGATAAATGATTTGATTGCATGTTGATTGAAGGAATAACTCTAGACAAGTCTAGAGACAATAGGGTATACCTAGAGTTTCCTAACCCTATTTCTATGATGTGATTAATATGTTTATGTGATTAAGTAATATGGGAAATAGGTTTTATAATGAGTTAATAATGAGTTAATGATCTTAAATGGATGATGAGATTGATTATACGAATTGGTCATAACAGATAAGCATGATACTTGAAAGGTTACTTGTTATGTTGATATATATGTAAAGTGTTAAATGTACTAAGTTAAATGATAAATGGAATTTATATTAAGAACATAATATATTATGTTTGACTTCAGAAAAGTCATAGTAGGAGTTATAATGTGATTTCATGTGAGCCTAAAAAGGCTAATTGTACAAGACATTAAAGGTCAACATGTTATGTGCAAGTGATGAGTACACTTCTAAGTGCAACTCTAAATGTATATGAATGTTATATGTGCATGGGGTAGTTATAGGATAGGATAGCATGATGATTAAGCAAATGCTAAGTTTTAAATTAAATATTATGTTAGAGCTTAAGGAGTAGTAGAAATTTAAAAGGGTTACAAGTACATTGGGGCAAAAAAACTACAAGGTGAGTAAAAATTATGTTATTGTTACAAGTACAAGCTATTAAGATATATGAACCTTTGACATTCTTGAAACCTAAGTTTTTTTCTATTTTCAAATGCAACTATATGATTTCTTTGTTAAGCTTGGGTTGCCAAAGGATAATTGGTCCAAAATCATTTTTGATTATCCAATGATAATAAAGAACCTTTATGATTATTGCCCTAACTTATATTCTTTCTAGAACGACACTGTTACTTATCTTTTGATCAAAAATCTAAACTATTGTTGTTATTGTGTTACATGTGATTGCATTCTTTAATGTTATTGTTATATGTGATTACCATTAGCTCTAGCTATGGTACCTCTAAACCTTTTTATGCAGAAATCCTTGTGCTGATATAGGTAATCATCATAACCTGTGCACACAGTCTTAACCTGATGGATAGGGGTAGTGTATCCACCTTAGCTAGAAGGGACGGTTCTAGTCATGGAGCCTAATTAGTTTCACGCTTCTCTATGTGTTCAAGTGCTTATGGCAATAGCCTTCACTCTATGTGCTCGAGTGATTATGGCAACAGCCTTTACTCTATGTGTTATTTGTTATAAGTGTGATTTTTGCAAACCTTATTAAATTGCAAACTATAAACCATAAGCCATAAGTCATGAATTACAAATCATGATCTATGAGTTATAAGCTATGAACCCTTTTTAAGGGATATGTGTTATTGTATAAGCTATTTGGTTTACTCATTGAGATCATCTATCTCACCCCTTTTCCTTGTGTGGTTCCAGGTGAGCATTATGAGGAGGCAAGGTGATAGCTCAAGCAACCTACTCTACTTAGGGGATTTCCTTGTCCAAGTTTATTTCTATACTATGATGTGATGAGTCTCTAGATGCTCCAGAAGTTATTGTTATGGGAGTTTATTTTGGGAACTTTATGTTTTGGTGACTTTATTTAGAGTCTAAATATTATTTTCTTATGGATTGTATTTAAAGTACATTTTAACTATTCTTTCGCAACTTAAGGTTTTCTTATAAATGATTTATTTAAATTATTGTATGAGGATTTGATATGATCCTAGTTAGTGTTTATATATGCATGAGTAGGTTCTAAAGGCATAGGTGATCTTATGTCTCTCCATATTCTAGGACTATCATATCTTTGGATGTGACATGGTAAAAGCCTACAGGTAGGGCAAGAGTACCTAACCTCTCTTAAGGGCACACCTAACCGTAAGAACTTATCAATCTTGCATAATGTAATGCATGTGAGTGAGCAAGGCTTAGGCTGCCACTCTTAAATTTATATGTGTGGGAAGCATTGCACTTCTAAGAAATTACTATTTCTACTAAAAGATGTTGATTCCATCTTAAATGAGAAATCTATTCATAATGATAATTTTGATAAACATCACTCCATTGTCACCATGAGCCATCCTAATAATGAACCACATACTCACCATATATATTGTATTATTATGTACTCACTAAGCTTTATCTCATTCTTTAGTTGTTTAAAATTTTTCAGGTAAGATTGATAAGTCAGCAAGATAAATTCTAAGCTCCATTCTTCCACTTGAAAGTTGCTCTGCTAAATTCAATTGTTATGATCTTGGTTATATGATTAAGAAAATCATTGTTTTAGAGCTCTATGGTTATTAAAGGTTTAGTACTAGAATATTATTGAGTTTATATGTATTGTAAATTGTATTGTCATTACTATTATAATAGTGTATTAAGTAATGAGTATTTGGATAATGACATGAAATACAAATTTAGAAACTATACGAGTTGAGTAGGCAAATGGTATTGTATGTATTTGATAATATGTAAAATGATAAATTATAAATGGGCAATAAGGAAATGTAATCAGGTTCTGATCTAGGGATAAGGTTCAACATGGTAAAGAATTATAAGTTAAATGGGATTCTATGGGTTTAGGTAATTTTATGTCTCCTTATGCCCTAGAACCATCACATCTTAATAATTGAGTCATGAAAATCAATTTTAGTTTTGACCATCCTCTTTGCCCTTTTGAACATAGCTAAGTTAACATCAATCTACAGCTTCTTCTCACAAATCTTTCTCATTGCACTGTATCTTATGTCAGGTTGTTCATAAATCCTGTTATGGAAATAATTTGCAATGAAGGCTATATTCAGCCTTGGATTCTTGAACACTATATTACACTTATGCTTTGGAAAATGTCTTGATAGTGAGATCACCTAAACTTCCATCCTTGCTTGCAAAGAGTAAAAATTGACATCCTTTTTGGCATTTCACTCTAATCTTATGTGGCTCATTTTTTACAAGTTTTAGTCCTACACTTTTAACCATAACATATTTACTTAATGCTTCCCTTAATTATTTGGCATCTTTGAATGTAATTCTAATGCAAATGTAGGAATCAAGTATTTAAGATCATACATTAGTTTTCCATTTTTCCTTCTTAGTGGTATTTCCTTATCATTGTTTGATGAGAAATTGTCATAACTGCCTATATCATCACTAAGATAATAATGACTATCATTACTATCTCCTTCCTCTATATATTCATCTTCATAACTATTTTCACATTCATCATCGTTAACCTTAAAATCTATGATCCCCTAAACCCTCATCTGCATCATTAGAATCAATTATTGGCAACTTCCCCTTCCTCTTTCTAATAGCAGCATATTCTACTTCAAAATCCACTTCTTAATCTGCATATGAAATAGGAGGAAAGTTGATGTGAGAGGCATCACTATTTTTATCTCTAATAGTTTCATCACCACTATTTATAGCCTTTATGTTTCCCTTATTCACATTTCCCTTCACTATTGATATTGACATTATAAGGCTCTGCATTCTCCTCATTGACATTTCCCTCACTGTTCACATTGGTATTGCCATTCCCCTCATCTACATTCCCATCAACTACCTTCCCATCATTATCAAACTCAACCACAACAAGTGGAGGTAAGGCTAGTAATGGAATTTGGAAAACAAGTTCATCTACAACATGCTCAGAGTATATATGGATAGAAGATGCATATTATATATTATGCAGCATAAAATGTATGAAGAAGAAGTTCCGAAAAGCCAAAAAAGTTCAAAGAGAAGAAGAAGTTCTTCAAAAGAAAAGCAAGACCTAATAAGGCAACTAAAGGCAAGGCTGAGGCACTAAAGAAAAATAGACGTGCCAAAAGAGATAAGAGCAAGCTTAAGTGCCACAATTGTGACAAGAAATGGCACTTTGCTAGTGATTGCACTGAGCCAGCTAAGGTATGCTATTTAAACACAAATAAGTGTGTTTATGTTTTGAGCTATGCGTTCCTAACTGAATCTAATAATTTATGGACTGTAGACTCAAGCACCACAGACCACATAGCTATGAGTCAAGATGCATACTTAGAGTTTCATCAGATAAGTTCTGGTATGGGATGGATTTATGTGGGAAACAACACTAAAGTTGAAATCATAGACATCGGGAACTGCAAATTAGATTTGTGTAGTGGACGCTTGCATGATGTGATTTATGCTCTAAGAATCTGGCGAGATCTTGTCTCTATTTTAACTCTTTTAAATTATGGTTTTAGTTTCTTCTTTGATAATAATAAATTGCAATTGTCTAAAGGAACAATTGTGTATGGTTTTGGTTACATTTCTAGTGGTTTCATGGTTTTGGATTTGAAATATTGTATTTCTTTTAATAATGCAAGTTGTTATTCATTAAGTTCTTCTAAAAACACATATGATGATGTTTAATTATGGCATGCTAGACTAGGGCATATTGGACAAGAAAGAATGAGTAGACTAAGTAAATGTAATTTATTAGGTTAACTCAATAGAATAAATATGCCTATTTGTGAGTTTTCTCTAGCTGGAAAAACAACCAAGAAACCATTTGGAAAAGCAACTAGATCTGAAATTCCATTGCAAATGATTCATTCTAACATATATCGTCTAATCAATGTAAGGGCAAGACATGGTACCTTATATTTTATCACATTCATGGATGACTATACTCAATTTGGTTATGTTTATCTAATTTCACATAAATTAGAAGCATTAGAATTTTTCAAGAAATATCTGAACTTTGTTGAAAATCAGTTAGACAAAAAGATTAAAACATTAAGAACCGGAGGTAAAGAATATTTGTCTAATCAGTTCAAACAATTATATGATGAAAGAGGCATTGAGAGACAATTGACCATCACAGGAACTCCACAACTATAATAGCTAAGGTCTCCTTAACCTATTAGAGGTATCAATGGTGACACTATAATGACAATGTACTATACCATTCAAAGCCTTTCTAGCATATCAAGAACCATAAGAATATCATAAGAAGTAATGATAACGAACAATATGACAATGAATGAAAAATGAACTCAATGTTGATAAGCATCTTAATAATAAAAATGAAAGTCAAACTGAGTTTCAATTAACGCTACTAGGCTAATTATTTTCTTATGGTGTGACTCTAAAGTGCTAGTGAATAGGCATGAACATAATGCCTAAACACCTCCTAACTCATTAGAGATAATAAAAGTAACATAAGAAGTTGATTTTAATCAAGCTACAACAGTAAAATAGAAGTCAAACTTAGTTTGACCTAGTGAGCTTACAAGATTTACTTACTTGAATAATGCTCTTTAAGGGCTAGTAAATATGCATTATAAAGTGTACAAGATTTATCTAGTAATGTCTAAAGTGTGTAGAAATATTAGAAGGTAGAAATAGGTATATTAAGTGAAAGGAATGAAATGGAAAATTTATTAAGTTACCAAGTTTGAAATGCACATATATGGGCTTTCAAACATCAAAGAGCCCAAACCTATTAGCTTGGCTGACATATTGGATCCATAGTTGGATGAACATCAATTCTCTAATGTTAGAAATGATTAGCTAAGATAAAATTTGATGTTGGAAGAGCTAGCCATAAAAATTAACTAAGTAGCCACCATTTTTTATAGGTCAATTCCTTAGTTAAATTAAAATCCTCACTTTTCCTACATCAAGTCTACATTCATTTTTACTAAATACACACCATTATTAAATATGATGATCATCACCCATCTAGACAAATCATGGCCATCCATTGAAACAAGGTCATAGCCCTCCATTTAGATGAAATTATAGCCATTGATATAAAGTGATGAAATCCATACCATCCATATTCCATATATAAACAATATGATGAGCATAATCTCTCCATTTTATGAAACCTAACACAAAACATGACTCCTAGAGAAAATACACTTAAAATTTTGGCCACCATCCTAGAATCATAAATGAAGGCTTTTTAAGGTAAGAAATCATGTTCATCTCCTCTTTTTTTTATTCTAAGCATGTATTTGATGATTTAGTTATAAAAACTCTTTTCTTTCACTTATATGGATTGGCATAGGGAAAATAAAATTAGGAAATATTTTTTTTGCATATTAATTAATAACGTATGGAATTTGGAGTTGAGAACATAAAGTTTAGCAAGAGAAAATAAACAAGAAAAGCATGAAGCTCATTTAAGGGAACACACACAAGAACAAATTCAGCCAACATAAAGACATAGTTAAGGAAATGTTCTAAAATTCTAATTGAAAACTTATAAGGTTATTTTAGATGGAGAAAAATGATGTGAAAGTGTCAAAATAAATTTTGGAAACTTGATTTAAGACTTAAAGTTCTTAGTAGCATGAATTAAGTTTAAAATGGAACTTTGGTGTTCTAATGCTATATATTAATAATTGAATGATCATATGGGTTTTATGTTATGTTAATTTTATAGTTCTATAACTAATTTGAAGATTTGATGAGAAATTATAAGTTTTCTCCAAATTTGACCTAAGTAGGACAAGTTAGGGTTCTTATGAATAAGAGTGAATTAATTCAAAATAATTAGTGGGAATTGATTGCCTAAGTGTTCATTTGATGAATCTATGACTAATTTGAAGATTTGATGATGAATCCATAGTTTTCCGCAAATTCTAGGGTTTACAGACAAATTGGAGATTTTTAGAATTGAACTTGAATTCATGAAATTGAAGAGGGAAATTAAGCTTAAGAATTGTGTAACATGATTTGTATAATGTTAATTTCAAAATTCAATTGGCAAAAGTAATTTTCCCAAATTTAATGAATTACGTTCATTTATGGAATTGAAAGGTGAAAGTGGAATTAATCCAATTGAATATTAGAAATTGTTTAAATTGATTTTAATTAGGTAATATGAAGTTAAAAGAGAAAATTAGAAGGATAGGAATTATCTTTCTTTAAGTGAATATATTTGGCCATTAGCAAATAACTAAGGGACAATGTTAAAATTAGTGACAAGTATATATATAATGTGTCTTGATCTTAAAATTTGTAAGTTAGTACTATAATGAACATGATAAAAGTGTTAACAAGTTAAGTTAAATTTAAACTAATGCCATAACAAGGAAGTGATTAATGTGTAATTGAAATGCAAATGTGTAAAATCTAAAGACAAGGAAAAGGACATTGTCCAAGAATGCAAGGAGCATTACTAGCATCAAAGTTAAAGATAAATAGGAGCAAAGGAGTTCAAGGTGAGCACTTAATAATATAATATGAAATGTGCCATTTTCTATGAACAATTGTTGATCAAACCATCCTTATTGAAATATCCCAATTTCTTATTGAAAATGAATTGCCTATTGAATGTTGTCTTTGGATCTAATATTTATCATAGCATTTGGCCATTATGAGCCCTTCCACATTGATTATAATTTAACCATTAATGAGAATTATTCTTATATTGGCATATCTTCCATTGTATCCCCTATTGTGAATTTTATATGAACCCTTCCATTGATACCTATTGATAAGTAGAAATACTCTTGTGATGTGAAGTAATACATTGGACCTTGTGCACTTGTTATAAGCTTGCGAGTAGGGCAAGAGTACCCAACCTTTGTAGGGGAAATGCCTAACCATAAGACCTAATTAGTCTTGTGTAATGTAATGCATGCGAGTGAGCAAGGTTTAAACCACCACTCTTTAATTTATATATGTGGGAAGCATTCTACTTCCAAGAGATTACTATTTTTACTAAAGATATTATTTCTATCTTAAATGAGAAATTGATTCATAATAACAATTTTAATTAACATTACTTTATTGTCATAATGAGCCCATCTTAATAATGATCCTTGTACTCACCTTATATTGTATTATTATATACTCACTAAGCTTTGTCTTATTCTTTAGCTGTTTAAATTTTTTAGGTTAGGTTGACGAGTTAGCAAGGTAAATTCCAAGCCTTGTCCTTCTGCTTGGAAGTTGCTCTGCTAATTTTGAGTGCATGAATTTGGGTTATATGATTATGAAGAACATTGTCTTAAAGCTCCATGGTTACCAAAGGTTTAGTGCTAATGTGTAATGAGATTTATATGTACTGTGAACCATACTGTAAATTATATTTGTATTAGTGTAATAACTAATGAACATATGTAAAAAGAGATGAATATTATAATGATATTAATGAGCATTTGGTTATATGTAAAATGATAGAATGATAGTTGGAAATAAAGAAAAGGGCAATTGGGTTTCAAATTTGGGATAAGGTTCAACATGGTATATGGTAAAGAATAATAAGTTAAATAGGGTTCTATGAGTTTAGGTGCCTTTATGTTTCCCTATGTCCTAGGACCGTAACGGCTTAATAAGTGGGTCATGACAACAACAAAATGGTGTTGCTAAAAGAAGAAATAGAACATTACTAGAAATAGTAAGATCAATGATGGAATAAGAAAATTTACCAATTTCATATTGGGGGGATGCATTACTTACTGCCATACATGTTCTTAATAGAGTGCCCTCCAAATCAATTACTTCTGCTCCATATAAGTTATGGAATAACAAAAAGCCATATTTAAGTAATCTGTGACCATGAGGGTCAGCTACTTATATCCTTAATACTTCTCATAAATATGGGAAACTAGGCCTCAAAGGCAAGACATGTATCTTCATTAGATATTGTGAACATTCCAAAGGGTATATGTTCATTAGTGAGAATGATGATGGGACAGTAATTGAAATTGAATCACGTGATGTCACTTTCTTGGAGAATGACTATCCAAGTTTTAGTGAAATTGATAATAATTTACATCTTTATAAGATAGAGGACTCTGATATAAGTGAACCATCACTGACACTTAAACCCAGTGGAAGGACACTTGTACCTTGGGAAGATGTGAATAAATAGCCAGAGTTGAGAAGTTCTCGACTAGTTATTCCTTGTCGTCATTTTGAAATTGAAGGGGAAAATTTTTTAGCTACTACAGGTGATTTAGTAGAACTCAAAACAGTGGCTCAGGTTCTATCTTCTCAATCATGTGATGAATAGAGAAAAGCAATGGAAGAAGAAATAGAGTCAATGAAGAAAAATCAAGTTTGGTGCTTGGTTGATTCACATCTAAATAGGAAAGCCATTGGGAGCAATGGGTTCTCAAAATCAAACAAAATACCTCATTCTAGCTATAGTAGCCTATATGGATCTAGAATTACATCAAATAGATATCAAAATAGCTTTCTTAAATGGAGAGCTAAATGAGGAAATCTATATGGAACAAGCGTAGGGCTTTATGGTCCAAAGTCAAGAAAACAAGGTTTGTAAGTTGATATGTTCAATTTATAGACTTAAACAGTCATCTAGACAGTGGTACTTAAGATTTCATCGGGAAATCACTTTATATGATTTTAAGATGATCAATGTAGACCATTGTGTTTACATTAAAATGGATAAAAACAAATTTGTGATTTTATCATTATATATGAATGACATACTTATAGATGGAAATGACTTAGAGTTCATGAAAACCATTAAGGAATGGTACTTTTGAGATGAGAGATATGGGAGAAGAATCATATATACTTGGTATTAGGATTGAAAGAGATCGTTTAAATAGATTGTAAGCACTTTCAGAAGAGCCATACATTAAGAAAATGCTTAAATGATTTAATATGCAAGATTGCAATCCCATAGATACTCCATTTACAAGAGGTGAAAATCTAAGCAAAGAACAAAGGCCTAAGACTTTAGAAGAAAAGAAGGCAATGGCAAATGTTCCTTATGCCATTACAATTGGCAATCTGATGTACGTTATATTGTGTACTCAACTTGATATTTGCTATGCTATTGGTATAGTAAGTCAATACTAATCAAATCCTAAGCATTGAAAGTAGTCAAGAGGATTTTGAGATATCTAAAAGGCACGATGGACTATTCTCTTTATTATCAAGGCAATGATTTGCTATTATTTAGGTATTTAGATGCTGATCAAGCTAGTGATCTAGATGAACACAAATTGATGTCAAGGTATGTATTATTGCTTAACAACAGTGCAATATCGTAGAGTAGCAAGAAACAAACATGCATAGCCCTGTCCATAATTTAGGCCAAATTTATAGCATGTTCAGCAACAGTGCAAGAAGCCATTTGGCTAAAAGGATTTTTGTACAACCCAAGGATAGTTAACTATTTATCTATTATGACAGTCAAGCTGCCATTGCTTATGTTAGAGATCCAAAGTATCATGGAAGAACTAAGCATATAGATATCAAAAATAATTTCATCAGAGACATTATAGCAAAGAAAGAAGTTTTATTGAAATATTTGCCTACGCATGAGATGGTAGCAAATCCATTCACAAAACCAATTCATAGAAACATGTTTTATTCATATGTACATGCCTTAGGTTTGCATAAGATATGAATTGCTTGTAATTTTTATTGGTTATTATTAATAAAATTTATGAACCATTTTTTATTCATTTCTATGTAATTATGAATATTTTGTTAGTACTTATATGATTAATGTATGTTGCAAGGCAATAGTCGGCTCTCTGACACGAGTGACCACCCAATTGATATGTTTAGTACATAATAGGATGAGACTATGGAAAGAGAGAAAAATATACACATGGAGTCACCTTGATTAAGTATCAACATGAGATTATATTTGAAAACCGAATGTGATATCCCAAATCACGTATGCCTTGTTAAGCCAGACCTAAATTAAACATTTGACCTATAGTGGGAATATAATGTAAATTTATAAAAAAAATTCATATGTTATTTTTAATCTGGTCTGTATGGTAATAAATTAGACATATGCTCTTTAATCAAGAAAGAGGAATTACTATAGCATGTATTTCATACTACATGTGCTTTAGAGCAACTAAAAAGGACAATAAGAGATTATTCCTATATCCTTATTGAGTGAGGTCCTTATGAATTATTAGTTAAGACCAATTTATGGTTCCTATAGTACTATTGATTATGTTCAGAAATAACAAATTAATTAGCTACTTTGATATGTTTCCTGCGAAGATGAATATAATTATCCTTAAGAGATATGTTGGGAAGCTGTTAATATGAAGTCAAAGAACATGAGCTTAAGAGGAAGACTTGATGGTCTATATAAGTATGAATAAAGGTTAACTAATCATATTGCTTTGTGCAATTGATTTTTTGAGAACATAAAATGTTAATAGATATTAGATACAGCCACAAGGGATCGATGCATGTAACATGTGCAGAAAAATAAGTCTAGGGTACTGCAAGGCATTGATTAACTAATATTTTTTTATATGCAGTGGAGCTATTATGTATCCCTAACAGGTGCATAGCATTAAAGCTCATTTAGATGCCAACATAGTTGTATGGTACTGTGAGGCCTCACCCAAACACTGATCTGATCCACCGAGGAATCGAAATGCTCTTTAGGAGAAACTCCACGATTGGAACTCGCTGTGAGTTCTGAAAATTGATTTTTGTGATTTGAAAGTTGTAAAAAGTGAGTCGCCACTTTAATTTACTTGTTTTAATTAGGAAAATTAAAGAAAACCCAAAAATGATTGACTCCAAAGAATATATGATTTATCCCAATGGAAAATGCACAAATCTGCGAGTGACCAAAGACGGTTCGGGGATCAGGTTTTGGTAATTACACAATTGTGAAAATATAATTTTCTTTAGTTCAACTGAAATTTGCAAAATAACTCTTAAAAAAAGAATTTTGGTATATGCATGAACAGGAATATCATGATGCATGAAATAGATATATATGGTAAGATGAAATGATAATTATAGATAAATAAGCAAGATAAATCCTACTTAATTATTACAATATCAAAAGAATAAAATAAGAGGATCTTTCCTCTAGCCCTTATGGGTACTAGAGAAAGCACACATTCCTCAACTAAGTTGATACAAGAACAGAAAATAAAGGATTAATATAAATAAATCAAAGTAAAAGGGAAAAAATGTTAATAAAAAGATTTTGGAGTTGATGCCTTTCAAAATTGCAGCCTGCGTATCTTATTGAATAGGAATCAAACCCCATGCAATTCTTCCTTCTTGCGAAGGAGGGGTTTTGAAAAAGTGTTGGCTTGTTTATTAATTTAATTCTGATTCTTAAATTAATAAATTTTAGATCTTTTCTGTTTAGACCTAAAGAGGATTCTATATCTGAGTTTAGAATTTTGAGAATAGAAAGAAGATTATACCTTTGCTTTTCTTGTCTTTCGAATGAATAGAACAAGCTTAGCTCTGGATCTCAACTCCACCTTGGATTTGAAACCCTTGGAAATCTGAATCTTAACAACAAAAGATTAGCGAAATAGCGTAATGAATGTAAATCGAAATTGAAATTGAAACAACAGCTCCTTTGTATCAAATTTCCAATAGAACTTAAAAGCAACAAGTATATCAGTATTAGAGAGAATTTTTGCCTTAGAATCTGTGTCAAATGAGTCTAAAGGAGGCTCTATTTATAGAACTACTGAGGAGGCACCGGCGGTACGGACGGCGGCATCGGCAGGTCACCAGCGACACCGACGGGTTGTCGAAAATCCAGGTGCCACATTGGGAGTGCTGCTCATACCGTCAGCATGAATTTTATGCCACCTATGAGGTGGCATGGCCAGTGTGTCGCCCAGAGAGGCGGCGTGCCTCTCGCGCGCTGACCGACTGGTTCGACTTATTTCCTACTTTTTCATTCGTTTCGAGTCTGTTTTAGCTCCAATTTAAGCTCAGTTTGATTCTGTGGGTTCATAACTGAAAGGCGGTCGATTAGAGGTGTAATTTTGAGGGTTCACAGCTACCCCCTTATCTAATTTGGCCAGATAGAGGCAAAATCTAATAAGTGTGAACCGAAAGGCCTAAGACGTCGTTCTAAGCATTCTGAATGCCCTTTCCATATTAAGAGTTGTACAAAAGCTCCACGTCTGATTTTTGGCTTTTCTGACCCTTTCTAGTCTATTTTCTAATTTTTAAGTTATTTTTGAATTTTTGGTTTTTCTATAATTCTAAGAGATTCTGAACTCCAATCGAGACCTTGTCTATTTCAGGAGATTGATAAAAATCATGTGGATTGACTGCTTCAAACGAAATTGGATTATGATTTAGAATGAGCCTGTTATGGCGAAACCACGTGAACTAGACCTATGAATCAAAAAACTTAAAAGATGTTATTATGAAGGGGGCCCACCTATACTCCTATATACCCCTTCATTCCTTCACATTTTTCATAAGTTCATTTCTTTCACTTTTTCCTCTCTCTCTAGCTCTCATTTCTCTCTCCAAATATCTTTCTTTTCTCTCTTTTTTTTACTCCCCCTCAATATGGAAGCCTTCAATAAGCTAGCAATGGGTGCTCAGAACCCAGAGACATTGCTGAAGGAGCTAGATTGTCATATTAGCTACACTGGATCTCTTCAAGTATGTTTTTTATTCCTGCATAGTTAGTAAAAATTTTGATAATTATCAATATTTATTTATATTTATTCTTTTTTTTTTTTTTGCAAAAATTACAAAGAGTGCAGCTGAGGCCTAGGGAAGGTCGTAGTGTCATGGAGTTGGTCTGCCTCTATCTGGGTAATTAGAAGGCTATCTATCAGCGCCTTGAGCCATTTGGCTTACTTGGATGGCTGGAGCTAGACATCAAGCAGCCAGTTAATACCATCACGGTCAGGGCATTGACGGAGCGCTAGTGGGATACTATAAACACATTCCACCTTTCCTATGGTGAGATGATAGTTAGTCCTCTTAAGTGGAGCATGCATACTAGTATGCATTTCAGATCTTGTCCTCTTGAGTTTTATTCTTTGTGGATCAAACACTCTGCTATAGAGATGACTGCTCTGATTGGGGCTGACCCTACTTGTGGGAACCTTAATGTCCTATGCTCCTGACTTCATCAGGCCTTGATGACCATGGGTCAAACTCTAGGTCAGTATGATGTTGATCAGGGCGCTAGACTATGTGCCTTGATTATCTTAAGCTATACCTTTCTACATAACAATAAAGATAGCATTAATTTGAATGTCCTGCGATCATTGGAGAATCTAGATGAGATCAGTGAGTTTAACTGGGGAGGTGCCGCCCTTTGTGCTATGTATCATGAGCTGTGCTGCATTTCTCATGGCAGACTTTGCGGCCATGGTGGTACCTCTATTGTGCTTGAGGTGAGTATCGTACTCTATTATTCAATTATCTGATCTCTGTCTAGGGACTGATAAAATTTTATTTCTTGCAGTATTGGGCTTATGAGCACTTTCCGATACTGGCTCCACCACTGAGAGAGCCTGCTGCTATTGACCCTCCATACGGATGTCTGTGGAAGATGTCCAATAGAAATTCCTTCATAGCACCATCATTTGAAAATTGCAGACAGATCTTTGCTACTTTGACTATGGACCAGGTATTTCTTTTTGTTGATCTTGACTTGAATCTTATTGTTTACCTTCTACTGCTTATATTGCAATCTGTTTGTAGGTGAAATGGATGCCATTTATCATATTCAAAGAGTGGATCCCTAACCGGATCAAGCCTAACATGGACTTATCCTCTTGTCGACTCTTGCTCCATTGTGAGTCTTCGAGGATGTTCTACTTGGGAGAGAGGGTGAGTGCACAGATTACAAGAGAGAGAGTTGTGCCATAATCCCCTCCGGTAGATATGAGGTATGAATTGGCTATCCTGGAAAAGGATGGTTGGGCTGATGGAGTCTCCTGTCTTGGTTACTTATTGTCTGACATGGACTATGATGAGTTTCTGCGAGGCATCTTTGATGCAGGGCTCACCTCCTTTGGATAGATTGCGGGGACTATCACATCAGGGATCTAGTTCAGCGACTTCCCAAGGGCCTCCTATTAGAGCTAAGAGTTTCATCTCTTCGTGGACCAGTAGTACTATTCCAGTTGGCAGCATGGGTCCTAAGGTTGGACCTTCATTTGTTATGGCTGGTCCTTCAGGTTTTGCAACCGATCCTTCTAGGATTGGTCCTTCAGGGACTAGTGGCTCAGCTCGAGCCCCAGCTCTAGACGCTTCAGTGGGAGGTCCGATTGATCCGGTTTCCTTGCCTGCTGGTCTTATATGCTTGCCAGCTCATCTTGATTATGTTTTTTATGACGACCAATTATGGCGTTACAATCTTCTTGAATATCGACCGGCCTTTTTTCCCACTATTCCTGAGAACGTCACAGAGGTAAAATTTTACATAGCTGGTGTTTCAGCCTTTGTCTGCCTTATAGTGATTCTCATATATTTTTTGTTCTTTTTTAGGGTCCCATGGAATTCATTTGCTATCACTATAATCTCTTAGGCTGATATGCATTTGCTATGAGCTCCCTTCTGCATGATAGGGATTTGATAGAGGAGGGTCACAAAGATGAGGTGCCCAGGCAAGGACGCTGCAAACCTAGGCATGGTTGTTAGCGACCTATTTCATTAGCTTTTTCTTTTTCATGCATGTACTGAGGATGATGTACTCCTTATGTAACATTTTGGATATATGCATGATATTTTGGATATATGCACTCTTTATGCTTATGCAACATCTTGGATGTATGTATGATATGTATAGATGTTTTAGATGAAATGGGTGCATGATATGGATGCAAACACTTAACTGACTAGGGAGTCCATTGTGCTATTCCTTACGCTTTTCTCTCATTTCTGCACCAATTTAAAAAAAAAAATGAATTATTTTAGGCTTGAAATTTTGAGAAATCATGGTAAAAATCTGTTGGAGGACAAATGGCACAAGGAGGCACAGGTGGTGGGGGGCACGACTGGTGTGCCACCGATAGCAACTCTGACATTCAAAATTTTGTCTATTTAAGTAGATTTCATCGTTTTCTAGTCTGTTCCATTGGTTTTCAAGCCTCTAAAAGTCATTTTCAACCATATTTTTGCTTTCCATCAATTTTATTATTTTTTATTCCTCACAATGGAGCCTTATTTTAGCCATGCAATGTTCTTATGGTGCAAGAACCTTACCAAAGTGGAGAGGATTAACCTAGGAAAGTATGGGGTAAGCGCTATGCCCACCCTAAGGGGCATAAAAATTGATTAGGAGTTTCTGTGCGCATGCATGCGCTTTTAGGATTCAGCTGCCCATGTCTTTAGATTTGGGGCATCTATGAAGGAGATGTGTCATACATTCGAGGAGTTTTCTATATTGCTCATATCTGATCCAGAGGCTATGCTGGCTACTCCTGTTGAAAAAGTAGGATATTTCAACTCTTTCAGGGGACTTCTTGACTTGAGTACAAAGACTGCTAGTCCCATGGTAGTAGATGATTGGGTAGATTTGACTGCTGTGATTTTAGAATTCCATGATCCTAAGGATTTTGAGGATGATGGGTGGTTTCATTTAAGGATGTGGGCTCTATCCTTCTGTATGACTGCAGGATATATTTTTATGAGCCCTACTAGTTGAGGCGATGCTAGAGTCACTGAGCTGATTCCCCAAATGGAGGAAAGGAGATCTATTGCCGCTATAATGTTGGCTGAGACCATCATGAGCTTGGATAGGTCTTGCACTTCTGATGGGCCATAGACAATCAGCCTTATCATTCTTTAGGTTGAATTATGGCTTCTGAATTTCATTTCGACTACTTTCCATGTTTTTCTTATACTTATCTTTTTGAACTTTTTCAGATTTGGCTGAGAGACCATCTGCGGATAGTGGGACCTCCTACAAAGGTGGATTGTTCTACTTCCTGGTATAGGACCAGGACCATTGTGATCAAATGAAACTCAGAGAAAGAGTGGATAAAATGGCTGATGGAGCTAGATTCTGATGACCTACTATGGAGGTGTGAATGGTACAAGATCAATAGTTTCATGAACATGAGCTTTGGCTATAAGATGGTCTATTTGTTGGGGTTAAGGATGGTGACATTTTACCAAGCTACTAGGGTTATGCGTCAAATGGGACATAGTCAGGGTGTGCCCCTAGATGGTACTCTATTTGAATCTATTCTAATTACTGAGACAGTTGCTCAAGCTGTCAGGAATGGATGGGTAAGAGGCTTTCATGTTGTTCGTCCTGCTCACCAAGGCGGTAAATCCTTGCAATTTATTGACTGGTGGATAGCCAACTCGTGAAAATCAGAGAAGGCTATGAGGGTTGCTATACTTGAGGAAATAGAGCAAGACTCATGATTTTTGTTTTGTTTAGCTTGGGATAATGATTTGATTATGTCTTTATTCTCTTTTGATGTTCCAAAAAATTAAATGAGACAAATAAGATATCATTTTTCATTTTTTCTTTTATCTCTTTTGTTGCTCTAATTTTTGCCTAAGCTGCCCTTTCAGGTTTTCAACTTAGCGAGCTTGTTTTTTTTATTTTTTTCTATATATATTTTTTGTGACACAATTAAGAGCCAAATGAAAATTTTATTGATGAATTAGACCAAACCCATAAGGGCTACCTACATATCTCCTTACAACGATACATGATTTTTTTATTCTTTTCCTCTTTATGGAGAATCAGGTCTATGTAGTTCTAATTTTAAGGAAAAATGTGAATGTTGTGCATGATTTCATAATGGTTGTAAATGCTATGCATGAATTACAAGGATGCTTATGCAAAGTATCTCTTGAGTTGATCCAGATTGCATGGGCTAGCAAATTCTATACCATTCAAGTCTGTCAGGATTGCTGCTCCACCAGATAAGATCTTCTTGATCACAAACGGACCACTCCAATTAGGTTTGAATTTTCCCCTTGGATCATAAATAGGCGCCCTTATTTCTTTTTAGACAAGGTGACCCTCTTGCAATCCTCTGTCTCTGACTTTCTTATCGAAGTGCCTAGCTAGTTTCTATTGATAACCTTGCATCTGATATAAGGCATCCATTCTCTTTTTGTCAATGGCAAGAAGTTGGTCATGGTAGCCTTTCACCCATTCCACCTCATCCAACTGACTCTCCCTCATAATGCGAGCTAACTTGACTTCTACCTCGATTGGCAGGATGGCTTCCATCTCGCACACCAAAGAGTAAGGTGTAGCACCAATTGGAGTATGCACTGTTGTTCTATATCCCCATAAGGCGTATGGTAAATGTAGGTGCCAATCCTTATAGTTGTCAGCCATCTTTTGCAGTATATTCTTGAGAGTCTTATTTGCAGCTTCAACTACGTCGTTTGTTTGAGGTCTGTATAGAGAAGATTTGTGGTGTTGGATTTTCTCCTTCTTTAATAGTTGAGTGACCTCCTTTTGGAAGTAAGATCCATTATCATTGATGATCTCAAAAAGTATCCCATACCTACAAAGGATGTTGGTACGGATAAACTGGGCTACTCATTTGGAATCCAATATCTAGTAAGGTGCAGCTTCAACCCATTTGGAGAAATAATCAATAGCTACCAGAATGAATTCATGCTTACCAGAAGACTTTGGGCTTATCTTGCCAATGACGTCCAGGCCCCATATTGCAAATGGCCAAGGTGTGGTGATAGGAGATAGAGGTATAGGAGGTCTTTTCTGAAGTTTAGCGTAGATTTGGCACTTATGGCACTTTTGAACATATCTTGCACAATCTTGATTCATAATAAGCCAAAAGTAACCTTGATTCATGATCTTGCGAGCTAAAGTAATTCCGTTCATATGTGGACCTTCGTTACCACCATGCATCCGTTCCATGATCTGTTGGGCTTCTGTTTCAGTGACACATCTCAGATGGATGTTATCCCAAACCCGTTTATAGAGCACTTCCCTGTTTAGAATGAAACCCTTAGACAACTGTCTTAAAGTCCTCTTTTCTATTTTAGAGACCCCTTCAGGATAAAGTCTGTTTTTGATGTAATTGAAGATATCCCAAAACCATGGTTTGCCATCAACCGATTGAATATTCAAACAATCAGTTATGCAACCTGGCTTATGCTTAACTTCAATTGTAATAGGTCTGATTATGAAGCCATCGCTTATATCAAGCATTGAGGTGAGTGTTGCCAAAGCATCAACAAATTTGTTCTTCATCCTTGGAAGATAATGGAAAGATAGTTCATAGAAATTGGCTGCCAGTTCATTTATGCATTTATGGTAAGGAACCAAATGCTCTTCTCTGATCTTCCACTTCCCCAAGGCTTAGGAAACTATCATATTCGAATCCCTATAAATCTCAAGGCATTTGATTATGAGCCTTATTGCTACTTTTAAGACCACAGATGCATGCTTCATACTCTACTTCATTGTTTGTTACCTCAAAGTTTAGTTTGATGGCTATAGGTAGGTTTTCCCCACTTAGTGTAATGAATACAATGCTGGCACCATACCCTTTATTATTAGATGCCCCATCAAAGTAGAGCTTCAAAACTTCATTGTTGATTGTCAAGATATCTTCATCAGGAAATTTAGGCTCGACCCATTGATCATTTACTGGAGCTGCAACTAACTGATCAGCCATTATGCTACCCTTAATTATTTTCCTTTGTACATATTTCATATCATAAGCAGCTAATACAGCCATCCATCTTGCCATCTTATTGTCAAGAACCGGCTTCCCTATAAGGAATTTCAAATGGCTCTTGTCAGCGAGAACATAAGTTGTAAAAGAGTAGAGGTAGTGTTATAACTTGTGGCAAACCCATACCAAATCAAGACATAGCTTTTCTGTAAAACTATAATTGAGCTCATGAGATAGCATCCTTTTGCTAAAGTAATAGATGGCATTTTCTTTACTGGAATCAGGAGCATTTTGAGCAAGCATTGCCCCCATTGCTTCATCAGTTACTGATAGGTAAAGTAACAAAGGCTTTCCAAACCTTGGTGGCTGTAGTACTAGTGGGTTTAGTAAGTACTGCTTGATCTGATCAAAAGCTTTATGACAATCATCATTCCATTGCTTGGAGGCCCCTTTTCTGAGTAATTTAAAGATGGGCCCATATACATCAGCCAACTGATTGATGAATCGACTAATGTATTGTAGCTGTCCAAGGAAACCTCTGATCTCCTTTTCTGTTTTAGAAGGTAGCATCTCTAGAATTGCCTTTAATTTAGCAGGGTCCACTTCTATACCCTTTTTGCTGACCATGTGGCCTAGGAATACTCTAGATGAGTCTCTAAAGACATGTTTGGCAGAATTGAGCTTGAGATTGTACTGGCAAAGTCTAAGGGAGAATCACCTTAGTGCCTCTAAATGTTCTTCAGCAGTGGTGCCTTTTATTACCATGTCATCCACATAAACTTCAATCTCTTTATGCATCATGTCATAGAAAATGGTAGTTGCCATCCTTTGGTATGCTGCCCCAGCATTTTTAAGCCCAAATGGCATAACCCAGTAATAATAGGTGTCCCATTCAATAATAAATGTTGTCTTCTCTTTGTCAGGAGGGTGAACCATTATCTGATTGTACCCTACAACCAGGTCAGTTAAGGAAACTAATTTAGAACCTACCATGCGGTCTACCAAAAGATCAATGTGAGGCAAGGGAAAATCATCCTTGGGACAGGCTTTATTCAGATCCCTATAATCCACACACATTTTGACTTTACCATCTTTTTTAGGAACCAGCACAATGTTAGCAAGCCAGGATGGATAGTTGATGGGTTCAATGAAGTTGTGATCCAGTAGCTTAGTAATTTCCTCTTTAATTGGTATGGATCATTCCATCTTGAGTCTTCATAATTTCTGCTTGATGGGCTTAGCACCTGGGTAAATTGGGATTTTATGAATTTCTATGCTTGTATCTAACCCTATCATGTCTTTTGGCTGCCATGCAAAATAGTCTTGAAATTCTCTGATCATCTTCTCAATATGATCCCTGTTTATGCATGCAAATGCAACGAATGTAATTTTTGGTATGTCATGAGTGCCAGCATTAATAGGCTCTTTAATTGCATTATCTTTTATTTCATTTATTTCATATCTACTTGATGTCTCATTTAAGTCAGATTTAAAAGTTGGAACATCAAAGAAAAATGGAGACACAGGGTTGTAAGAGGAAAGAGTAGACTTTTTATTGAATTCAAATGAGGATATGTCCCAATTTACATCAAATTGAAAAGTTAGACCTTCAAGGTCAGTTACATCATTATCAATAGAAGAAACAGAAGAGACAAACTCATATTCAAAAGAAGAGTCTAGTTCAGACTGAGATCCTGATTTAGATTAGGATTCTGGTATGGATTCCTGTTCAGAAGGATAAAAAGAGCTCTCCTCAAAAGACCAATTTTGCAGCTCGATCTCAGTGGGCTGGATTAAGTTGGAAGGGTCAGTTTTCTCCTCCTCAACAGTGAGCATGAACACTTCATCAAAAAGACTAGCCTCCATGTTCTCTTCCCAATCTTGACTAAGCATGTAGATTGGTTCACAGTCTTTTAACTTGAGCCTGACATCAGAAAAGATTTCAAACCCGGGGATCAATTTCCCTATAATGGGGCAGACCCAAGGCTCAGGAAAGTTACAATAAGGAACTGTGTCGCCTTCCTTTACAAAATAGCCATTTAGAGTTTTGAAGTAAGGACGTATGGGCTAGTCATAAACCTCACCTCTTTTAAGGGCAGTTGTTCTGTCTTTAGCCTGGTTTTCCATTTTTGTAAGATCTTCATCAGTGGGCTCATATCCTAGCCTAAATGGTGGCATTGCGACTGGGTAGTCCAAGAAAGACTTCAAACCCTGTTGGCTTCTTCCCAAACCTAGACTAGGAAAGTAGTTCATTTTTCAGAACATGTTAGCAACAGCAATATTCCCGAAGGGGTCAAAATCAAATGGAATGAATTCTTTACCCTCTTCACCCTCAATGTGTTGTATGAAGGAGAAGCCAAAGAGTGGATAAGTGGATAGCTCAAGCTGGATCTCAAGAATGGGAATAAAGCTTGGGATATCTGGTTTTCCATGCATGTCCCCTTTAACAGTCACGACCCCATTTCTGAAAAGGAACTTGACTTTCTGGTGTAAGGAGGAAGGGATAGCCTTTGCTTGATGTCCAGGGCCTTTCAAGTAATAGGTTGAAATATGAAGGTACATCAATCACTTAGAAAGGTATAGTGAAAGATGTCGGCCCGATGGTCACATCGATGATAGCCACCCTAAGGACTTCTCTCTTGGTATTGTCATATGCCCTTATTATCTAATATGAAGGGGTGAAATCAGTAACTTCCAGTCCCAAGTAGCTTGCTAACTTTAGAGGGCATACATTTAAGGCTGAACCATTATCAATCAGAACCATTGGCACAGTCTTTCCTCGAGTCATCACCATAATTTAAAGGGCATTATTATGGCTAGAGTCTCCTTTTAGAATGTCAGTCTCTCCAAAAGTGATGGACACCCCTTTAGTAGCACAGGTAATAAAAGCAATAAGGCTTTCCGGTGTGATATCAATTAGAGCTTGGCATTGATTCAACGCCTTGCAAAGAGCTTGGCGATGAGGATATGAGGACTACATCAAACTCCAAATTGATATGTTGGCTTATGTTTTCTTAAGTTGTTTGAGAATGGGATCTTCATCTGATTCAAGAATCCCTTTCAATTTGTTGGCAAGTGTAGGAATAGGTTGGATAGGTTGAGTGTTTAGACTTGGTTGGCTCGGGATGATTCTGCCACTTCTAGTGATGGAATCAATTTCCTCGACTAGATTGGTGAGGTCCAGGACACAGCAATAATCAGGATTTGACTCAATCAAGGAGACAGGGTCAACTCCCTCATGATTATTTATGGTATTAACTGTGTGGTTGGGTAAAGGGTTGGTATTGATATTGGGTTAGGCTTTTGGTGGTATCAGGTCATTGGAATCAATAAGGTCTTGAATTCTGTGTCTAAGGGCCTTGCATGCATCTGTTTTGTGCCCAGGTCCTTGATGGTAATCACACCTCTCGTTTGGGTTGTAATTTTTTGGCAATGGATTAGGGACTGGTTTTGGCTTAAGAGGCTTCACCATGTTTCCCTCAAGCAGCTTTTCAAGGATAATACTCATAGGTACACCCCCTAGATCAGAAAACTACCTTCTTTCAATCCTGATGGGCTTTTTGATAGTCAGAGCATTAACTTCCCCCCCCCCCTTTCTGATTCATTGAGGAAGTCACATTACCTTGATGAGTTGGCTTTTTATACCTTGACCCTGATGTAGACACTTCTTTAATCTGACCATTATGAATTAGGTCTTTAATTTTTGAAGCAATAGCAATAAGGGCTTTAAAGGAAGGCAAGTATTGAGTCTGTAGCCTTTCTTGGTAAACTGGCAGAAGATTCTTAACAATTATGTTAATTTGTTCATTTTCAGGAGGTCGATTCATTATCTGAGAAGCCTTTTTCCCCCACCTCGTAAGGAATGAAGAGAAGGATTCCTTTGCATATTGCTTGGTGGTCTCAAGGTCTCTCCTTGTTACATCGACCTCGATGTTGTAGTGATACAGTTGGACAAAAATATTGCAGATGTCATCCCAAGTCCATTTTTTGGAGACATCCAAGTCTACAAACCATTTCACAGCTATACCAATCAGTGACTGTTGAAATAATTGGGCTAGGAGTTCGTTATCCACACCCAAAGGATGCATGGCCCCCACATATACCTTAAGATGGGTCTTGGGGTAGATAGTCCTATCAAACTTGTCAAACTCAGGCATCTTGAACTTGGGAGGAACTCTTGCATTAGGGAACAAGCTTAAAGACCCCATATCAACCAGATCCTCTTTCTTTTTCATGCCCAGTAACATTTTCTCCATATGCTCCATTTTCTCCATGCTGGCTTTTATTTCAGGATTGACTTCCTTCCCTTGGAAAGGATCCATAGGTTGGGAAGTGAAAGTAGAGGTGAGATTTGATGGTTGTATAGTTATGGGTTGAAAAGGTGAGTTATTTTTTAAGAACTCGGGGGACAGGATGGGTAATGGTGGAATAATGTCAGTGTTTGTAGGTTTTTTGTCTCTGGATTCAACTTTGGAAATGGATCCATAGACAGGATAAAAGGCAGGTTTCGGGTCAGCTTTGAATGGTTTTGGGTCAGTTGGGTTTTAAGCTAGGAAGGCCTGTTCCAGCATGGTACGGACATCCTCCATGATAGCCCTCCTTTGGGCTTTGAGCATATCTTAGAAAATGGCTTCTTGCCTCTTCATCATGGTCTCTTGGTGTTCAAAAAGCTTAGTAAGAAGCTCATCAAAGATTTCATCAACTCTGGTGGTAATGACCTCATCTCCGGCAATAGACATCTTGTCAACTTTTGGATAGAGAGATAAAGCTAGGTTAGTTTCTAGCTTAGGTATGGAATAAAGATCATGGAATATATTAACTTTTGATTGGGACCATAAGTTGACATGGGTTTATGATTGGGACTAGCAGTGTTTAAGTGAGATTAAAACTCTCTAAATTTGTAAGGTTTATGCATGCATGCATGTATGCATAAATAAAAAGGTTTTATGATAATGACATACTAAGTTCTAGTATTATGGTGCATACAATCCTAAAGGAAGGTTCTATGAGTCATTACATGAGAGGGCTAAGGTGGTTTGAAGGGAACCTATCACACTAGAGATGTGATATACCTAACCATATGTGAGACAAGAAGCCTCGCGTGGGTCAAATAGTACGTGCATACTCATTACACCTCTAAATACGTCATGAGCTAGATGATTTCATTATTGGCAAGCAAACCTAAGAAAGGTTGCCCATTTAATGTTACTTTCTATCCTTTGTTTTCCTAAGAAGCTAGAGTTTTTTGGACAAGGAGTCTGATGTAGTGATGCATGAAAGAGTTATTTTGCATTTAAAGCCAAAGTTGCTATTTTACCAAAAGTAATCCACTTTATCTTTTATTTGAAAAAGATTTTAAGGCCCCAGTGGAGTCACCAACTGTGAGGCCTCGCCTGAGCATCGGTCCGATCCGCCGAGGAATCGAAATACTCTTCAGGAAAAACTCCATGATTAGAACTCGCTGTGAGTTCTGAAAATTGATTTTTGTGATTTGGAAGTTGTGAAAAGTGAGTCACCACTTTAATTTACTTGTTTTAATTAGGAAAATTAAAGAAAACCCAAAAATGATTGACTCCAAAGAATACATGATTTATCCCAATGGAAAATGCACTAATCCGCGAGTGACCAAAGAGGGTTCGGGGATCAGGTTTTGGTAATTACACAATTGTGAAAATATAATTTTCTTTAGTTCAACTGAAATTTGCAAAATAACTCTTAAAAAAAGAATTTTCGTGTATGTATGAATAGGAATATCATGATACATGAAACAAATATATATGGTAAGATGCAATGACAATTATAGATAAATAAGCAAGATAAATCCTACTTAATTATTACAATATCAAAACGAATAAAATAAGAGGATCTTTCCTTTAGTCCTTATGGGTACTAGGGAAAGCACATATTCCTCAACTAAGTTGATACAGGAACAGAAAATAAAGGATTAATATAAATAAATCAAATTAAAAGGGAAAAAATGTTAATAAAAAGATTTTGGAGTTGATGTCTTTCAGAATGGTAGCTTGTGTATCCTATTAAATAAGAATCAAACCCCACGCAGTTCTTCCTTCTTGTGAAGGAGGGATTTTGGAAAAAGTGTTTGTTTGTTTATTAATTTAATTCTGATTCTTAAATTAATAAATTTTAGATCTTTCTGTTTAGACATAAAGAGAATTCTAGATCTGAGTTTAGAATTTTGAGAATAGAAAGAAAATTATACCTTTGCTTTTCTTGTCTTTTGGATGAATGGAATGAGCTTAGCTCTAGATCTCAACTCCACCTTGGATTCGAAACCCTTGGAAATTTGAATCTTAACAACCAAATATTAGCAAAATAGCATAATGAATGTAAATCAAAATTGAAATTGAAACAACAGCTCCTTTGTATCAAATTTCCAATAGAACTTAAAAGTAACAAGTATATCAGTATTAGAGAGAATTTCTGCCTTGGAATCTGTGTCAAATGAGTCTAAAGGAGGCTCTATTTATAGAGCTACTGAGGAGGTGCCAGCGGTACGGACGACAACATTGGTAGGTCACCGGCAGCACGGGCGGCACCGGCGGGTTGCCGGAAATTCGAGTGGCATGTGGGGAGTGCCGCCCGTACCATCGGCATGAATTTCGTGCCTCCTATAAGGAGGCATGCCAGCGTGCCTCTTGCACGCTGACTAACTGGTTCGACCTGTTTCCTGCTTTTTTGTCTGTTTCGGGTTCGTTTTAGCTCCGATTCGAGCTCTGTTTGATTTTATGGGTTTGTAACTGAAAGGCGGTCGACTGGAGGTATAATTTTGACAGTTCACAGGTACATTTATCTGTATGAATGATTGAGAGAATTAAATAGATTTATGCAGTGGAGCTGTTATATATCCCTAACAAGTGCATAACATTAAAGCTCATTTAGATGCTAGCACAGTCGCACAGTACATTTACCTATATGAATGATTGAGAGAATTAAATAGATTTATGTTTCGAGATAACACATTAATGTAGCTACTTTGATATAAGCTAGTTCATTTAAAAGCATTCCCCTTAACCGTAAAAGTGCTTTTTCAATCCATCAATCAGGCAAAAAAGAATTCTTTTATCTGGTAGGAAGTACTCTTTTGTTTCCTGCAGAGATGAATATAATTATCCTTAAGGGACATATTGCGAAAGCTGTTACTATAAAGTCAAAGAACATGAGCTCAAGAGGAAGACTTGATGGTCTACACAAGTGTGTGTAAAGGTTAACCGATCATATTACTTTGTGCAATTGATTTCTCGAGAACACAAAATGTTAATAGATATTACATACAGCCGTAAGGGATTAGTGTACGTAACATGTGCAGAAACATAAGTCTAGGGTACTTTAAGGCATTGAGTAACTAATTTTTTTTTATATGTGGTGGAGCTGTTATGTATCCCTAATAGGTGCATAACATTAAAACTCATTTAGATGCCCGCACAATTGCATGGTACATTTACCTATATGAATGATTGAGAGAATTAAATTGATTTATGTAATCTATTCATACTATCATTCCACCCATCATGGATGAGTGGGAGATGTTGGAAAACGAGTCGGTTTTCTTGCACCCATGATGGGTTGATCCAACCTGGTTAGAGACCCAAATTAATTCATTAGTGGAATTTTAATTTAAATAATTAAAATAAATATTCAAATAATTTAAATAATTATTTGATATTTAACTAAAAGATAATATAAATAATTATTTGAGAGATAATTAAAAGAATAATTTAAATAATTATCTAAAAGATAATTAAACAAAGATAATTATGGGAATTATCTTTAAAAAAAATATACGTTCTTTATAGATAAGCAAAATGAGACTCTCTTTATCTCCTAATTTCTCAACCACCAAAAAAGATCTCTCTGTGAGTTAAAAATAAAATAGTACGTTAAAAATGATTATCCAATAATTAGAGGTTCTTGTACTGTGAACCTAAGTTGGTTCTTGGTTATTGTGGTTCCAATCTGACTATTTGTATCAATCAAAGTTTGTACTGTATTCGTAAACAAAGTGTGCTGTATTTATACTATTGTTTGTAATTTGGTGTGGAGTTTCCTGAAGTATAATCATCATTATTATTGTTTTTTTAATTGAATGAGGCAACCTTTAAACTTAATTTAATCATATAATAATGATTCAAGCGTGGCTATGTGATTCTTATTATTGAATTGATTGCGAAAATTTAAATTAATATATATATATATATATATATATATATATATATATATATATATATATATATATATATATATATATATATATATATATATATATATATATATATCAATGTGTTCCCTTGTCACCTTTAAAAATAAAAATCCCATCATCAAATGTTTTTCTAGGTTCTTCATATAAAGTCTCTTGGTGTTTCTATATCCTAAATCCATTGTGTAATGCTCTAAAATATCCTTATAATTCAACATATTAGAGTCAAAGTTGTAAACCACATCAGTTAATCCATCTTTATAGTAAAGGTGTGGATTAAAAGCTAAAAAACCACCATGATGGAAATATATATCAATTAACTTAGACATTCTACAAATTAGTGAAGAAAACCATTAATTAATAACACTATACATGCAAAAACTATATAAACTATATGAATCACTGTCTCGACTTGAGTCTCTCTGCTAGGGTTTAGCTCCTTTGCTTGCGCCACTTGCCTTTCTCTCTTAGGCCACCCCCGATGGCTTCTTTGACCAGTGGGTTGGCCATTTTTCTTTATTTTTTCATGTAATTATCACTTCTTTATTTCTAATAAAGCTAGAGTTGGGATTTTGTGTGCTTTTTTGGGCTCCTGCTCATGGAGATTCAATTATTTTTGTGGGTTTTGTTTCGATCGGTTGCTCAGTCACTGATGTGCAAGCTTTTCTTTATGTGTTCTGTGTGTTTGTGGTTTTAATCACCTACGGTTGCTATACCGCTTCCATCTCTGGCATTGTGCGACCCTTTCCTCAGTATGCATTCTATTTTCGTTGGGGATTGGGGGGAAGTTGGGTTGGCGCTGGGTTGAGCAACTCATATTGGGTGTCCTACGTTATGTTGTTGATTTTGCTGAGTGCTCGTGCTTTCAATGATTCCACAATGATAGTGTGTTTATAGTGGAGGGTAGAGCTTCTAATGGCTTGGTGTTGATTTTCTCAAGAGAGTTTGGTTAGTATGTCCCTGCATACACCTTCCTAGTTGCTGGGGCTGATACAGTGGCCGGTGATGATGGCTGAAGGCTCTAGAAGAAGATCCAGCTACAAGGACATATTATTGGTTTAGGCTTTGCTTTTCAGGCTTTGGACCTGTATTGTTTTTGGGCTTTAAGCCCATGGTTAAAAAACTCATTTAAGGGTAGTTTGATGTATCTGTCTACTTGCACTTTTCCTATTGTAAATCAATCTAATGTATTGAGTTTGGGCTCCTCATTAATCTTTGCCAGTTCAATTTCTTTGGGCCAAATATATATATATATATGAATCATTTTGATATTTGGTCAATAGTTGCACATCACTTCATTTAATCGTTGGAGGCATAGAAAACCCTAAATAATGTTAAGCAGTATAAATTCCACAATGCAAGTGAGTGACAAGTCTCAAAAAGATAAAAAAAAATAAATAAAAAATAAAAAATAAAGAAATAATCCCTAATTTGTTGATGGTAATTAAACACCATTTTATTAAAACAAAAACAATACAATAGGAAAGTCAGTGGATGGTTGAGATCGACATACTCGGCACAATTGCAATCTCCTTTACTTGATATTAATTACCATTAGTTAGTTTTCCTGTTCAGTAATTTTCTGCATTTGGTGGTGAATTCGAATGAAATCTCTGTAAAAATGGAGTGGTGGGGTTTTTTGAGAATGAAAGGGTAAGCATAAAGAGTGTAGAGTAAAGATTAGTTAGTGGTTCACTGTTGTTTGATAAGATAAGGCGCCATTTTTTCCCGCTTCCTATCTTCCTTCTGTTCCTGTTAGGGCAACTTGTACCATTTTGGCAGAGACAAGCAACTTTCCTAATACACTAATGCTTCCATTATGGCCGTTTTTAATTGGACCTAATTGAGATGATTTTACAAGGTGTAGGAAGGAATTGAGCCAATTTGGAATAAGCAGGCAATAATGTAACATTGAACTTTGGTGCTAAGTTAAAAGGGGAGATTGCACTTTTGATTATTGTAAAATGTGATTTTAATTTATCATATTTTTTTATCTTTCTAATTATATTTTTGTAATTAAATATGCAAAGTATGATTTTAATATTATAAATATTTATTCATTTTATATATCTAATATTCATTATTATTATTTTCTTGTACATTATATAGTAATTTTTAGTTCTGTTTTCCTTTAAAAACACCTCCAAGTGCTTAAAGTTATTGAAGGCATTGTAATTAGAAATACAAAGGGGGAGAGGTTTTGATGGAGACAGCAAACGGCACATCAACCAAACGCGTCGTTGTTGGACCGCAAATTATTTTATCAGAAAGTAAAGTGAGAGATGAGGAATTGGCGTAGCGTTGGAGATAAAACTGCTGACGGAGAATACGAGAAGTTGGACACTCTCCTCTATCCCTTTTCCCTCCCAAAAATTTTCTTATCAGAAATTCACAATGGCAGCTGTGCCTATGGCATTTGCTAATTTCACTCTTCTTTACTGTAATAAGGCTAAAGTTGTCGAAAATCAGTCTTGTTTTGTTTTAGATACTACCCGACTTCACATTCTCCACAAAGACGAAGCGAGGCGGAGGTTTGCTTTATATATTTCGAAACTATCGGATTTAGTGATTTGCCATGGATCTTGCATACAAATTCCAGAAATAATAGTTTATTTTCCTGAATAACTTTAATTTAAAATTTCATTTCTTGTTGGTAGATTCTCATCGTATAAGAGGCTATTTATTCCACCAGCGTCATCAGCTACAACTGTAGAGGTGTGGATATAATTTTTGTTGCTTTACTTCATTTCTAGTTGTAGCAAAATGTACCAACTAATTGTTTGTGTTTGTTTTTAACTAGCAGGGGGATGGAGGTTACAATGACACTGATACCATTCCAACTCCCAAAGTAATAATTGACCAAGACTCTGATCCAGATGCCACTGTGGTTGAGATTACCTTTGGCGATCGTCTTGGAGCTCTTCTAGATACTGTACAAACTATTTACTTCCTGATATAATAAAAATAATAATGTATAACTAACTGTCTTTGCTCCTTATTTATTTATTTATTTATTTTTCCATTTGGAGTAAAATTCCTCCAAATGAATTTTAATTAAGATTTTTAGAGTCTTCTGATTAATGATGTAGTGCCTTACCATATAGATATAATTTTGACCAAAGTATGATAAATGTGTTGTTACAGATGAATGCGCTTAAAAACCTTGGGCTGAATGTTGTGAAGGCTAATGTCTTTCTGGATTCTTCTGGGAAGCACAACAGATTTGCCATCACTAAAGCGTAAGTTAACTAGTGTTCTTGGATTATCCAACTGATTTTTGTGGTAATTTCCGTAACTACGTAGCCATTACATTGTTATATTTTCAGTATGCTGAAACACTCCACTTGTCCAACCATGGATAGAACCTGAAACATTCGTTCTATTGTTTCTAATGAGCTTTATCAACCAGTACTTGTGATGATTTTTTTTCCATTGAATTTTATTGGTTCAGTGATACAGGTAGAAAAGTAGAAGATCCAGAGCTGCTTGAGGCAATTCGATTGACAATCATAAACAATATGCTTCAGTATCACCCTGTAATCTTTTCTAAATTTTTATTATTTTGTTCCTAATGTTCAATGTGATACATTGAAGAGCTCTTCTTGTAGGATATACTTCTCCTTAATGGCCTAATGAATGTCAATTTGGGGTCCAGGAATCAAGTTCTCAATTAGCAATGGGAGTTGCCTTTGGTGTAGAACCACCAGAAGAACAGGTATTTGATTTATCATCTCAATGTTCGATTTATTGCATTCTGAAGTTCTTGTTGATTTATCATCTCAATGTTCGATTTATTGCATTCTGAAGTTCTTGGCTTTTCTCCCTTGGCATTCTTAATTGTTGATAATATTTGACCCCTCATCATCCAACTTCCTCTATCCTTGTGGTGAAAACTAAGTCATGAGAAAATAAATTTTACATAGTCTTTATCAATTACTGATTGGAGCATTTAACTTCTGTGCTATCAAACATTGCTCAGAAACTATCATATTGTGATTCCTCAGGTTGATGTGGATATTGCAACTCACATAAGCATCTATGATGACAGTCCTGACCGAAGGTAAATGATACATCCAGTTCTCTTGTGAGATGTTTGGGCTCTGGTAAATATGCGTGAGATGTTTGGGCTCTTGCAAATATGCAACCCAATAAATCCTATCCATACCATGTGGCTTGGTGAAAATTTTCTATGGAGAGTAAAGCTGGTAAATGTGCATTTTGAGTCTTTTTATTTTTCCTTGCTGACATTGTTTGGAAAAACAGTCCGATAATATTGTAGAATGATGGATGCTTGTGGACCATGAATTTTACACCTTATTATTAACTTGTTGAACCTGTATTTGCACTTGATTTTTTTGTCCTCATTATAGTTGTTAAAAGGCTCACCTAAGGCACAAGGAGCACTGTCCTCCTAACGTTTCAATCACTGAAAGGTGGATGACCTTAGTGAGGAGCATATATTGTTAGAGAGTGAGGCATGCACCTAGGCAGGCCTCCACAGTATTTGATTTTGCAGCTGGTTTTATCTTTTATCTTTATCTTTTTAAGAATCGAAGTTAGTTCATCTAAGCATGCCTCCACAATATTTTACATAATTTTTGAAAGAAATCGCTATTTTTCTCTCTATATTCTTTGTCAATAGCACGAAGTTATACATGTGGAGGGAATGTACTGTGAGATTATTAAAGTTCATTACCAAGAAATAGGCTAAGCCTATGAGAACATGAGATGGAAACTCTGATTTTGGAATGAAATTGATATTGACTAATTCATGAGATCTGGTTGTCATGACTGTGTTTGTCTGTTTGTAAATTTCTTGTGATTTTGTTGTCATAAGAATTGCAAATTTACTAGATATATACTTTGGAGTGAAGTTGCTTCCATAAAATGTTAAAACATGTTTTTGATGCATTAATCTATGCAAAAGCATTAGCTGTAAGTGGTTATAGTGCCACTGTTAATAATGGTAGTGGTGATTGGATTTGTTTTTGGTAGCTTGCTTTACGTGGAGACAGCTGATCGCCCTGGATTATTGGTGGATCTTGTAAAGATTATCACTGACATTAATATTGCTGTCGAATCAGGAGAATTTGACACCGAGGTAGTAATTTGTTGGCATCTATTTGCATATTTCTATTGGTTCTTCACAACCCTCCCCCAGCATTACAACAAAATTCTTATTTCTCCATTTGGCTCCCAGGGTTTGTTGGCAAAGGCAAAGTTTCACGTCAGCTACAAGGGTAAAGCTATCATCAAACCTCTTCAACAGGTAAGACTCCTGCTAGATGTGTGATACAGTAACAGTAAATTTGGCCTCTTGTAACTAGGGGAACAATCAAGTCAAGTCAAGATAGTGCTGAATTCGAGCTCGAGCTTCATTAGAAAATTTAAGCTCGAGCTTCATTAGAAAATTTAAGTCTCGAAACTCAACTTAAGCTTGATCAAATTTTCATTTTGAAACTCGAGTTTAGTTTTAACTCGACTGGGTTAGGCTTGATTGTGATTAAAAGAATAAATTAGCTTATTTATTAATGAAAATGCAATTCGAATAAGTTCAAACTTGAAATTGAATTAGTAAATTATTATATATAATATGAACTATATTGTAAATTCCATAAAACCTCAGTATGCTTAGGTTGGTAAGGTGCTCAAGTGGAGTACTATAATACTCGAATTTGACTCAACTCATTGTTCTAGCTAGGTACACCTTTTTATTAGTCTATGATGACATGCTATTGTGTATCAAATAAAAAACGATTACGAAGAGGAGAATTTAAATTTATGGTACTGGCCACTGAATGCTGCTACAAAGGATTACAAGTTTTTGCCATATTCTTGTTATACCAATGAAGGTCTGGTTTATAAAATTTGGCAGGTTCTTGCTAACAGTTTGCGGTATTTCTTGAGACGTCCAACCACTGAGGAAGCAAGTTTTTGAGCCTTTCCAGAGGATAACAGATTCTGCATCATATGGAATGGATTTCTGAATTATTCAAGGAAAAAATATGATATTGTCACGTTAATAGCCAAGAATGTTTACGCATTGGTCTCTCAAGAAGTATGGATAATAACTATTACAATATACTACAATGACATCATGAAAAAGTTATTTTGGTAAAAAAAAAAAAAAAAGCGTTTAATAACCTAAAAAAAATCTAAATTTTAAGGGGTTCTCAATTTTATCCTGTTCTTTATTTTTAATGATTAAATATATAAACTTTTAAAATTGTATTAAAAAAAAAATGAGAAACCATTTTTTTTATTGTCATTTTTTTAAAACTTTCAATTTGGTATTTAGTTAAATCACTTTTTTTTTATTTATTAGGCCTTGATTATGATAAAAAAAAAAAAAAAAAAAAAAAAAAAAAAAAGGTCATCTTTGTTATGCTTTGAAAATTACAAGATCTATTCTGACTACTAATTTTATTCTACTGTGATTGACGGTTAATATTTATATAATTTAAAAAACTTGTATATTTAATTTTTAAAACAAACTAAAATTGACAAAATTTACTATTATGCAAGTAAATAAGCCGAAAAATTGTCTTTATGGTATTTCTAACTATACTCTTTATTTTTTTGTTAGATTATAAATAATTCAACTTCTTATTTTAATTTATAAATAATTTAATTTTTTATTTTAAGTTATTTCAAAAGATGTGCATATTCTATCATAATATTTTTTACGCCGTAACACGAAGGGCGAAAATTAGAAATTTTAAATTAAAATGAATCAAAAAATAGAATTGTCAATCTACTGATTTGTTTTAAAAGGTTCAGTTGAAAATTTTTGAAAAATTAACCTATTAAATTAAAATTTAAGTTAGGAAGTCGCAAATACATAGGAAAAGTGTTAAGCACATTACACATTAATTTTCAAAATATTAAATTTGCTTTAAGATATTTATCTTTTATTATTTATCTAGTGCGCAATATTACATAAAAAAGTAATAACTATTAATTTATTTGTTTATTTTGAAAATTGAATTCATAATAAGATTAATTAAAGAAAATGAAATTTAAATTTAATTTGGGTTCAAAGTGATTATTTGCAATTAATTACTGCATTCTAAACTAAAATAAAAAAAAATGAAATAATTATCCAAAATGAAAAATTACTAATTATCCAAAATGAAAAATTACTTTTGATTGAATACAATGGATTTGATACAAAAAATATTTAAGAATGTATTACATCATTAAAATTATAAAACATAAAATTATTCATACATATATTTACAAGTTCTAGATTATAATATTTTATGGATGGATAGATAGTTAATAATTAATTAATAATAAGTAATTGAAAATAAGAGTAAAAAAAATAAGAATATATTAAATTTTCAAAGATTGATAACAAAATGGTGGGGAAGTCACAAAGTGGAGATTGGGCCCGAGTTTAGTGGCCCATTAGAGGCATCAAAGCTCTAAATCACATGACAACTCTTTCTAAACATCTTTTGTAAACTAAAAAGCTCATTCAATTAACTATATTTTTATATTCCTAATAAATTCTCCACCACCCGTTTGAATTGACTCAATATAAATTAACTAGGAGGTTGATATATGTAGCGGGCCACAAGACAATATAATAGTAGCGGGAGAATAAAAAAATGTAGGTGAGTCTGTATATGTTTTTAACTAAATACAATGTATATACAATAGCTATTAGATACATACATAAAAAAAAAAAAAAAAAAAAAAGGGATAAGAAAGACATTTAACTGAGCTTCTAAAAGGAGTGTACCTTTAGGACTTTGCATGCAATTCATCTTAAATTCATCGGTATAGGTGTTCAATCTCTTCCTCTATAATCACCCAGAAAAATAATAAAAGGAAAACTGTCCGTTTCCTTGAGTTTATCAGCATTGAGGCTTAAGTGTACCTTCATCTCCTTGCATGCAATTCATTGATATAGGTGTTTAATCTCATCCTTCTCTATAATTGCCCATTAAAAAAAAAAAAAAAAAAAAGGAAAATTGTCAGTTTCCTACTTGAGTTCATCGGCATTGAGCTTCTTATTCTACAATTGGAAGAAAAAAAAAAAAACACAAAAGTAAAGTTTGAGGTAAGTTCTCAACTTCCCTTTATTATGTTATTATTGCTCATACTGTTTCCAAAAGTTCATATTGGTATTCTAGAAATCAAAGCAAAGTATCAATTTAATTTATGTTAATTAAAAAATTAATGATAATTATACCCATTTAATTTGAATTAGCTAAGACAATCTCATTATTTAAAGGTTGTTTATGTAGTATACAATTATTTGTACTACTGTTTATCAATGAATTATTAAAATTGCAGTTTGGAAATTTTTATTCTAAATTCCTTTCATTTAGAGTTTCAAAATATTGAAATTGATATATACATGGTGTTCGTTATAATGTTTGAATGAGTAATAAAAGAAAATTAATTATTTTTTAATTTAGAAAGTTGCATTAAAATGTCTGAATATGTCTCATGTTAACGAGCCATTTGGATTAATTTCATGAATATAACAACCTTAGATTATTTCTTGATTATAACAACCTTAGATTATTTCTTGATTATAACAACCTTAGCAATATATTTGATGGATATTTTATAGTAGGATAAAAAAATAAATATTAGGAAATAATTTTATCTTATAACTAGATCCCCATGTCAAGGTTATATATAGGTTCATCTATTACTTCAATGCTCTAATAAATGGAAACAATTGCAGTATTAAATGGGAACAATTGCAATGTGTTAAATTCTACAAACCAATATCCAATTATGGTAGTTAATCTTACACATAAAGTCAGATTTTGTTTATGGCTCCCCTCTTTTTGATGTCACTTGTATTATGTACCTTAACCAATTAGTAGTATAGCTTAATGCCTCCTTTGTCTCATAACTCTTGCAATAATATCGTTAGCTCTTTCTTTCAATTCCTTAGTTGGAAATATAAGGCGTGCAAATCAATCCACTGTCCAATTTTGAAACTTTGATGAAATGCCTATCAATTTCAACATGTTTGATTCAATGATGTTGAACTGGATTATGTGCGATACTTATCGCTGATTTATTATCACATTACAATCGCATTGGACCATTCCATTTTATCTTGAAATCATAAAGCACAATTTTTAACCATAACAATTCACAAATCCCCAAAGCCATAGATTTGAATTCTGCTTCTACACTTGACTTAGCCATAACATTCTGTTTCTTACTCCTCTATGTTACAAGATTTCCCCCCAAAAGACTACAATACCCTGAAGTAGACCTTTTATCAATTGGTGAGCCTGCATAATCGGCATCAGTATGTGCTTGAAGACTTAATTAATTATTTCTCTTCAAGAGAATCCCTTTCCCCGCACTTCCTTTCAAATAGTTTAAAACTCTTTAAGATGCCTGCGAATGAACTTGCTTAGGATCATGCATAAACTAACTTAGCACAATAACAAAATATGCTATGTCTGGCCTTGTACATGATAGATAAATAAGCTTTCCAACTAAACATTGGTACATGTCTCGATCAACAGTAGGTTCTTCACTGGCTTATTAAGCTTACCCAACAAATCTCTAAGCTTATCAATATCTTCATTGCTGAAACCCCCAAGTTCATGGAATTTGTCTTGATTGTTTTGAGTCATATAAGCTGAACCAAAAGCCTTTTTCTGATTCCTTTTACTGCCCTATTCTCGTCTTGGTAGTTTACCATACAACTTCCAGCAATGTTCTTTGGTCTATCTCAATTTTTTGCAAAATGTACCCCAAAGACCTTCCTTGTTATCTCTATTCTGCCCTTTGGATTATAAACAATGAATGGCACCCAAATGGGGATTTTTTTAGCATCTACTAAATCTAATGACTTATAAATTACAAAATCAAAGAGTATTCTCCATTTTTCTTATCCACAAATTAAGCAATGTAGATTGTTTTCTTAATTAAACATACTGTTTATTAGGTATATATACTATATCGTTGTAAATATATATTGTTATGTTAAGAAATAAACTAGGTGGCCCATGTATTAATCAAGTATATCTCCAAGCTTATATAACTAGATTATAATAGTAAATTTTGTCATGACAATTACAAAAATTAAATGTTCAATATGCCAATGGTAAATTTTGTAAACTTATCCACCCTTTAAGCAACGTCCTATGGTTATTTCACATACATAATATCATTTTTCCAACCTACTAGATAATTAGTTGTAATTAAATGCAGTATATATATATATATATATATATATATATATATATATATATATATATATATATATATATATATATATATATATATATATATATATATATATATTTGGTTGCCCATATGTTGCTCATTTATGGGCTTAGCCTCATGTAGGCACCCAAATGTAATTTTTTTTGGCCTTCGGTAAATTCAATAAGTAATTATAAAAAAAAAACACATTATTCTCCCATTTCCTATTACTAAATTAAGAAATGTACTATTTTCTTATCAAAATATACTATTTATTAGTTAAATGTACTTTATCGTTATAAAAATATACGATTTTATTAAGAAATATACTAGGTCATAATAGTATTGACGTTTTATGTATGAACGCTGATATGACCAGTTCATCCACAACATGCCGAAAATTATATTTTACATATGCTAATGATAATTTTTGTTTCCTTATCTACCCTTTAAGCAATGTACTGAATATTTGACAAATATATCATATCGTTTATTCAACATACTATATTGTAGCATCGTAATGAAATATTGCATGCTCATGAGTTATCTCCGAAAATTTGCCATATATTGCTCATGTTCGGCCACAACCTCATGTAGTCACCTAAAGGGAGTTTTTTTTTAGCCTATGCTAAGTTTGATGACTTAGTAAGAAAAAAAAGTTCAAAGAGTATTCTCTCTTTTCTAATCTACAAATTAAGCAATGTTGTAATTTTGTATCAAAATATACTATTTATTAGGTAAATGTACTTTAGTGCTTAAATATATACTTGTTTTTAAGAAATATACTAGGTGGCACATATATTGATCAAGTATGTCTCTAAGCTTGAGCATAACCAGTGGAAGGTAGTATTTTATGTCATAAGAGCAATTATGAAAATTATATTTTGAATATGCCGACGGTAATTTTCGTTTCCTTCTTCACCCTTTAAGCAATGTATTGGTTATTTGATAAATATATTATATTGTTTCTTCAGCATATAAGATTTTAGCCTTGTAATGAAATGAAATACTATATGCTCATGAGCTATATTTGGTTGGCCATATATTGTTCGTGTCCAGGCATAGCATCACGTAGTAACCCAAATGGAATTTTTTCAGCCTCTGCTAAATCCAATGACTAATTAAGAACAAAAAAATCAAAGAGTATTCTCCCTTTTCTTATCAATATATTAAGCAATGTAGCATTTTTTTTATCAAAATATACTGTTTATTACATAAATGTACTTTTGCGTTGTAAATATATGTTGTTTTATTAACAAATATACTAGGTGGCCCATGTATTGATCAAGTATATCTCCAAGGTTATATAACCTGATCATATTAGTAACATTGTAATGAAATTTAGTATGCTCACGAAACATATTTGGTTGCCCATATGTTGATATATATGGGCACAGCCTCATGTAGGCACCAAATTATTATATTTTTCTTAAAAACTAAAAGAAAAATAAACTAAATAATTATACAAACCAAATATATGTAGGAAAATAAAATTAACTACAATCCTATTTAACTATCAATTTACATTTTAATCCCTAGATAGGGTGAACTATGTGGATTTTAATTCCCATTCAAAGGGATACATAGGCATGCTTGTTTAAAGCATCAAATCCAATTTAAATAAACAACAATCCTTTTCTTGTGTGTTACTTTATGAATTATTTCTTTTCTTTGCAATATTTACTTCTAGTTTATTTTCTTTATTATAATATTGACTTTGTCTTTCTTTTGCAGTATTTTTCTTTAGTAATTGCTATAGAATTATTTTGGGGAATGTGTGACTTTCCTAGAACCCATAAGGGATAGAGGAAGTATCTTCTATTTTGGTTTTGAATTGTAAAGTTAATTTATTTACTTTATTGCTTTATCGCTTTGGATGACTATTTATTTATTTATTTATTCATGCATTATTTAATTGTTCATGCATTTTGTATACTATTCATGAAATTTATTTTAAGTCATCTTGTACTGAATTTGCCAAACTAATCATTTTTTTAAATAAACTAAAAACTTAGTCCCCGAATCCTCTTTGGTTTTGAGGCTAGTGATCTTTTTCCTATAGGGTATTAATTGGAGTCAAATTGGGTTTTTTCCTTAATCTTTTCCCAAATAAAATAAAATTAAGATGGCGACTCTTTTGAAAAATCAACCAATTTGAACCCAAGGGTTCAATCATGAGTTCAAACCCAAATGAACATTTCGATCCCACTTAGCGGATTGAACCAGTGCTTGGGCGAGGCCTCACAGCTAGCGACTCCACTGGGGACCACCTTCTTTTTAACAAAAGAAATAAGAGGACTACTAATTGGTTTAAATCAAGATTTGGCACTTTTAATACATAAATGACGTTCATGCATCATTTGCATTGGCTCCTTGCCTTTCAACCTAGATTTCTTAGGAAAACAATGGATAAAAAGTAACATTGAGTGGGTAAACCTCCTTGGGTCTATTTGCCGATAGTGAAATCATCCACACCACAATTAATCCTTTGATCCTTTCAAAGGTGTAATGAGCATGCACGTATTGCTAGACCCATGCGAGGCTCCTTGACTCACATGTGGTTAGGTATATTGCCGCTCTAGTGTAACGGGTACCCCGTACAAGCCACCCTTACCCTTTTCATGTAATGAACTTAGATCTTGACCTTAGGTTGTATGTACCATAATTAAAACCTTGCATCTTTGCATTCTTATGAAATAATTTCTCCATGCATATTATGCATCCATGTTGTATAACAAACTATGCATTCATCTCTAGTCTTGGTTATACCTTGAATTGAAGAAGGGTCACATACTCACTTTTATCTAAACACCTTCACCTCTAAACCTTAAACACTCCCACCTCTATCTCAATCACCTTTGCCCCCACAAACCTTAAGCCATCACCTTAAACCTTAACCTAATACCCTAACCCTAAACCTAAAACCTCATTTCCCTAGCCTTAGCCTCAAACACCTCTAACTTAAACATTGTTACTTTAATCTTACCTAAAATGTCTTCACCCTAAACTCCTTTTTACCTATACCCTACCAACCTAGCCATAAGACACCGTCATCCCTAAGCCTAATACCTTTGGCCTAACACACTATCCTAAGCCCAATACCTTTGGCCCAACACACAACCCTAAGCCTAATACTTTTAACCCAACACAATACCCTAAGCCCAATATTTTTGGCCTAACACACTATCTTAAGCCTAATACCTTTGGCCTAACACACTACCCTAAGCCCAATACCTTTGGCCCAACACACTACCCTAAGTCCAGTACCTTTGGTTCAACCCGATACCTTAAGCTTGAGACTTCGACCTAGGCAACTTTAGGAAATCCTCAAAAGCCCAAAATGCGGTTAGCTCACAATTTCAAAGGGAGTCTTTCTTTCCAAAGTTTGCATGCCCATATTCTTGCCTCTTCACTAAATAGTTACCTCAATTCTTTAATTTGGTTTGTAAGGTACCAATGGCCAACTTGCTTAACATGGATGCCTTGACCACACTTATGACTAGCCTTCTTAAGAAGCATGAAGAGTACTTTCAAGCCATCCTAGTTGCTTAACAGATCCAATTTGAAGAAAACATGAAGGAACAAAGGCAAGCCATCATTGAGGAAGTTTGAGCCTTGATTAACCAAGCAAACCTCAATAATCTCAACCATAATTCGAACCAAACCTATCTTGGGAAACCTACCAATACTCAAGCCTTAAACATCACTACCCACTCTAGCTCTTCCTCTCTCCTAGATCATTTTCAAGGTGGGAAAGTTTTCTCTCAAGATACCAAATTGCTTATGGATAAACTTGAAGCTATGGAGAAAACCATCAAATCCCTGAAGCACCACAATGATTTAATTAATATGGATAGCTTGATCTTGTTCCTTGATGCCAAGCTTCCTCCTAAATTCAGAATGCTTGAGTTGGATAGATTTGATGGAACCACATGCCCCAAAACGCATCTAAAGATGTATATGCGAGTAATGAAACCTATGAAACTTAGGGATGAGCTCCTTGCTAAAATGTTTCAAGAATCAGTAACCAGAGCTGCTAAGAGATGGTTTCTTTCACTAGACAAGAGCTAAAAAAGAATATGGGATGATATTTTTCATGTGTTTATTAGACAGTATCATTACAACACTGAAGTAGATGTCACTAGGCGTGATTTGGAAACCATGAAGCAACTTTCAGATGAGTCCTTCTCCATGTTCCTTACTAGGTGGAGGGCTAAAGCTGCTTAAATGGTAAATAGGCCAACCCAGTAAGAACAAGTAGATATCATTGTCAAGAATCTACTATCGACCTATCAAACCCACTTATTAACACAATACCTATCTACCTTCAGAGCTTTAGTTGCAATGCATCAAATGTTGAAGATTGCATCCAAAGTAAATCATTTCAAGCTGAATTTCCCACCACCAACCTATACAATGATGAGGAATCTAGATCCTACTCAACCCCACCTTACCTCAACCTTGAGTGGCATAACATAGAGGAGTTCAAGCCTATCTAATCTGACCTGTCTGAGGTTGAATTCGAAATCCAAGTCTGAGTTTAAGTTTGAGTCAGAGTATGTCATTCTATTTTATTTTATTTTGTATTTTTCCGACCATGTTAGTCCCCCTTTTGTCATCTTGTAATAAAGTTTTCTTTATAATAATGCATCTACATTTTCTTATTAGTGCATTTATTTTCTTATCTTCCTTTCTAGCTGGACATGGATGAGCTTACCCAAAAAAAAAAAAAAAAAAAAAAAAAGGGCAAGAAAAGAAAAAAAAGAAAGAGAAAGAGAGAGAAATGAACAAACAGTCAAATCCACCACAATTAGCACATGTTAGAATTTGAGGTGCCATCAACAATTGCACCTAATCAAAGAAGGTCAAATGATCAAATAGTTGAAGCATAAAGAGCAAATAGAGTTACCTATTGCACATCAGGTAATCAAATGATGCACCTCAACAAGGGGCAATAAGTTCATAGGAGACCTTCATCAAATCCAGAATTCAAAGGTCAGAACCTTCAAAATGAAAAAAGGCAGCGGCCCAAATCATGGTGGAATGTTTTCTCCCAAATTTCATTAATTCAAACTCGCTAAGTTGAAAACGCAAAAGGGTAGCTTAGGCAAAAGTTAGAGCTGAAAGAGAGAAAGAGAGAGAGAAAGCTCATCCAAGTCATCTTCCCTCATGTCCAAAGTTGTCATCTTCAATCAATCCATCTTGTCTCATATGTCCAAAGTCATCCTTCCTCACCAGAGGTTCATTCTCTAAGGATATACTATCTTCTATGCCCTTATCCTATAATAGGGGCATGTCTTTGCAGAATGCCATCATTTGTTGTCAATCCATCCCATTGTTTAGCTCAAAATGCTAAATCTCCAGTCTATCACGTCCTTATCGCTCACTAGGGGCATAATCTCTAAGTTGTCTTCTTCCACTAGCCCTTTAGCCATTCTTAAGGGCTTTTTATTTTAGCTTGTGCAGTCATTTACATTAAGCTAAATCAATTAAATGTCACTCTAAGAGTCTCTTCAATCTCAAATAGTAAGAAAAGCTTGAATTGCTCTTTTCCATGATTCACGCTACAAAAAGCAAAACCATACAACCTCCATGATTCTTTTCAGAAGTTTTAGCCTACCGTTAAACCATCCCATGCCTCATTGGTATATCATACCATCATTTCAAGCACATACCACCATTTTCTTAGCAAAATCTTATCATGGGCAAAACCAAAAATCCTAATTCTCTCAAGACTTATCATCTTTGAATCTAGTCGAGGCATATCTCCCAAAGCCTATCATCCTTAAGTTGATTAAAAAGGACTTGAACCAATCAAGGCCCATCTCATGCCTTTTTGGCAAACATCTCATTATCCTTGAAAGATTAAGCCTCATTGGCAAATTACATAATCTTGAGAATTAAAGCCTCTTAAGGCCTGCAAACCATTATGATGCAACCATTTTAAAAGGCAAACCCTTATCTATGAGCCTATGGTGTCCTTGTGACCAAAACCTGTAGCACCATACCTGAGCCAAAGCTAACCATCCAAAGCACCATTGTAGAAAAATGTCCTCAACAACCAAAAGCCTTCGCCAAGAAGCCCAAATCTAGAAGCCTTTATCAAGAAGCACAAAATCAAAAGCCTTCAATATGAAGCCCACTCCTAAAAGCCCTTCATTTATGAAGCCCATGATCTCCTCTAAAGCAAATTTAACTGAGCCTTCTAAATGGATTTCCTAGCTTGAGCCTTCCTCTAAGCCAAGATTAGCCTCTCAAGTATAACATCCTAGCCTGATCTCTCTGACACATTCTTAAGGCAATATCTGACTAAGCCTTTCAAATGAATTCACCAGAAGGTCATAACTTGACTAAGCCTCTAATATGATCTCTTACATAGCCAAACTAGACTGAGCTTCCAAATGATCCTAGCCAATGCTAAACTTGACGTAGCTTTCTAAGATGATCCACCCATCCTAAATAATCTTCCTTAAAGCCAAACCAGAAGGTCATAACTGACCAAGCCAATTGCTAGACCTATCCATAGACTCCATAATGAACTTTTTTTGGAGACAAGCCCCACAAATTGACCTTCCCCAAAACTTAACCTAGGTTTTGGACTTAATCGTCTCCAAGGACTTGACCTTTCTAATCAAGCTTTCCAATTCAACCTCAAACTAAACATTCTCCCAAGCTGAACTTACCTAAACCTAGCATGATCTTTCCTAGTCATACCTAGCTTAAACCTCCTAAAGTGACTTCTTCCTAGATCGAATAGCCAGAGACCAAATAACTAAGCTACCTTCCAAAATGGGAGCATCTTCTTCCCAAAAACTCAGCACTTTCCTACCAAACTGACGCTTCATAGGTTTAAGGTATCCAATCATTGCATAGTCAGATGCATTTCATAATAGAGCAAGTTGTAAGCTAGACTTCTAAATCAAAATGGATCACCTTTTTGCCGATTCCTACCAAACAAGGTTGTCATCATTCCCGCCAGACAATATCATCTCTTTGTCGATTCCTACCAGATAGGGTCATCATTATTCCTACCGGAAGTATCTCAAAACTGACCAGACATTGAGCTGGCTTTCCAAAATAGATCATAACCATTACTTTTACCAGATTTCATTAGATCTTCTAAATTTTTTAAACATTAAGGTCGAATAAATAGCCTTGATTGAGATTTACCCAACATTAAGGCCGAACAGATAGCCTTAATTGAAATTTACCCAGCATTAAGGCAGGACAGATAGCCTTGATTTTAATTCTTCCAATATTAAGGCCGAATAGATAGCCTTGATTGAGATTTTCTGCAAATCAACTTTACTTCAAACATTAAGGCCAGACAGATAGCCTTGATTTTAATTCTTCCAACATTAAGGCCGGACAGATAACCTTCATTGAAATAATTTTTATCTTTCAACATTATGGTCGAACAAATAGCCTTAATTGAAATTCACCAAGTCTATTCTCACATCGAATGTCAAGGCCAGATTGATAGCCATTGACAAATCTCATTTTATCCATAAATGCCTAGTAACAATCACTTAGGCATCCATGTGGTTCCTACCCTTGCCCTTTTATCAAAATTCTTTTGAAACTTTACCCATAAGTGTTTAGTAATGATCACCTAAATATTCCTATGGTTTCTTCTTCCATCTATCTTTTACTTATAAAAAAACAAAAAAACCATGCCTTTCACCCAAACATGTCTTAATCTTGACTTAGACATCCCTTTAGTTCATTTTCTCCATGCCCGGGTTCACTATCATCAGAACCGCCTTTCGTCAAGCCAATTTTGATGAGGGGGCAGCTGTGAACCCTCAAATTTGCACCTCCAAAACAACCGGCACTCAATTACAAATCCATAAAATCAAACCACGCTTAAATCAAAGTTGAAACAGATGAGAACATAGTCAAAAATTGTGGGCAATCTCGTGGTGACTGCACAGAGCAGTGGTGACTACACAGACCCTGTGCGAAATTGCACAGACGTTGTGCAAAATTACATAGGCTCTGTTAGAAACTACACAGGTCCTGCGCTATTACATTGTGCTCGCATGGGTCTAGTGCAGTCTAGAAGGCTTTATGTGTAGTTTTCGAAGTGTCCTATGCAGTTTTGTGTCTTGGGAAGCGAATCCCACATTAAAAATTCATCATTTTTGCCCCCAAATCTCACTCTATAAAAGCAATACCCCCTACCTCATTTCCACACTGAGAGCTTAATCAAATTAATTGATTTCAAAGCAATGACCTCTTAACCTCTTGGTTTGCTTAATTAGCCTTTGCATCAAGCGAATCATCTCTACAAGTTTGGTGCGAAAGGAATGAACTTTTAGTTTAATTTTTATTTGGGTGGTCATTTCAAGGTTGCTCTTCTCAAATCAGGCCAGGGAGGTCTTGAATACGCTGTCCGAGCTGCCGTTCGAAGGTTATCATTTTGCCGAGCTGATAAGGTGGAATTACTATTTGGTCATCCGCTTCATCCGGCCCAGGTCCCAAGCCTCGTCCTCATAGGGTATTTATTTTCTTCTTTTCTTCTTTTGTTTTGTTTTGTTTTATCTTCTTAAGATTGCTTAGTTTATTCTTTTCATTTATTCTTAGCCTGGCATGTTTTATCATTTTCTTTCATTATTTTGAGGCATGTTGATTAGAATCTGATTTAGTCAACTAGATAAATGATTTGATTATTGCATCGACTTGTTAATTAAAACTTGACCTAATTAACAACTTGGTAACCAATCAGTTTGCTTTAATCAATAAACCCACCTTTCAATCAATGAACTGAAACATGATAAATGGTTAGGCTAAACTAACCCCTCTGCAAAAAGGGCGAACTACGTGGATTTTGATTCCCATTCAAAGGGATACATAGGCATGCTTGTTTAAAGCATCAAATCCAATTTGAATAAACAACAATCCTTTTCTTGTGTGTTACTTTATGAATTATTTCTTTTTTTTGCGATATTTACTTCTAGTTTATTTTCTTTATTATAATATTGACTTTGTCTTTCTTTTGCAGTATTTTTCTTTAGTAATTACTGTAGAATTATTTTGGGGAATGTGTGATTTTCTTAGAACCCATAAGGGCTAGAGGAAGTATCCCCTATTTTGGTTTTGAATTGTAAAGTCAATTCATTTACTTTATCGCTTTATTGCTTTGGATGACTATTTATTTATTTATTTATTCATGCATTATATAATTGTTCATGCATTTTGTATGCTATTCATGAAATTTATTTTAAGTCATCTTGTATTAAATTTGCCAAACTAATCATTTTTTTTAAATAAATAAAAAACCTAGTCCCCGAATCCTCTTTGGTTTCGAGGCTAGTGATCTTTTTCCTTTGGAATATTAATTGGAGTCAAATTGGGTTTTTCCCTTAATCTTTTCTCAAATAAAATAAAATTAAGATGGCGACTCTTTTCAAAAATCAACCAATCTAAATCTGAGGGTTCCATCGTGAGTTCAAACCCAAATGGCATTTCGATTCCCACTTAGCGGATTGGACCGGTGCTCGGGCGAGATCTCACAAGTAATAACATGCACAAATAATTTCATTCAGTCAAAAAGGTCCTGTGTGTCAACCAAATATAAAATAAAAGAAAAATTCTTATAAAAGTGAAGTATTCTATTAACAGTCGTTTAATAAGACTTCTCATATGTGAATTTTTAAACATTGAAACTAGTTATTTTTATCAATTACAATAAGTTGAAGTAGCATATATGTTACAATTTAGAGTTGGTATGTAGTTTCAATTAATAATAAAGTATGAATATTCACAGGGCATTTTAGGCTTTTAAACCTCTTATATGTCAAAATAATTTGTAAACTTGAATATTGGATCAGAAGTTTTGTAATAATGTTTAAGATTTCGTTTTCTATTTTCTACACATATCACTTGCTACATTGAAAATAATATATATTACTTAATTTTATGAAATGGAATGCCATAAATATTTAATATATCCTACACACCACAACTTGTTTTTGTAGCACATTATGGCAAAGGAATATAATTCTTTCTGAAAATCGTACATTTTACTTTTTTATTCAAAACAGATATTGTTAAGGTGATTAAATTGATTCATAATGGCATGAGTTCATAAGATTTTATTCTTTAACAAATAAATATTTGTTCTCGCTATTTACATTGAAACTAATATATATTACATAATTTTATGAAATGATATTGCATAAACATTTAATCTATCTTGTAGTATATTTTATTGCTTCTATACTACATTATGATCTACAACTAGTATAATTCTTCCTTAAAAGCATGCATTTCACTTCCTAAACCCAAAACAAATATTTTAAAAATTATCAAGTTGGTTCATAATGATAGGAGTTCATATGATTTTATACTTTAACAAACAAATATTTGTTCTCGCTTCCTATATTAAAACTATTATATATTACTTAATTTTATGAAATGATATGGCATAAAAATTCAACCTATTCTTAACTACATTTTGTTGCTTCTATATTACATTATTATTGCAAAATAGTACAATGCTTCCTTGTAAGCATATATTTTACTACTTTACTTCAAAACATATATTGGAAAAGTTTTATACTTGGTTCATGATGATAGGAGATTATATGCTTTTATACTTTAACAAATAAATATTTGCTCTCACTGGCTATATCGAAACTACTATATATTATTTAATTTTATGAATAGTATGGCATAAAAATTCAATATACCTTGCAAATGTTGAAATTTTTTTGGCTAGTGAACTACATTATAATAGAAAATTGGTATAATAATTTATAAAATCATACAATTAACTTACTGTACTTTAATCACAAAATTGTCAAAAAATTTTCTTTGTTTATAACGATAGGTATGAATAATAATTTTTTTTTAACTCACATATATTGTATTTTTAGAATATGATTATCATATATATATATATATATATATATATATATATATATATATATATATATATATATATACACACTCAAATTATTAAAAATGTAATTTATCTTATATATTTACGACAAATGAAATATTTAATAAAATTTTAAACAAAGAATCAATGCATTTTTTATTTTTTATTTAGGGGTGAAAAATGGATTGTTTCTACATTTTAATTATGGTTGTATATATCTAATATATAAAATACATAATACATCTAAATTATATATTTATATAAAATTACACATCTTTTTAAAAAAAATTTAAAAGTTATTTATGAAATTGATTCATAAAGATGAAAAAAAATTTATTTATAATTTAAATAAATATTAGATAAAATTATTTTTCTCTAAACTTAATTTTCATGTAAATGTTTAATTTTAACAAGATAAAAACTTCATGAACACAACACAATTAAGATAATTGTTAGTTTCACATCAAAGAACTGCAATTGCTTTGAGAATAATATTTTCACTAAGAATTAACAGAAAAGAAAAAGTAATTATAGTAAAATGAAATCTACTTATTCTACATATCTACAAAACATTTAAGGAATTACAATGAGAATTTTAGAAAAAAAAATATTTTTATATTTACAAATAACTTCCATCTATCATCAGTGAAAGCAAAATCAATAATAATACTAAATATAAATACTTTAACTTTACTTAGTATTTTATTTAATCAATAATATTTGAATTTTCTCTGGAAAAAAAATATGTTTGAAGTTTACCATACTAATTAAACCTTTTGAACTTTTACCTTACTAATTAAATCTTGATATAGATTTTAGTTAAATTGAAGAAGCAAAATCAAATACATAAAAAAAAAAAAGGCAAACATGGACACAATCCAAGCTACCATGTTCTATAAGGAAATAATTACTTATAAATATCCCATGCCTAAAACATTCATTGTTCCAAACTTAGAGCACCATAAAAATATATTGGAAATCAAAATTAAAGGCTCCTCTCTCTCAAACTTGTTTTACTAAATTTCCATAAAAACCTCACCAGCAATACAAATTCTTTGCTTTTATTTCCTCAAGCTTATAGACCCTTCACCACTTGTTAAATATAAGGAACAAAATCATATATGTGGCTTTTCTCTAGTTCACCATTTCTATTTATGTCCATCACAACCAAATTCCACATATAAACTAAACCAAATTATAAAATTGCATAAACCAATCAAGAATAAGACTTCATTAAGAAGAGATAGAGGACTAACAAAAGGGATAGCAGGATCAGCAACTAAATCAGAATTCAATACAATTGTAGATTGCATCCGTATCTTGCTTCACATTGTAGATATATTATCATTCTCTAATTCAACTAAAACATAATCAAATCATTAATTGAAAAGAAAACCCTAGATAACATATCAAAAAAAATAAAACTTCCATATACTTTAGAATAGAAAACAGAGAAATTAACCAAAAGTTTGTTTTCAAAACTTTACTAATTAAAGATCAAGATTAGCAATTTGTCTTAAAAAGATAATAATGAGACAGAATTGACCTTATAGTTGTAGCCACGAGCCCAAAGCCAATAGCAAACCACAAAGTTGCTGTAATTAAGAGGCTTGAACAACTCAGCAACAACTGACCCACAAACCCATAAACAATTGGCACTCACCAATAAAGGAGCAAGAACTAATAACCCTTACAAATACCTACACTGAACTCTGATGGCGAAACCCATAAACCAGAAAACCTGGATGATAGAATGAATCAAATGATCACAATCAATAATAGAAATATGATAGAGAGAACGAAAGAGAGAATAAAAAAAAAGTAAAATAAAGAAATCAGTGGCTAAAGAATCGATAAGGCCATTACTTGAACAACAACGAATAAATCAACAGCAAATGGCAAAATGAAGACTTGAAATCCAAAACTAGAAGATTGTAGTATTTGTATAGACTGTGTGTTTGATTGTTTACTAGTTTTAGAAAAAAAAAATTAAAAAGGATTGCGATGCATAGAGAAAGAAACAGAGGGAAAGACCACCAGGAAGAGAAGTGAAAATTTTTTATGGGGAAGGAAAAGGGGGGAGAGAGAGAGAGAGAGAGAGAGAGAGGGAGAAACTAAGAATAACTTAATATATTCTAATTTTATATTTCTCATTTTTAGTAATTTTATTAAGTGTATAATTCTTTTTTTAAGCCTATCTATAGAAATTTAAGTTGGATTAGTTCTAAGTTAGATTATAATAAAATTAAGAATAAATGTTCTTAAATTATTTAAATGTTGTAATTTTTAATTATAAAATTATTTAAATGTTTAATAATTTATTATATTAAGTTTTAATTTTTTTACTTTTTAATTTATTATTTTAAATGAAGTTTTAATTTATTAAATTTACAGTATATGTAGTAATCCTTAAATATAATGTCATATCCAATTATTGTTACTCACATGTATAAATTTATGATTCAAATATAATGTCCACTATAAGTGATTTAGCATATTAAAAAAATTTTAAAAAAAAATGGCTTGTTGTAAAATAGTGAAAGGAGTAGGGTTTGCAAAACTCAATTTATAATGACTATAATTATACTTATTTCAGTTTTAATATTAATTTATCATGATAAATGCTAATTATTAATAAATGTTAGTATAATATTTTGTTTACAATTATTACTTCAATTTTTTTATTTAGTTAATTTATAGTCACGTAAAATTATAGTTATTAAAATTGAATATTATTAGCTAATAATATTTCATTTAGCTTGCAAATAATATTAAAACAATTAAACATTTCTAGGTAATTAATAACTTAAATGCTTATATAATAATTAATAAGTTAATAAAAAAATTTATATGTTGCTATATATATATATATATATATATATATATATATATATATATTAGATTCCCTCCAAAGTTGGCCTCCCTATTTGCCGCAAGAGAGAAGCCTATTTTACATTTATTTGGGCCTTCTATATTTCTCTACTTAAGCTTTTCATTTGGGCCACTAATATTTGTCGAGCTAATCTTTAATTTTTGGTTCTATTTACCATCAAATAATATTAGAATTCTTATAGAAATGTCTAAAAAAGATCTAGTTATTATAAAAATATGCTTTCATTAAAGTTATCGTAAAAATATGTTCTTTGATCAAAATTTTCACAAAAATATGTTTTTCAGCAAATTTTTTATATTTTTGTGCTCTTCAACAAAATGGTATACTCGTACTTTATTTTGAGTATATGTGGGTTTATGCTTAGTATATATTTGCTAAATTTACATACTACACATCAACCAAATATATAAACAAAATAAATCAAACATATACCCAAATAATCATTTGTATCCAATATTCATTTTTATTTTTTTAAAATTTAAATGTGTTATATTAAATATTAGTAACAACAAGGACAATAAATGTTAAATAATATTATCACTACTAAAAATTAAATATAAATAGAAAAAATAATTATATAGAAAAGAAAATTTGAGAAAACATTATACAACAATATGCAAAATAAATTGAACATATACATCAAATCAACTAAACATCAACCAAATATATAAATAAGATAAACCAAACATATACCTGAATATTTATTTGTATCCAATATTTATTTACATTTTCTTTAAATTTAAATGTGTTATATTTAAATGAAATAAATTATCATTAGTAATAACAAAGACTACAAATTTTAATTGATATTACCATTACTAGAAAAACAATATAAAGAGAAAAATAAATATATTAAAAAGAAAATTCGAGAAAAATATTATACAACTATAAAATAATACAAAATCAACTAAAAATATACATCAAATCAACCAAGCATCAACCAAATATATAAACAAAATAAACTAAATATATACCCAAAATAAAAAAAAGTATATAACCTACAATAATAATAATAATAATAATAATAATAATAATAATAATAAAGCATTGAGCAGTCCTCGTATAAGGAAAGAAATGTATTAAAAAAGGCAAGTAATAAAAAATTGTTGCTTTGGGATCAATTCCTCGAGCTGAGAATGTAGATCCTACATTTTGAATAGAAAATAAAAATTTGTATTAAATCCATATAACAGTAAATATTAATGAACTAAACCTTTTAATTTACATGAACACAAAAGAAATTGACACAGAAGGCAGAGGAGAAAGATAATTACAAGATTGAATGAGTTTTGCATTTGAAGCCATCTCATAGAATTGCTGAGATTAGATTATTGATCCTATAACATAATCACATATTTCATTAAATGAGAGATTTTATAAAATCCATAGATTTATGCAAAATCTACCATTTGCAAGCCAAAACAAGGTCAAAATCTATGAATTTTGAAAAATCCCTCACCCTTCAAAATCCCTCACAGCCTCACGTAGGCACCCAAATGGAATTTTTTTAGGCTGCACTAAATCCAATGACTAATTAGAAAAAAAAAAAAGAGTATTCTCCCTTTTCCTATCCATAAATTAAGAAATGTATTGTTTTCTTATAAAATTATACTATTTATTTGTTAAATGTACTTTATCATTTAAACATATATGGTTTTCTCAAGAAATCTACTAGGTCGCCTTAGTATTGATTAAGTATGTTACGCTGATATAACCAGTTCAAGTTAGTATTTCATGTCCTCAACCAATTACAAAAATTATATTTTGAACATGCCAACGATAATATATACTAGGTGTTTTATATATTGATCTTGCGTGTCTCCAAGCTTATATAACCAATGGAAGGTAGTACTTTATGTCATACTTACAGTTACTAATATTATATTTTGAATATGCCAACAGAAATTTGTGTTTCCTTATAATGTACTGCTTTTTTGACAAATATATCATATCATTTATTCAACCTACTATATTGTAGCCTTTGTAATGAAATACTGTATGGTCATGACCTATATTTGGTTAGTCATATATTGCTCATGTCTGGGCATAGCCTCACGTAGTCGGTCAAAGGGACCTCTGCTAAATTCAATGACTTATTAAGAATAAAAATCAAAGAGTATTCTCCATTTTCGTATCTGCAAATTAAGTAATGTACCATTTTCTTATCAAAATATACTATTTATTAGGTAAACGTACATTATCGTTGTAAATATCTATTTTTTTTTTATGAAATATATTAGGTAGCCTAGGTATTGATCAAGTATGTCTCCAAGCTTATATAACCAGATCATAGTAGTATTTTTTTTTCATGACAATTATGAAAATTATATTTTGAATATGCCAACAATAATTTTTGTTTCCTTATCCACCCTTTAAGCAACTCCTATGGTTATTTGACATACATAATATATCATTTCATTAATCGAGTAGATTGTATCCTTTTAATGAAATGTAGTATGCTCATGATCTATATTTGGTTGCCCAAATGTTGATAATGTCTGGTCACAGCCTCACATAGGCACCGAAAGGGAATTTTTTTGGCCTCTTGTAAATCCAATGACAAAATTACAAAAAAAAAATAAAAAATCAAAGAGTATTCTCCCTTTTCCTATCCATAAATTATATATGTATTGTTTTCTTATCAAAATATACGGTTTGTTCTTTAAATGTACTTTATCATTGTAAATGTATACAGATTTATTAAGAAATATACTAGGTCACCCAGGTATTGATTAAGTATGAATCAACGCTAATATAACCAGTTCATGGTAGTATTTCATATCATGCACTAGTTACAAAAATTATATTTTGAATATGCCAATAGCAATTTTCAATTCCTTATCCACCATTTAAGTAATGTACTGATCATTTCACAACTTTATGATATATTGTTTCATCAACTGAGTAGATTGTATCCTTGTAATGTGTAACAACCCACACCCACCCTAGGAATTTTCGTGATAAATTGCTTGAATTAGAATCTGTAAGGTTAAGTGTGTGCTTGTGTGAATGTTTGTGATCTAAGTGATTGATGAGTATGTAGCATATTAAATTAATTTTAATATGCATAATATGTGTTGCTATTGTGAAATAAATGACTTACATGAAGTGCATTTGCATAAAAGAATTTATTTTAAATAAAATGAATTTTCATGCATAAAACAATTTTTAAGCATAAAATAATTTTATGAGTATTTTTAAAATATTTTTAAATAAATATTTTGAGGGAAATATTCCAGAATTAAAAAAGAAAAATATTATTTTTATTTCTAAACACTTCAGCCAAAATTTTTAAAGAAAAAGGCCCAATACCCAAAAGCCCACTACACAAAAATGCTCCTAACTTATTTCATTAAGGGTAATAGTGGAAATTCCACTCCATCCCTAATATATATTCAAATTTTCAGCCAGCAAGGGTTTTCCAGCAGCCACTCCCTCATTCTTTCTATATTCTGGCAGAAAAACCTCTCAAAATAATTCTCTCTACCGAAATATCAAAAACACTTTACCGTTTCGCGATTTGGTGACCGTAATCGTAAGTTTTTAATCTCTTTCGATTTCTAAACTGTTTTCTATGAAATAAATTATGGGAAAATTATTTTGAATTGTTTGATTACTGATTTCTACAGATTCAATTCTGTTTGAGTAAATTTTTGGGAGAGAAAATTATTTTCTACCGAAAACACAATTCTTTCCGCAAGATTTCTCCAAAGGTGAATTCTATAATTTAAAATCACAATTTTATTGCATAGACATCATAAGGGGTGGGAGGGGGGGGGGGTGTGGCGATTTGTGTTTATTTGTATTCTAAACTGATTTTTGATTTGTTTTGATGAAAAATATTGCATGAAATAATATTTTTGTATATTTCTGTGATGACTAAAAAGTTTCAAAAAACAAAGGAATTCAAGATTTTCGCGTTAAGATTTGGAAATTGGAAAATTCTATTCTTTCATGAATACATGGCTGCTGATTTGTGTGAATTGATGTTCTAATATGATATTTGTTTTGTTTAGATGAAAAATAATGATTTGAATCATGTGTCCGTTTATCGCTAAAATAAACAAAATGCGCGGAAAGCGTAGAAACTCATGATTTTTCACCTAAGCCTTTGAACTTAGAATTTTTTTGTATAAACCTTACCTATGGCTGCTGATTTGTGAGATAATGTGTTCTAAACTAGTATTTTCAATGATTGAATGAAAAATAATGGTTTAAACAACCTGTTTGCATATTTCTGAAATGACCGGAAAATACCGAAAACAAGAAAACTCATGTTTTATGCACTATAATGCAAAAGATTGAATTTTTATATATCAATGGCACCAATAGTGGCCGATTCTTATGGATTTGAGTTCTAAAATGATTTTTGTTATGTTTACATGAAAAATCTTGGTTTAAACCATCTTTTTACATATTTTTGAAATAGACGGAAAAACACGAAAAGAAGAGGAATTTGGTTTTCACCTTAAGGATGCATTCGGCCTATATGAACAATTGTGTCTAAATATTTATAAATTTTATGTGATGTGTATTGGTGATTGTTGACATGTATGTATGTATAATAAATGATGAAATTGCATGTTAGTTGAAGGTATGATCCTAGATAAGCTTAAATGTGTTTTGGTATACTTAAGGTATACTTAAGGTATCTTAATATCATATTATGGTTAGAATGCAAATGTGATTGAGGAATTTGGAACTAGATGTCATGATGACTTGATGATAAATATATGGTTATGAGTTAATGAAGTGAAAGAGATCATAAGAGTTAAGCATGACGTTTGAAGGATTAATTATTAAGCTGACATGTATGAAAGTGTAAAGTGAATTAAAATGATTGATACGTGAATTGATATTGGGATAATGATAATGTGATGACCTTAAAAAGGTATTGATATGATTGCAATGTGTTTTCATGTGAGCCTATAAGGCCGAAGTATGCAAGACTTTTAAGTCAACGTGATATGTGCAAGTGATGAGTACACCTATGAGTGAACTCTAATGTGTATGCTATATGTGTATGGGTATTTATGGGATAGGAACATCATGAGTAAATAAATACTAAGTATTAAATCAAATATTATGTTAGAGTTTGAGGAGCCTTAGAAGTGTAAAGGGGACTACGAGTACTAGGAGCAAAGGAACCCTAAGGTGAGTAAACATTGTTTTCATTCTTCAAGTGTGAGTAAACCCAATACTTTTGTTTCAAGTGTAAGTAAACAAAATGTTCTTGTTACAAAAGTGCACAACATCATGTTGTGTTATGTGATATGTGATGTGAACCTTTGTGATCTTTGAAACCCAAGTTCTTTCCATTTTTATTTTATTATATGATTTTTTTGTCAAGCTTGGGTTGCCAAGGGACATTTGGTCCAAAACTAATTTGTTACCCAATGAGAACTTTTTTTGTGAATGACACCTAACTTGTATTATTTTTGGAACTACACTTTTATTGTATTATTGTTGTAAGCCAAACTACTATTGTTATTGAAATACATGTTATTGTTGCCATATGTGATATTGTTAATTGTGTTTACCAATAGCTCTAGCTATGGTACCTTTACCTTTTATGCAGAATCCTCGTGCTGACACGGATAATCGTCGAAACCTGTGTACATGGTCTTAACCCGATGGATAGGGGTAGTGTATCCACCTCAGCTAGAAGGGGTGGTTCTAGCCGTGGAGCCTGATCAGCTTCACGCTTTATAAGTGATGGGAGTTGGAATTTGGCAAAGGCCACCTCTCCTCCATGTGTTTAGAGTGGATTGAGTAGTGTCTCAACTCTATAAGTGTTATAAGTGCGATTTCTGCAAACTTGGTAAATTGAACCTTGCTTAAATTGCAACCTGATTCATGAGTTATAAACCATGAACTATGTGTATAAGCTATGTGTTTCCTTTCAAAGGAATATGTGATAATGTATGAGCCTTTTTATTTACTCATTGAGATCATCTATCTCACCCCTTTTCCTTGTGTGGTTATAGGTGAGCAAATGTGAGGAGGCAAGGTGATGGCTCAAGCATCCTACTTCGCTTGGGGAATTCCTTGTCCGAGTTATCAATAATACTATGTTATGAAGTATTGTCTTTAGATGCTCCGCGAATGTTAATTGTTACTTATAGAGATTTATATTATTTTCCTTATGGAATTTATATGTAACGATTTACTTTGAGTCTTCAGCAAATTATGGTATTTATCTAAATGTTTTAAATGAGTTAATGAAAGAGGTTCGGTAAGATCCTAGGCATGATTGTTATATGTTAATGGGTTCTATGGGCATTGGTGACCTTATGTCTCCTCATGTTCTAGGACCGTCGTATCTCATAAGGTTGGGATGTGACATAATGAAATGTAGTATGGTCATGATCTATATTTTGGTTGATCATGTCTGGACACAACCTCATGTAGGCACCAAAAGGGAATTTTTTTGGCCTTTGCTAAATCCAATGACTAATTAGAAAAAAATCAAAGAGTATTCTCCCTTTTCCTATCAACAAAATACATATGTATTGTTTTCTTATCAAAATATACTCTTTATTCGCTAAATGTACTTTATCATTGTAAATGCATATGGATTTATTATGAAATATACTACGTTGCCTAGGTATTGATCAAGTATGCATCAATGCTGATATAACCAGTTCATGGTAGTATTTCATGTCATGCACCAGTTATGAAAATTATATTTTGAATATACCAATGGTAATTTTAATTTCCTTATCCACTAAGCAATGTACTAGTTATTTGATAAATTTATGATATATCATTTCTTCAACAAACTAGATTGTAGTCTTGTAATGAAATTCTGTATGCTTACGAGCTATATTTGAACTGTATATTTAATTTACTGTTTCCTTTAATAGTATACTATTTATTAAGGTAAATGTAGCTTTGTACTTATATATTGTCTTATTAAAAAATATATTATGTGGTTTCTTTTGTTTTATTATTATTGTTATTATTATTACTGCTATTAACATAACATTTCATATTAAAAATAAACTACAACCAAATGTTTTATGCAATTACAATACACACCATTAGTGAAACATGAATTCACTTGAAATTAAATTACAAAAAATTTCATTATATCTAATATAATAATTTCTTCATTACCAAATTATATTTTGACAATTTTTATTTCTTTCCCAGTATAAGTTACTTAATATTATTATTTCTCATACTATATAATAATGAAGTTTTTTATATTACTTAGTTTCATTAAATCGTATTTCATTAAAAAACCAATGTGTTCTATAGTACATTGTGTTTCTTGTGTTCAACATTATGATAAAAGAATAGTATAATTTTATTTTCATTTTTTCTTAAGTATGGGAGTTCATATTATTTTGAACTTTAACAAATAAATTATTGTAATCATTGGCTACATAGAAAAATTAAGATATATTACTTAAATTTATGAACTGGTATGTGATAAAAATATTTAAACACTCCTCTATTAGAACATTTTTTTGTTTATGTACTACATTATAGAATAGTATAGTATATAGCTTCCTTCATATTGAACAAATTTTTTTACTTTATTTTTATACAATTTTTTTCAAAAAATGTTTTTTTTTTCTTGCGAGCATAATGCTAGGATTTCATATTTTTTTCATTGTAGTCAAAACATTTATTTTCTTGTCTCTCACTCATAACAACAAATAGTATATATTACCCAATGTTATGGAATGATATGTCATATAAAAAAAAATTCAATCTATTATGTATTACATTTTGTTGCTTATGTACTACATTATGAGAAAATATTAGTATAATACTTCGTTGAAATTGCACAATTCACTTAATTTACTTTTATACATATTTCTAAAATTTTATTTTAATTGGTTCATAATTATATGAGTTTGTATTATTTTTAACCTTAACAAATAATTTTTTTTTTTTTTTATCATTGCCTACATTGAAACTATTACACATTAGTTCATTTTATGAAATGGTATGTCATGCAAAATTCAAAATCTCCTGTTTTACTATCTTTTGTTGCTTATGTGCTACATTATGAGTACATAATATTATAATTATTCTTTTCATCCATACAAATTAAGTATTTCACTTTTATAAATATTTGTAAATTTTTTTTTTCATAATGATAAAATTTCGTATTATTTTTTCCTTTAATAAACAAATATTTATTATCTCTAGTTAGTATATTTTACTTATTCTGTCCTTTATTACATTTAATTGCTTCTATAATACATCAAGGAAATTATTAATATAATGATTGGTTGAAAACATAAAATATACTTTGCTTTTCATGCATATTTCTAAACTTTTATTTTTGTTTGTTGATAATGATAGGAGTTCATTTTTTTTTTTTAATGTTAACTCCCATATATTATTTTTTTTAATTGCTTGTGTGTGTGTGTGTTTATATAAATATTCGTCAACACTTAATTTTTAATTTAATTAAGTATCACTATTGCTTAAATATTTTTTATCAGACATTTTTATTAGACAAGTATTTCACAAGATTCAAATTATTCATTATTTATAATAAATACATTTGAATTGCATATAAATTTGAAAATAATTATTTATCTTCAGTATCAATATAATATAATTAATTCAATTATATCAAATTTTTTCCTTTTATAATTACTTAATTATTTCATTATAAACCTTTTCAGTGTGCCAATTATTTGCTAGGGGACTTTTTCTAAGTTCATTGAATCACAATGATTTATATAGCCTCTATACAAGTACAAGTATATAACATTCTGTACAACAACACTTTGAAATACAATATGTATATACTTTTTACTTTTTTTTTTTTTAATGGGCCCCTTTCCTATTATTAAATTACCCGTTGCCTACTGTTCCAATAGCCGGCCGCTACACGAATCATTTTCAAATTAACTAAGGCAAATTACCGTCACTTCCTATCTTCCTCTAAAAGAAAAGAATATAACTACCTCTCTCTACTTCTAGAGTTCGGGCACTCTAGTTCATATGGAAGGTTTAATCTTTTAAAGTCTTGAATCGAAGTTTTTCATTTTTATATTCTAGTTATGATATTGAAGTCTCTTGTTGGAAAATACTGAATAAATATCTTCGTTTGGTCCACTTATGGGACGGAGAGAAGAGGCCTTGTATGTTCAAATGATAATCAAATAGATTTGTATATATATGAATTTAATGGGCAATAAAATGATAATTAAATAGATTTATATATATATGAATTTAATGGGCAATATATCTAAAAAGTTATTATTGAGCCTGAATGAAAGTTAAGATTTTCTAACCCTGGCTCTATAATTAATTATAAACTAATAGTTTAACTTGTGGTTATATATACTGAATTTTGTTTCAAATTAAAATAAAAAAATTGAAACTTTGGTAAGAGTTTAGCTAGAAAACTATTCGGCCTATATAATTTTAGGTCTTTTGAAACTTTAATTTTAAGTGGGAGATAGATGTGAATAAATATTGAAATGTTGTTATTATGAATTAAATATTGAAATAGATGATCATTTCCATAATGAGGTGGGCTAGAAAACAACCTTGAGATTGAAGGTGATGGTGTAGGTAGAGGAACCCCTCCCTTTTGGTTTCTGGATTAAGAACAGTGATGATAATCATGTTTGGATCAAGTTTAAATATGAGAGGCTACCAGACTTTTGTTATTTATGTGGCATTATAGGTCGTACTTTGAAAACTTGTATAAACAAGGCAGATGAGATTTACAATGCAACTTTAGAGATAGGGGCCTTGAGTTATGGTCCTGCCATAAGAGCTCCCTCGAAAGGAGATGTAACTCATATGCAAAGATTATTTTCCAAAGTTCATATATCTCCAAAGAATCCAATTGATTAGTTACTAGTTAATAAAGGAGATAAAGAAAGGGACTTAAATTCTTAGCATTTAGTCTTAACAAATGCATAGAGTAAAGAAGTTCTTGGGGAATCTTCTAATTCTACCTCAGAATTAAGGGATTGGAATTATGGAAAGGGAAATTATATTTTGAATCAAGAAAATTTTCAGTCTAACATGGAGAGTGAAGAGGACGCATTGATGTAAGGACTAGAACAACAAATTGATAAGCAAGTACAAAAAGATAGCCTAACTGAAAGGATTACAAAGGTGGATATGGTGATTGATGGGACAAATATAGAAATAAAGGGAAGGGCTCGAGGTAATAATATGGCAGAAGATATAACCTTGGAAAAAGCTCCAGTTAACTTTTCTTCAGATTTAGTTAGGCCTTTGATTAAGGAACAATTAGAACTAAATTTGTCAAGTGCCCCTTTTACAAGCAGTAGGTTCTTAAAAAGCTGATATGGGTTGGGGTCAAACATTGGAGCTAATATTAAGGAAAAGATCAAAAGGCATGAACACTGGAGTGGGCTTAGAGTTTTGCAGACACATTCTTTTAAAGGCCCACATGAAAAAAAAAAAAAAATCAAACAAGGCCTCCTTAATGGTTAAAGGCCCAACCTCTCCTTTGCTAAAACAGTCATTCCAAAATTCAATTCCTCCAAATCAAACAGGAGAGAATACCTCAAAATCAGTATCAACAAGAATTTATGAAGATTTGAATAAGGATCAAGATGAAGTGGTAGAAGTAGTTACATAAATAAACCTAAATAGATTTAAGAAGTTAGCTAGAAACAAATTTCAAAGTGAGGGATCAAGAACAAACTCAAATGGGCATTTGGAGTTTCTGCCAAACTTTATCATAATTACATAGATCTAAGATGAAGGTCTTGAATAGATTGAACAGAGGTCTGATGTCGCTCCATAGACTACCACATCTCATTTTGAGCAATCATCATGTGCCTCTGATCAATCTCCATCCGCCCTAACCTGCTCTCAATTCTGCAAATCTGGCGCTCTAGATCTGTAGGTTTCTTATCATCCTCTTGAACGTCACCGATGGAGTGACCTTAGTCTCTATACTAAGGTATCAGAGCAATTGGGGGAACAAAATGTCTAGCTAGTGAAGAAGGACCAGCAGTGGTGGATGGATCAGGAATATTAGTTGAAGGAGGTTGAGGCATATCAGGCATAGAAACAGGTGGAAAAAGTTAGTAGCTGGTGGGGGTGCTGGCTCAAAAACCCTCGTCGGATCTAATCGCTTCAGAATGTCCATACTCAATAGCTTAGGCGCCCCATCCATAGTCATGGGAAGACATCCATTGAAAACACCTAAAGCTCGAGCCAACCGTGTGACATACATGACACCATACAGAGAACCAGCTGAACCCTTCTTCGACTGCTCATAAAAGAAGTGTGTGAGAGCATGGGCGATATTGCATCGTCTCCTTCCCACCATACAATGCAGAAAGAAGATATCTCGTAATCCCACTACACCAATACTACTCTGTTGGGCTATAATAGTGTGAGCCAGTAGATTGTGCACTACCTGATGAGGAAAAAAGATGAAGTTCAATGCCTTGGATGCTTTGGACTTATATTTACCTGCTCTCGGAGCAAACTCTTTCCACACCTGAGCAGGCATGATAGCATACTCTAGAAAGTCTACCTCCGTCTAATAATGCTCGACAGTCTCCACTTCTTCTACAGAATATAGCCTTAGGTGGACTCCGAGCTGGTTAATGCTCAACTGAAATGCCTTGCCACCTAAACAGAACTTCATAGTTAGTTGAGAGATGGATAACTTCTACTTGTCAAACTGAAAGGTACAATAAAACTCCAATGTCAACTCCTTGTATGCCACTTCATTAATCACAAACAACTACTCCCAACTTGGCTAGTTAATTGACCCTTGAATCGCCTCAGCAAGTTCTGCTGCCTCCATTGCGTTCCAGTCAACCACTCGAGCAGGAGACCATTTTTTATTCGCTAGACAAATCAACTCTGTTCCTCTGGAGTACTGAACCTGAGACATCTGTGATAAGAATTGAAGGCAACATGTGGAGATGCTACTGGCTGAGAGGAACTACCTTCCCCTCTAGCTCTCTTGGCTGGTAAGGTGGTACTTTTCCTAACAGAGGGTTGCTTGCATGGACCAATAACTTGCAAAACAATTCAAAGCTACACCATCCTCACACCAAACAAATTTGAAACAAGTTAATTAATCAAGAGGCAATGCTGAATATACTAAAAAACCCAACACATTAGTCATCCAATGAAGAAAACAAGAGTACATAGCCAACATTGCCCAATTATTCCAATCTCATGTCAAAATATATGCCTGAAACACCAATCCAACATAAAATTTAGAAATTAAATGCAAAATACTATCAATTCCATGGATGAATCCAAAAGAATTTCAAAAAATAATGGCCAAAATATGAGAGATATAGAGTTAGGACACAAACCTGTCGAATGGTAATGAAAATCTTAGGTTGGAGAAACAATCGCACCCCCAAAATCCTCTAGAACAACTTGATGATGGTCAAAAATCCCTTCTAAGAGGATTGTTGTGTGATTTTGACTGAGGGAAAGTAAGAAATTTGAGAGAAAATGGAAAAAAAATGGGAAAAAAAAAAGTAAATTTGGAGTTAAAAACGTAATCGGGAACTTTTAAATAGCATTGACATGGGAATTGACACGGGCGTGTCATTGTTATTGCCATTTCATTAGTTCTGCATTTTAAATGACATGTGAAGGGACACCCTCGTGTCTATGAGTGTGTTGTGATTACTGCTCCATTAAATTTTCATAGGAAATGACACATTCAATAACACGGCCATGTCTATGAATGTGTCATAGCTACTAGATCTCAAAATTATTTTTAGCAATTGACACGTGCAATGACACGCCCGTGTCTATGAATGTGTCATAGCTTTTTTTTTTTTTAAAAAAAAAATCATAAATCACACCAAATTTAACAAAAACAAATAATGGTGGGTTGCCTCCCACCCAGCGCTTCTTTCACGTCGTCTTAGCTGGATGTTGAGGGTGATTGCTCACCCTAATTCTTGGAGATACTCAATCTCCACTACCTCATTCAATACTCCCTCGAGGTATATCTTGAGCCTATGCCCATTAACTTTAAAATCACCCTTCTTAGGATGAGTTAACTTGACCGCGATTTTATGCAATACAACCGCAAGTGCACGGGTCGCTCAAGTAATAAAGTAGTGAGTGAAAGTATCATTCCACAGGGGACAAGGACAATTACTAGCTCAAACTTCAATTATTGTTTAGCAGATTAATGGTTTGGTTTATTGCTGAAATTAAAATGACTAAGTGGATTAAAAGATTAAACTAAGGAACGGCCAATAAATTGCAAATAAAATTGATGATGAAGACCTACCCAGATATTGAATCCCCCTAGCAATCAATTGTATTTCAAGACAGGTGAACAATTGAATCAATTTATCAAGTTAATTTGGTATTCCACACATTTAGATTAAAACTTCTCTCGAATGACTTAACCTCTAATCACTAGTTAGAATGCAAGGAATCTCTTCTCAAGCATAATCAAATAGCTCATGCATTAAGACCAAGGAATCAAACCAAAGGATTTTGTAAGTCTATCCCTAGAACCCCAAGCAATCCTCAACCCCTATGATTATTCTATTCAAATCAAGCTTTCTCAAGACATGAATCTGAAAAATGACAACCAACTAATAAGCATGCGATTATCACTTGGAATTAAAGAATCAAGATTCATAAAGGTAAATCAAACTTAATCAAATGATTTAATTGAAATCAAAACCAATCAATCCATACAAACATGCTAGGGTTCATCTATATCTAGGTAGAAGATAAGTTTAGCTCATGTTCAAAGAAAGAATACAAAAAGAAAAGAAAAACAAAAAATAAATCAAACAACTCATGACGAATGATTTGATATTCTCCACTTTAATCTTCGATTCTTGGTTCAAAACTTGTGGATCTATGTTCTTCACCTTCAATCCCAGTTGCAAACTTTGGGTTTTACTCAGAGAAGTCGGCCCTCCATCTCCAAAGTTTGATTCCCCCTTTTTAGCTGAAACAAAGCTTTTATACTACTGAAATTTTTCCATGTTACGCCCCCACTCACGCCCGTAATCTTGGGTGTGAGATCGATCATTAATGTACGAAGCCTGCATTTCTCTGCCTAACTTTGAAACATAAGCCTCTTGTGTCTTACGCCCGTGGTCATGCCCATAATATTGGGCGTGACACCTCACTGCCAATCTCCCAAATTCTCTCTTGACTCACGCCCAATGTTATGGCCGTAATTACGGGCGTGAGTTGGGTGGCTTAGCTCTTTTTCCATGAAAAACCTCCGTTTTTGCACTATTTCCTTGTACGCTCCTTCCATTTCTTCCTGGCCAGTCCCACTATAGAAAAAGATCTGAAAAATAATCTTCAATGCACAAATCAAACTTAAATCATGATAATGTAGGGGTTAGGATATAGACATATGTTCAATTATCAAACTCCCCCACACTTGAGTGTTTGCTTGTCCTCAAGCAAATTGAATAAAGATAACCATCAGAAATGAGCTTCACCTCTCTAAGCAACTAATGGCACTTCAAGCATCCTAGCAACAACTTCTAATCCAAAAGGTTCAAAATCTTTAGCCACAATTCATACTTTGAACAGGTTAGCACAATGAGGAATTTTCATAATCAGAGCTACAAACCTCAAAATCTAAAAACCGCAGTTAAAAATGTGAGCACAATATTCCACTAATAAAAGGTTCAACACAAAGCCAATCTCAGAAAGATTTTTCCCCTAGGTGAATGACTGCTCCCTTCACTTATCATCTCTTCATATATATTTTATTTTATTATTATTATTATTATTATTATTATTATTATTATTATTATTATTTTTAAATCACAGGAGCCCAACTTGTTTGATTAGTCATACTAGTCTTTTGACGCGAAAGTTCACATTTGTGATGCCAACTCCCGGTTACTCAACTAGGATCACCAATTCAAATGGCTACTAGCTCTATTCATACTCTCAATGAGAATAGCGGAATAGATTTTCCTTTTCAAAGCTCCTATGCAACAAAATTTTTTTTTTTTTTTATATCGAGATGCAGTCACCCAAACCTAGAGTATTGATAATTGAACTAGCTTCGATTAAACTTACCACAGAATATTTTATGCTCACAAATGTAACTAAGGATTTTTTACATATGTCAATCCACCTCCTCATCCAACTACCAAGTTCAACGTTCAAAAGGTGACTAATTCCTTTGAACCCCGAATCAACAAGTCATTGCCAGTTAACAATCCGCACTTCATTACCACGAGAAAAAAACTTCATGACTAACCATTATTAGAATTCAATCTACTCGGACAACTCAAACCTGGCCTCTAAAACTAATCAATTTAACAGCCCTCAATGTATGTGTATTACTACCAAAAATGAAAAGAACAAGAAAGAGATAGAAAACTGCCCTGACGATTCTGAATGGAAAAGATAGATGCGTGTCCTTGTCAGTATCCAAGCCACGTCAGAACAGAGCTACAGACCTTTAAAAGTAAACACCATCAAAGAAAAACATGTGACAATACCAGTTGTCCACAATCATTCCTAAAATAAACAACCAAACAAAGAAATACGAAGCATCCTAAATATCACGCATACAGTCATCTAAGATATAATGAATAACATATAACAACTAAAAAGAAATAAAAATAAACACAACTCAAAAGAAAAGATAAATGGAGCTAGTCTTCCATGCCATCACCCCCATCCTGCTCCTCATCATCGAAAATGTGCACTGGTGATGGTGGGGAAAGTGGTTTGGCCATACTAGGCCTAAAATTCTGTGTCTCCCAAAACTCCATCATGGAACGCTGCATCCATCGCCGCTGCTGTGCCTCATGCTCAAAAAACTACATCAATTCCCGCTGCATATTATGGAGATGCTGCTGCTGAAGGTTAATTCGACTCAAAGAGCTCTCCAATCGGCACATCTGTCACTCCAGGTCAATCATTTTTCGTCCCTCCTCTTCTTCCTCACCTACATGGTGCCTCCAGTCCCAAAAACCCATAAACTACTGTTGTGGATCAAATGTGGTGGTCGAAGGTCCTGCGGTAGTGGTAGAGGGACCTGCTGTAGTGTCAGGAATATCATCCTCAGGTAGTGGAATGTCTTCTGGGTCTGCCTGGGGTGCTATAAATGCCTTCTTGGGATCCAGTATGATCAAAGTGTCCATGCCTAGGCGCCTAGGCAGCCCATCCAAAGTCATGGCAGGAATGCCTGCAAAAACTCCCAACCCCTCTGCCAGTTTGGTGATATACATCCCACCAAAAAGTGCCCCCTTCTTGTCTCTCTTGGACTGCTCGTGAAGGAAATAAATGAGGCATACTACAAGGTTGCACCTTCGATTATGGTGCATGCACATGAGATAGAATAGATCCTGCTTGGTGACATGCCCTGTACTGTCCCGGTGTGCAGAGATGGTGTTGGTGAGTAAGTGGTGGACCACTCGCAGAGGAAAAGACTGGAAATTGGAGGCCTTAGATATGCCTACCTGATAGTCTCCTGCTGTAGGGGCAAGCTCATTCCAAATCTGATCTCACTCAGTGGAACTATTAAAATCCACAATGGACCCAATGTAGTATATGGAGTTCAACTGCTCTTCAGTGTACAATCCCATACGCAAGGCAAACTCATTAATACTCAGATGCCACTCCCTTGTTCCTAACCAGAATTTGATCCTTGGCTTGTTAACTCTAGTGGATTTCTTGTCAAATTAGAGTGTGCAAAGGAACTCCAATGTAATCTCCCTGTAGGCCGGCTCATTAATAGCAAATAAATTCTTCCAACCCGGTTGGTCCACCATGCGTCTGATCTCTGTAGCCAATTTGGAGTTTTCCATTGCTTCCCAATCCAGAACTCGAGGAGGCTCGAAATCCTTGTTTGCTAGCTGTTCAAAATGGCCCCTCGCTTCCTTGTCAGTCAGTCGGATGCTAATTTAGTCTGCCATGAATCGGATATCGGGCACCGCAGCAGGCTGTGAACTGCTCGCGCCCCTGCTCCTCTTGGTAGGCAGGACAGAAGATGGTTGCTTTCGGGGCGGCATTCCTCTGCAAAATACCAAAAAGAGCCATACACATTCCAAACAACCGCAATTGCTTGTTAGTCCATAAAACCCCATACATTGACAAAAACAAAGAAAAAGTTACCAAACATTTTTTTCAGATAAATATTGAGCCATACAGGACATAAGATTAATTAGCACATCATTTTTTTTTCATATAAAGGATTTCAGGGCATGGATTTCATGGATTTTGATTCAAAAACTACTTAGCATAGTTTCCAAAATGAATCTCATGCAAATAATCGGTGAATTTGAAAAGAAACCCAGAAAAGTTACCAAACATCGTACCTTAGATGAGTGTGGAAGTGAGAACAACAAGTAAACCACTGATCTAGGCCTGGGCCCCTTGCTTAGCCTCGATATGTCGAGAGAAAAGAGAAGAAAATGCAGAGAAAAGCAAAGAAAATGAAAGAGAAAACGAAAGAATGAGAAACAAAAAACTGACCGCAGCTTTTATAAAAGGCGTGTCACGCCCTTTCTTACGCCCGTAATCTTAGGCGTAAGCACGGTTTTACGCACGTAGCTCACGCACCTTCAAGGCCATCCTTACCTAGCCTTACTTACGGCCTAATATACGTCCATGTGTCTGGGCGTGTACCACTACTGTGTCTCAGCCAAAAATGGGCACTTAGCTGATGCCCTGACATATGCCCATGCGTCTGGGCGTGTAGGGCTACTGTGTCGTGGTCTGAAAAGACCCTTGGTATACGCCCCACCTCACGCCCATAAGTTTGGACGTGTGAGGCTACTGTGTCTCCCTTTCAATTGTCACTTCACTCACGCCCCATACATACGGCCGTGAGTCATAGCGTAAGCCCTGAAAAAGCAGTAAATGACTTGCTTCTCTGATTTCCTGTACCAAACACATACCAACAGTGCATTATCCTCAATTATGGTTGCCAAGAAAAATGTGCAATTGGAGTGGTGCCAATAAATGAATGCAATGAACATGGGAGAAATGGACATCTGAAACCTCATATTGCATTAACATAACTGCATTGAAAACATAAAACATAAAGGGTAACTAAGTGCTTGCTCAAGAGGAGCAAGTAAAATAGATGCCTAGTCTAGAGTTACAATTATTTAGTAAAAAGTTCTCATATGCAATCTAAACTAGGCTCATTCAGTGTTTTCACTTTTCCTTCCTTGGCCTTCCCCTTCCCCTCTTTTCTTTTGGAGGGTCATTCTGTTCTCCTTTTTCCGGTTTCCCCTCATCCTCATCATTAGTAATATACACAAGTTCAATCTCTTTGGGGGTAGCTTCCACTTGTTTTGCCTCTTTCTCCATTTCAACAATCTCTTCTAGGGAGAAAGTGTATTCATTAGGAGCGGGATAAGCCCGAGCATGAGCATAAAATGCAGTCACTTGCTCGGGAGTCATATCCGGAGAAGAAGCCTTCTGTTTGCCCTTGGACGAGGAAGGACCAGCTTCATACAAACCCTTAGAATTTCCAGCACTCATGATTGCACTTACTGGCCCAAAATATTAAGCAAAGATTTCAATTTCAAGAATGAGTTATCCTTTCTACCATTTCTCTTAAAGACACACAATGCATGGCACTTGCACGATAATTGGGGAGGTGGCTCATATGTGTGCTAAGCGAATGACTTCTCATAATGATATCTTGATAGCCTTATGCATTACATGTGGCTGTCTACCTACCAACACAGATTCCATGCATGAAAATTTAGTGTGTGCATCCACTCCACATGCGCATTTCTTTCTCTCTTTCTCTTTTTTTTTTTTTCCAGAAACAATAACTAAAAGAACACAATTTAATCAAAATCAACAAAAAAAAAAATAAATGGTGGGTTGCCTCCTACCCAGCGCTTCTTTAATGTCGTCTTAGCTGGACGTTTAGGATGATTTCTCATCCCAAATCCTAGAGGTGGAGAACCTCTCTAGTCTGTTCCATCTTACCATCAAAATACAGCTTGAGCCTATGCCCGTTGACCTTAAAGTCTCCCTTCTCAGGGTGAGCCAATTCAACAGTTCCATAGGGAAATACCTCGTTCACAATAAAAGGACCAGACCACCGAGATTTCAACTTACCTGGAAAAAGTCAAAGTTTAGAATTGTAGAGAAGCACCTGATCTCCTACTTGAAATTCCTTCCTTTGCTTGATTTGGGCAGCATGCCATCTTTTAGTTCTTTCCTTATACATCTTGGCATTGTCATATGCCTGCAGTCTCCATTCATCCAGCTCATTCACCTGAAATTGCCTTTTCTCACCTGCACTAGCTAGATCAAGATTAATCTGTTTAATAGCCCAAAATGCATTATGTTCAATTTCTACAGGCAAATGGCAAGCCTTTCCATACACTAGCCTATATGGTGTAGTTCCTAGGGGAGTTTTGAAAGCTGTCCTAAAAGCCCATAGAGCATCATTTAACTTCTCAGACCACTCCTTCCTAGATCGCTCTACAGTCTTCTCAAGTATTCTTTTAATCTCCCTATTTGTATTCTCGACTTGGCCACTAGTCTGGGGATGATATGGGGTAGCCAACTTATGTGTAACACCCAGCCTTTTGAATACTTTCTCAAGTTGAGCATTACAGAAATGGGTTCCCCTATCACTTATAATGGCCTTTGGTATACCAAATCGAGAAAACAATTTTTTTAGAAACTTTAATACCATCCTAGCATCATTTCTGGCCAAGGCCTGAGCCTTAGGCCATTTCGACACATAATCAATAGCCACCAAAATATATGTGTTGCCAAAAGAATTTGGAAATGGTCCCATGAAATCAATGCCCCAGACATTAAATATCTCACAAACTAAAATACCATTTTGAGGCATCTCATCCCATGACGAAATATTTCCAGTTCTTTGGCAACGATCACAATGTTGCACAAACTCATAACAATCTTTAAACAAAGTGGGCCAATAAAATCCTGATTCTAAAACTTTTTGAGCAGTTCTACTAGGCCCCATATGACCACCAGCTGGTCCGGCGTGGCAATGGTTGATGATATTCACAGTTTCAGGCTAAGCCACGCAACGCCGGATCATCCGATCAGCACACAATTTAAATAGATAGGGATCCTCCCAGAAGTAGTATTTCAAATCGGAAAAGAATTTCTTCTTTTGTTGATAAGTTAACTCTTTTGGGAGTTCCCTCATAGCCAAATAATTCGCAAAATCCACAAACCAAGGCAATTTAGAGTTAGAAGCACTTACCATACCTACCAGTTCGCACAGTTGTTCATCCGGGAAGTGGTCATCAATGTCTCCTTCTTCGAGTGCTTCCATGTTTGGATTCTCCAGCCTTGAGAGGTGGTCAGCTGCAAGATTCTCAGCTCCCCTCTTATCTTGTATCTCCAAATCAAACTCTTGTAGCAGTAACACCCACCGGATTAATCTTGGCTTTGCATCATTTTTGGCAAAGAGATACCGTAAAGCCGAATGGTCTGTATAAACTATCACCTTTGACAAGATCAAATAGGAGCGAAACTTGTCAAAGGCGAACACAACAACCAACAGTTCTTTCTCAGTGGTGGTGTAGTTAGCTTGGGCCCCATTCAGTGTCTTGCTTGCATAGTAAATGGGCTGAAAATGCTTCTCCCTTCTCTAGCCCAAAACTGCCCCAACTGCTACATCACTTGCATCACACATCAGCTCAAAAGGTAGGTTCCAATCAGGAGCTACCATTATGGGTGCATCAACCAGTTTAGCCTTCAAGGTGTTGAAAGCTTGTAAACATTCGCCATCAAAGTTGAATTCCACATCTTTCTTAAGTAACTTGGTCAGGGGCCGAGCAATCTTGGAAAAATCCTTGATAAATCTCCTGTAGAAGCCCGCATGCCCCAAGAAACTTCTAATAGCTTTGACAGATGTGGGAGGGGGTAACTTTTCAATGGTTTATATTTTGGCTCGGTCTACCTCAATACCCTTACTTGAAATTTTGTGTCCCAAGACTATTCCTTCTTGGACCATGAAGTGACACTTCTCCCAATTTAGCACCAAGTTAGTCTCTTCGCATCTCATCAATACTCTTTCCAAGTTTGCCAAGCATTTCCCAAAAGAATCACCATGGACTGAAAAATCATCCATGAAAACTGCCATGATATCCTCCACTAGCTCATCAAATATCGCCATCATACACCTCTGGAAGGTTGCAGGTGCATTACACAGTCCAAATGGCATTCTTCTGTAGGCAAAAGTTCCATATGGGCAGGTGAAGGTCATTTTCTCTTAGTCTTCAGGTGCTATAGGTATCTGAAAGTAACCTGACAGACCATCCAGGAAGCAATAATATGCATGCCCAGCTAACCTTTCCAACATCTGGTCAATGAAGGGCAAGGGAAAATGATCCTTCCTTGTTGCATCATTTAACTTTTTGTAGTCAATGCAAACCCTCCAGCCTGTGACTGTTCTCATTGGAATTAGCTCATTCTTCTCATTAGGAACCACAGTCATTCCTCCTTTCTTTGGTACCACCTGAATAGGGCTCACCCATGAACTGTCTGAGATAGGGTAGATGATCCCAGCATCAAGTAACTTGATGACTTCAGCTTTCACAACCTCCTTCATTTTGGGATTCAATCTTCTTTGAGGCTGGACAACTGGCTTGAAGTCATCCTCCATTAGAATCTTGTGGGTACAAAAAGATGGACTGATGCCCTTGATATCTGCAACTTTCCATGCTAGAGCTCTCTTGTGTTTTCCCAAGACCTCCAATAACCTTGCTTTCTGTTCTTCAGAGAGGCTAGCATTTACAATCACAGGCAGCTTGGCATTCTCCACCAGAAAAGCATACTCTAAATGAGAAGGGAGTTGCTTGAGCTCCAAAGTTGGTGGATCAACAACAGATGGCTTCATCTTCTCTTCCTTAGGCATCTCAAAGGGTTCAAATGCCTCCTTTTTCCAAGTCTTGCCTGACTCCATGTATGCCAACTGCTCCCTTGCTTCCTGGGTCTCTACCTGATCCTGCACCAAACACAACTCAAGGGGATCCTTGGAAACAATATTAGTAACAAAATTAACAGTTTCATGCTCAACAATATCATTGCATGAATCCTCCTCATCAAGTGCAAGTGGGTGCTTCATGGCATTAGTGATATGAAAAACTACTTGTTCACTCCCCACTCTTAAAGTTAAAGTACCATCATGGACATCGATGAGGGCACGAGCTGTATTCAAAAATGGCCTACCAAGGATAAGCGAAACATCCACATCCTCATCCATGTCAATAATTACAAAATCATTTGGGAAGATGAACTCCCCAACCTTTACCAACACATCCTCAATGATACCATGAGGGTATACTACTGACTTATCAGCTAATTGGATGGTCATGTGTGTTGGTTTAGGTTCTCCAATATTCAATTCCTTAAAAACCTTATAGGGCATCACACTTATGCTAGCCCCTAAATCAGCTAAAGCACTTTTAATTTCAAGGTTGCCTATAAAACATGGAATATTGAAACTACTAGGATCTTTCAGTTTTTTGGGCAACCTCCTTTGCAGAACTGCTGAGCTCTTTTCTGACAAATGCACCAGTGACACTTCCTCAAGCTTCCTTTTGTTAGAAAGGAGCTCTTTCAAAAATTTAGCATATTTGGGCATTTGTGATAGAGCTTCAGCAAAAGGTATATTAATATGAAGTTGCTTAAAGAGTTCAACAAACTTACCGAATTGAGCATCAAGCTTGTCTTTCTGCAATTGTGCCAGATATGATACCCGAGGTCGATACTCCTTCAGTGGTGGGGCAGATGCTGGTATAGCTTTCTCCTTTTTTGCTCCATTTCCTACTGCAACTTCCTTTTCAGCTCCCTGTTCCTTGGCACCTGGTGCCTCAACCTCTTCTCTAACCACTTCTTGTTCCTCAATAGCACTCCCTTGTAATTGCTTTCCACTCCTCAAGGTAATTGCCTTCAGCTGCTCTTTTGGATTTGCCTCAGTGTTGTTAGGCAAACTCCCTTATTGCCTTTCACTGAGCAGCTTAGCAAATTGCCCCATCTGATTCTCCAAATTGTGAATGGAAGCTTGCTGATTTCAGAGTACTGTTTCAATATCTTTCTGCCTCTGCTCATTTTCTTTATGTCTCTGCTCATTAGACTCCATGAATTTCATCATTGTTTCTTCTAAAGAGTTCCTCCTAGGAGGTGCTGGAGCTTGTGACTGCAGAGGTTGCTGAAACCTAGGTGGAGGTCTTGAATTGTTCTGATTACTCCATGAGAAGTTTGGATGATTCCTCCACCCTAGATTATAAGTGTTACTATATGGGTTGTTCTGCTGCTGGCTTCTATTCATACCACCCACATAGTCCACTTGCTCTGGCTTGGTAAAGACACCTCCAGTATCACATTCCTGATTCTGGTGTCCTCCCCCACACAGATCACAAAACATCACCTGCTGTGGCCTGAATGCCCCAGCTGCCATAGAATCAATCTTCTTATTCATAACTTCAAGCTGGGCTGTCAAGGCAACTACTGGATCAACTGCATGGGAACCAGCTGCTTTAACTCTGCCTTGCTCTCTTGGTAACTGCCATTGATAGTTTGTCAAGGCCATTTCTTCTATCAGATCTCTTGCTTGCTCTGGAGTTTTGCTATTAATGGACCCTCCAGCTGCTACGTGAATGGCTTGTTTACTTGAATAGTTCAAGCCATTGTAAAAGGTCTGAATCTGTAGCCATAATAGGAACCCATGGTGTGGACACCGCCTCAGCAAGTCTTTGTATCTTTCCCATCCATCATACAAAGTCTCTCCATCCTGCTGTACAAAAGATGAGATGTCATTTCTAAATTTGGCAGTCTTGGATGGTGGAAAGTACTTCTCTAGAAACTTCTCAGCTAATTGAGCCCAGGTAGTGAAAGTGCCAGCAGAGAAAGACTTGAGCCACTTCTTTGGTCGGTTCTTCAGTGAGAATGGAAACAACCTCAACCTAATCGCATCATCTATTGCACCATTGATCTTAAACGTGTCACAGATCTCCAGAAAGTTCTCCAGATGTGCGTTAGGGTCTTCATCCAGAAGGCCATCAAACTGGCAAGTCTGCTGCAACATCTGTATGACATTTGTCTTGATTTCAAAATTATTTGCAGCGACTGCCGGCCTTGCAATGCTCGACTTAGGCCCATTAAAGTTTGGCCTAGTAAAGTCTTGCATAGTTCTTGGTGGTGGATCAGCCATCACTTCCAACTCTTCCTTAGGATCTGATTTCAAGTCTTATAAATCAGCCACTTCGTCCACCAAAGCTAGTTCCCTTTCTTCCTTCCGCTTCTGTCTCAGTGTCTTTTCTATCTCAGGATCAAATTCTACCAGATGAGAAGAACTAGCTCTGGTCATGCAACAAAAGGAGTACTTGAAATCATAGCCAATACCAAGAACAAAATGTAATGACAAATAAAAATAAAGCCAAATCAATAATCTCTATTGTGTTGCTAATATTGTAAACCATGTCCCCTGGCAACGGCGCCAAAAACTTGACCGCGATTTTATGCAATACAACCGTAAGTGCACGGGTCACTCAAGTAATAAAGTAGTGAGTGAAAGTATCGTTCCACAGGGGACAAGGACAATTACTAGCTCAAACTTCAATTATTGTTTAGCAGATTAATGGTTTGGTTTATTGCTGAAATTAAAATGACTAAGTGGATTAAAAGATTAAACTAAGGAACGGCCAATAAATTGCAAATAAAATTGATGATGAAGACCTACCAAGATATTGAATCCCCCTAGCAATCAATTGTATTTCAAGACAGGTGAACAATTGAATCAATTTATCAAGTTAATTTGGTATTCCACACAATTAGATTAAAACTTCTCTCGAATGACTTAACCTCTAATCACTAGTTAGAATGCAAGGAATCTCTTCTCAAGCATAATCAAATAGCTCATGCATTAAGACCAAGGAATCAAACCAAAGGATTTTGTAAGTCTATCTCTAGAACCCCAAGCAATCCTCAACCCCTATGATTATTCTATTCAAATCAAGCTTTCTCAAGACATGAATTTGAAAAATGACAACCAACTAATAAGCATGCGATTATCACTTGGAATTAAACAATCACGATTCATAAAGGTAAATCAACTTAATCAAATGAATTAATTGAAATCAAAACCAATCAATCCATACAAACATGCTAGGGTTCATCTATATCTAGGTAGAAGATAAGTTTAGCTCATGTTCAAAGAAAGAATACAAAAAGAAAAGAAAAACAGAAAATAAATCAAACAACTCATGACGAATGATTTGATATTCTCCACTTTAATCTTCGATTCTTGGTTCAAAACTTGTGGATCTATGTTCTTCACCTTCAATCCCAGTTGCAAACTCTGGGTTTTACTTAGAGAAGTCAGCCCTCCGTCTCCAAAGTTCGATTCCCCCTTTTTAGCTAAAACAGAGCTTTTATACTATTGAATTTTTTCCATGTTATGCTCCCACTCACGCTCGTAATCTTGGGCGTGAGATCGATCATTAACGTACGAAGCCTGCATTTCTCTGCCTAACTTTGAAACAGAAGCCTCTTGTGTCTTACACCCATGGTCACGCCCGTAATATTGGGCATGACACCTCACTGCCAATCTCCCAAATTCTCTCTTGACTCACGCCCAATGTTACAGCCATAATTACGGGTGTGAGCTGGGTGGCTTAGCTCTTTTTCCATGAAAAACCTCCATTTTTGCACTATTTCCTTGTGCGCTCCTTCCATTTCTTCCTGGCCAGTCCCACTATAGAAAAAGATCTGAAAAATAATCTTCAACGCACAAATCAAACTTAAATCATAATAATGTAGGGGTTAGGATATAGACATATGTTCAATTATCATAACTCAATTGTTCCATAGGGAAAGACTCTCTTAACAGTAAAAGGACCAGACCAACAAGATTTTAACTTACCTGGGAAGAGTCAAAGTCTAGAATTGTAAAGTAATACCTGATCCCCAACTTGAAACTCTCTGCGCTGCTTAATCCGAGCATCATGCCATCTGTTGGTTCGCTCATTATACATCCGAGTATTATCATAAGCTTGCAACCTCCATTCATTTAGCTCATTCACTTGCAATTGCGTCTTCTCACCTGCATTAGCTAGATTAAGGTTAACCTATCTTATAGCCCAATAAGCATGGTGTTCAATCTCAATAGGTAAATAACAAGCTTTTCCATACACTAACCTATAAGGAGTAGTGCCTAAAGGGGTTTTGAACACTGTCCTAAAAGCCCATAGAGCATTATCTAATTTTTTCGACCAATCCTTTCTAGATTGCTCCACAATTTTCTCAAGCATTCTCTTTAGCTCCCTATTCATGTTCTCAACTTGGCCACTTATTTGAAGATGATAGGGAGTAGCCAGTTTATGTGTAACACCTAGCCTTTTGAAAACTTTTTCAAGCTGAGCATTATAGAAGTGGGTTCCCTTATCATTAATAATGGCTTTAGGCATGCCAAATTGAGAAAACAATTTCTTTAGAAATTTCACTACTACCCTAGCATCATTTATAGGAAAGGCTTGAGCCTCAGGCCATTTAGACACATAATCAATAGCTATAAGCACATATTTGTTACCAAAAGAATTAGGAAATGGCCCTATGAAGTCAATACCCCAAACATCAAATACTTCACAAACTAAAATACTATTTTGAGTCATCTCATCATGAGACAAAATATTCCCAGCTCTTTGGCAATGATCACAATGTTGCACAAACTCATAACTATCTTTAAAAAGAGTGGGCCAATAGAAACCTAATTCTAAAACTTTATGAGTCATCCTACTAGGACCCATATGTCCACCAGCTGGTCCGGCGTGGCAATGGTTAAGAATGTTTATAGTTTCAAGCCAAGCCACGCAACGCTGGATCATATGGTCAGCACATAACTTAAACAAATAGGGGTCTTCCCAAAACTAGTATTTCATATCAGAAAAGAATTTCTTCTTTTACTGATAAGTTAACTCTTTTGGCAGTTCTCGTACAGCCAAATAATTTGCAAAATCAGCAAACAAAGGTAGTTCAGAGTTAGAATTACTTACCATACCTACCATGGCGTACAACTGCTCATCTGGGAAAGTATATGAAATGTCCCCCTCTCTAAAGATCTCTAAGTTCAGGTTCTCTAGCCGTGAAAGGTGGTCAACTGCTAGATTTTTAGCTCCTTTATTGTCTTGTATCTCCAAATCAAACTCTTGTAGCATAATACCCACCGAATCAATCTTGGCTTTGCATTATTTTTTGAAAAGAGATACTGCAAAGCTGAATGATCTATATAGACGATCACCTTTGACAAGATGAAATAGGACCAAAACTTATCAAAGGTGAACACAACATCTAACAACTCTTTTTTAGTGGTGGTGTAATTGGCTTGAGCTTCATTCATAGTCTTGCTTGCATAGTAAATGGGTTGGAAATGCTTCTCCTTCCTCTGCCACAAAACTGCCCCAATAGCCACATCACTTGCATCACATATTAACTCAAAAGGTAGACTCCAGTCAGGGGCCACCATTATCGGTGCATTGATAAGCTTAGCCTTCAAGGTGTTGAAGGCTTGTAAGCATGCCTCATCAAAATTAAATTCGACATCTTTCTCGAGTAGCTTGATAAGGGGCCTAGCAATCTTGGAGAAATCCTTGATAAATCTTCTATAAAATCGAGCATGATCCAGGAAACTTCAAATTGCTTTAACTGAAGTTGGTGGTGGAAGTTGCTAAATAGTTTCTATTTTTGCTCTATCCACCTTAATGCCTTCATATGATATTTTGTGCCCTAAACAATACCTTCTTGCACCATGAAATGGCATTTCTCCCAATTCAAAACCTGATTGGTTGCTTCACATCTCGCAAGCACGCGCTCCAAATTCTCCAAACAACCTTCAAAGGAATCACCATGCATGGAGAAATCATCCATGAAGACTTCCATAATATCTTCCAACATCTCATCAAAAATAGCCATCACACACCTCTGAAAAGTTGCTAGCGCATTGCATAGTCCAAATGGCATTCTTCTATAAGCAAAAGTCCTATAAGGACATGTAAATGTGGTCTTCTCTTGATCTTCTAGAGCTATAGGGATCTGAAAATACCTTGATAATCCATCTAGAAAGCAGTAAAATTGATGTCCAGCAAGTCTCTCTAACATTTGATCGATGAAAGGAAGCAGGAAGTGGTCTTTCCTAGTTGTATCATTTAGCTTCCTGTAGTCGATACAAACCCTCCATCCCGTGACAGTCCTCGTAGGAATCAGCTTGTTGTTTTCATTGGGCATGGTAGTCATGCCCCCTTTCTTTGGTACCACCTGAACTGGACTCACCCAAGACCTATCTGAGATGGGATAAATAATTCCCAAATCGAGGAGTTTGATCATCTCAGCCTTTACCACATCCTTCATCTTAGGATTGAGACTCCTTTGGGGTTGCACTATAGGTTTGAACTCTTCTTCCATAAAGATCTTATGGGTGCAAAAAGAAGGACTAATGCCTTTGATGTCTGCAACTTTCCATGGTATAGCCTTTTTATGTTTTCCCAAGACCTCTAATAACCTTGCCTTTTGTACTTCAGAAAGATTAGCATTCACAATTACAGGCAATTTTGCATTTTCAGCCAGAAATGCATACTCCAAATGGGAAGGGAGCTGCTTGAGCTCTAAAATTGGCAGATCAATGATGGATGGTTGCATTTTCTCCTCTTTGTGCATATCAATAGATTCAACTACCCCCTTCTTACATGGCTTGTTTACCTCCAAATAAGCTAATTGCTCCCTTGCTTCCTGATCCATGATCTGTTCTTGCATCAAACACAACTCAAGGGGATCCTTAGAAATAATGTTAGTAACAAAATTGACAGTTTCATGCTCAAGAATATCACTGCATGAATCTGCCTCATCCAGTGTAAGTGGGTGTTTCATTGCATTAGGAATATGAAAGACAACTTGTTCATTACCCACTCTTAAAGTTGAAGTGCCATCATGGACATCAATGAGGGCACAGGCTGTATTTAAAAATGGTCTACCTAAAATAAGTGATACCTCTGTGTCCTCATCCACATCAATAATTACAAAATCATTAGGAAAAATAAAGTCCCCAACTTTCACCAACACATCCTCAATAATCCCCTGAGGGTGTACCACTGACTTATCAGCTAAGTGAATGGTCATATGGGTTGGTATGGGTTCCCTAGTTCCCAATTCCTTAAACATCTTGTAGGGCATAACACTTATGCTAGCCCCCAAGTCAGCTAATGCATTTTCCATCTTAAGGTTACCTATAAAACATAGGATAGTGAAACTACCAGGATCTTTTAATTTCTTAGGTAATTGTTTTTGTAAAAATGCCAAACTCTTTTCCGACAAATGCACAAATGACACCTCCTCGAGCTTCCTTTTGTTAGAAAGGAGCTCTTTCAAAAATTTAGCATATTTGGGCATTTGTGATAAAGCTTCGGCAAATGGTATATTAATATGAAGTTGCTTAAAGAGTTCAACAAACTTACCAAATTGGGCATTAAGCTTATCCTTTTGCAAACGCACAGGATAAGGTACTCGAGGTCGATACTCTTTCAATGGTGGTGTAGGCATTAGTGCAACTTTCTCCTTTTCTATCTCATCACCCACTGCAACCTCATTTTTATCTTCCTTTTCCCTGGCACCCTATGCCTCATCTTCTTTCATTTCCACTTCTTGTTCTATAACAACACTCCCTTGAACCTATTTTCCACTCCTCAAGGTAATTGCCTTTAGCTGCTCTTTAGGATTTGCCTCAGTATTGCTAGGTACATTCCCCTGTTGCCTCTCACTAAGCAACTTGGCAAACTACCCCATCTGAATTTCTAAATTATGAATGGATGCTTGTTGGTTTTGAAGTGCTGTCTTAGTATCCTTATGTCTCTACTCATTAGACTCAATGAACTTCATCATGGTTTCCTCCAAAGAACTTCTTTTAGGAGGTGGAGGAGCTTGTGAATAGGAAGGTTGTTGAAATCCAGGAGGAGGTCATAGATTATTTTGATTATTCCATGAAAAATTAGGATGATTCCTCCATCCTGGATTGTAGGTATTACTATATGGGTTATTTTGTTGCTGATTTCTATTTATACCTCCCACATAGTCTACTTGCTCTAGCTTAGCAAAATTATTGCCACTTTAGCAATCTTGACTTTGGTGTCCTCCCCCACACCAATCACAACACATCACTTGAGCTTGTCTTACTGATGAAGATGCTGTCAAGGAATCCATTTTTTTGTTCATAGCTTCAAGCTGAGTGGTCAATGCAACAATTGGGTCCACTTGATGTGAACCACCTCCGCCAATCCTTCTTTGATCTCTAGGGACTTACTACTGATAGTTTGTGAGAGCCATGTCTTCAGTCAAGTCCTTTGCCTCTTCAAGTGTCTTGTTGTTGATGGAACCATCAGCTACCGCATTAATAGACTGTTTGCTTATATATTTCAAACTATTATAAAAGGTTTGAATCTAGTGCCATATGGAAGGCCATGATGCGGACACTTCCTCAATGAGTCTTTAAATCTTTCCCATGCATCATATAGAGTCTCATCATCTTGCTGAAGAAAGGAAGTTATGTCATTCCTCAACTTAGAGGTCTTGGATGGCGGGAAATATTTCTCTAAGAATTTCCCTGCTAATTGAGTCCATGTAGTAAAAGTACCGACTGAGAAAGACTTGAGCCATTTCTTCGGTTTGTCCCAGAGTGAGAAAGGGAACAAATGTAACCTAATCGCATCATCTGAGACATTGTTTATTTTGAATGTGTTGTAAATTTCCAGGAAATTCTCAAGATGAGCGTTAGGATCTTCATTAGGGAAACCATTAAATTGACAGGTTTGCTACACCATCTGGATCAAATTCGGTTTAATTTCAAAATTGTTTGCGGTGACGGTTGGCCTCTGTATGCTTGAATCTGCCCCATTGAGAGTGGGCCTTGTATACTCTTGCATTGTTCTTAGCTGGCCTTCTTTCATTACTTCAACCTCTTCTTCTGAATCACTATTATCCAAGTTTACTACCTCTCCTACCGACGCTAGTTCTCGTTCCTCCTTCCTCTTTTGTCTCAGAATTCTCTCTATCTCTGGATCAAATTCAAGTAAATTGGTGGAACTAGCTCTAGTCATACACAGAAAAAGGTACTGAAATGACTGCCAACAATCGAGAACAAATGTTAAACACAAATAAAATAAAAACTAAATCAACAACCTCGATTATTTTTGCTAATATTGAAAACCGTTGTTTCCCCGGCAATGGTGCCAAAAACTTGATGCGTGTTCTGCAAGTGTACAGATCACACAAGTAATACAGTAGTGAGTGAGTTATTGTTCCACTAGAGAGACAAGGTTCAAGTACTAACTCAAATGTTAATTATTGTTTAGTTAATCAAAAGTTGAGTAATAATTGAATTAAGATAATTATCCTAAATTTAAACTTTAATTAAGCTAATGTAAATGAGTTGCAAATGAAGAATTGATGGAAGAAGTTACCTAGATGTTTGAATCCTCCTAGACCCCAAATGTATTTCATGAATGGAACTCACTTAACTCATACATCGGATTGAATTAGCAATCCACTAAGTTAGATTGAAATCTCTCTCAAGTAATTCAATCCCTAATTACTAAGTATTATAAAGGAATCTCTTCTCAATTTATAATTAAATAGGAACAGCATTAAAATCAAGGAACTATAAACCAAAGAATTTTATAGGTCTATCTCTAGCACCCCAATCAATTCTTAACCTTTATGAGTGATCAATTCTAGCTAAGCTTTCTCAAGACAATTAGCAAGAAAATTAATTCCAATTATCAAGCATGCAATTAACAATTAGACATAACAAATATAAATCATAAAGATAAATCAATCCCAATGAATGATTTAATTGATTAAAAACCCGTTCAATCCATATAAGGTAATCTAAGATTCATCAACCATCCAGGTATAAAGAATTTAGCTCATAATGAGAAAATGACAAGAATAAAAGATAAAAGACAGAATAATCAAACAATCCATGGGGAAAGAAGAATGATCCAAACTTGAATCTTCTATTCTTGGCTTAAAACTTGACAAACTTTGATCTTCACCTTCAATTCTCAATGCTAAAACTCTCTCCCTGACCTAGAAAAAATGTGTTTTTTGAATCCGAGAGCCCCTCATCTTCTGTCTAAAATCAGCTTTTATACCTTGAAATTTAGCTTAACACACCTAGTGACACGGCCATGTCGCTAGGTGTGTCATAGCTACTGTTTCTTTGCTTAATCAAGGCAAATGACACGCTCAATGGCATGCCCATGTCATTGGATGTGTCATTGAAGGAAATTGTCTTGAAATGGCATTGTTCCTTGATCTAAAACACCTGATTCCAACTAAATTGACCATGTGTGAACCCTCAAATTTGCACCTCCTGATCCGGCTATGGCTTGACACCTACTAAGAATAGGGCGCTAAGCATACGGCGATCCTAAAACGGATGAAAAAGTAGGAAACAAGTCGAACTAGCCGGCTAGTGCACAAGAGGCACGTCGCTGCCCTAAGCGGCATGCCTGACGTGCCACTGTCTGGGCGGCATGTCTGCCGTGCCGCCATTAGGGCGACACAAGGCGGCACAAAATTTGTGCTGGCAGCTATTTCATGCCCCCCGGATGCCCGACACATCGCTGGTGCTGCCCATGCCGCCGGCAACGTGCCAGTGTAGCCGTCCGTACCGCCGGCACCGCCCTCACCTGCTCTATAAATAGAGTCTCCTTCCAGCTCATTTGGGGGGAATTCCAAGGACAAAAATTCTCTCTAATACATTTCATCATGCTATTTCGCTATTCTTTTGTTATTAAGATTCAGATTTCCAAGGGTTTCGAATCCAAGGTGGAGCTTAGATCCGGAGTTAAGCTCGCCCCGTTCATCTGAAATCAAGGAAAGCAAAGGTATAATCTTCTTTCCATTTTCAAAATTCTAAACTCAGATCTAGAATTCTCTTTAGGTCTAAAATAGAAAAGATCTAAAATTTATTAATTTAAGAATCAAAATTAAATTAATAAACAAACCAACACTCTTTTTCAAAACCCCTCCTTCGCAAGAAGGAAGAACTGCGTGGGGTTTGATTCCTATTCAATAGGATACACAGGCTACCATTATGAAAGGCATCAACTCCAAAATCTTTTTATTAACATTTTCCCCTTTTACTTTGATTTATTTATATTAATCCTTTATTTTCTATTTATGTATTAACTTAGTTGAGGAATGTGTGCTTTCCCTAGTACCCATAAGGGCTAGAGGCAAGATCCTCTTTATTTTAATCGTTTTGGCTTTGTAATAATTAAGTAGGATTTATCTTGCTTATTTATCTATAATTATCATTTCATCTTATCATATATATTTGTTTCATGCATCATTATATTCCTATTTATACATACATGAAAATTCCTTTTCAAGAGTTATTTTGCATTTTTAGCCAAACTAAAGAAAATCATATTTTCTCAATTTTGTAATTACCAAAACCTGATCCTCGAGCCCTCTTTGGTCACTCGTGGATTAGTGCTTTTCTCTTGGGATAAAATCAAAATATTTTTGGAGCTAATCATATTGGGTTTTCTTTAATTTTCCCAATTAAAACAAATAAATTAAAGTGGCGACTCACTTTCACACTTCTAAATTACAAAGATCAATTTTATGAACTCATAGCGAGTTCCAATCGTGGAGTTTCTCCCAAAGAGCATTTTGATTCCTTGGCGGATCGGACCGGTGCTCAGGCGAGGCCTCACAGTTGGCAACTCCACTGGAGAATTAAAATCTTTTTCAAATAAAAGATAAAGCGGATTACTTTTGGTAAAATACTGAGTTTGGCTTTAAACATGAAGTAACTCTGTCACATCCCAACCTTATGAGATACGACGGTCCTAGAACATGGGGAGACATAAGGTCACCCATGCTCATAGAACTCAATAACATATAATAATCATGCCTAGGATCTTACCGAACCTTCTTCATTAACTCATTTAAACCATTTAGATAAATACCATAAATTGCGGAAGACTTAAAATAAATCAGTACATATAAAATCCATAAGGGAATTAATATAAATCTCGATAAGTATCAATCAACATTCCCAGAGCACCTAAGATAAGACTTCATAAATGTAGTATTATTGATAACTCGAACAAGGAATTCCCCAAGCGAAGTAGAATGCTTGAGCCATCACCTTGCCTCCTCACATTTGCTCACTTGGAACCACACAAGGAAAAGGGGTGAGATAGATGATCTCAATGAGTAAACCAAAAGGCACATACATTATCACATATTCCTTTGAAAGGAAACACATAGCTTATACACATAGTTCATGGTTTATAACTCATGAATTAGGTTGCAATTTAGCAAGGGTTCAATTAGGCAAGTTTGCAGAAATCACACTTATAACACGTAGAGAGTGAAGGCTATTGCTCTATCACTCGAACACATAGAGGAGAGGTGCCCTTGTACCAAATTCCAACTCTTATCACGTAGAAAGCGTGAAGCTGATCAGGCCCCATGGCTAGAATCACCCCTTCTAGCTGAGGTGGATACACTACCCTTATCCATTAAGGTAAGACCATGTGCATAGGTTCCGATAATTACCCACATCAGCACGAGGATTCTGCATAAAGAGTAAAGATACCATAGCTAGAGCTATTGGTAAACACAATTAACAATATCACATAAGACAACAATAACATGTTATTCAATATCAATAGTAGTTTGGCTTTCAACAATGATACAATGAAAGTGTAGTTCCAGAAAGAATACAAGTTAGGGCGTTAATTCATAAGAAATTCTCATTGGATAACAAAATAGTTTTGGACCAAATGTCCTTTGGCAACCCAAGTTTGATAAAGAAATCATATAATAAAATTTAAAATAGAAAGAACTTGGGTTTCAAAGATCACAAAGGTTCACATAACAATTTATCACATTCTTGTGACACAACAAAATGTTGTTTACACTTATAACATGAATACGATGTTTACTCACCTTGGGGTTCCTATGCTCCTAGTACACGTAGTCCCCTTTGCATTTCTAAAGCTCCTCAAACTTTAACATAATATTTGATTTAATACTTAGTATTTATTTACTCATGATGCTCTTATCCCATAACTACCCATGTACATATAGCATACATATACACTTAGAGTCCACACATAGGTGTACTCATCACTTGCACATAGTTCGTTGACTTAATGGTCTTGCATACTTAGGCCTTATAGGCTCATATGAAACACATTGCAATCATATCAATACCTCTTTAAGGTCATCATAATATCATTACCTCAATATCAATTCACTTATCAATTATCTTAGTTCACTTTACACTTCCATACATGTCAACTTAACAATTAATCCTTTAAACATCATGCTTGACTCTTATGATCCCTTTTACTTCATTAACTCATAATCATATGTTTATCATCAATGCATCATAACATCTAGTTCCATAATTCCCAATCATATTTTCATTCTAATCACATTATAATGTTAAGATACCTTAAGTATACCATAATACATTTAAGCTCATCTAGGATCATACCTTCAACTAACATGCAATTTTATCATTTATTATACATACATACATGTCAATAATCACCAAGACACATCACATAAAATTTATAAACATTTGGACAAAATTTTTCATGTAGGCCGAATGCACTCATTAAGGTAAAAACCAAATTCTTCTTCTTTTCGTGCTTTTTGTCTATTTCAGAAATATGTAAAAACATGGTTTGAACCAAGATTTTTCATGTAAACATAACAAAAATCATTTTAGAATATGAATTCATAGAAATTGGCCACTATTGGTGTCATTAATATATAAAAATTCAATCTTTTGCATTACAGTGCACAAAACCATAAGTTTTCTTGTTTTTGGTAATTTTCGGTCATTTCAAAAATATCCAAACAGGTTGTTTAAACCATTATTTTTCATTCAATCATTGAAAATATCAGTTTAGAACACATTCCTTCATGAATTGGCAGCCATAGATAGGGTTTATACAAAAAAATTCCATGTTCAAAGGCTTAGGTGAAAAATCATGAGTTTCCGCATTTTCCGTGCATTTCGTTCATTTCAACGATAAACAGACACATGATTCAAATCATTATTTTTCATCTAAACAAAACAAATATCATATTAGAACACCAATTCATACAAATCAGCAACCATATATTCATGAAAGAATAAAATTTTCCAATTTCCAAGTTCTAACATGAAAACCTTGAATTCTTTTGTTTTTCAAAACTTTTCGGTCATCACAGAGATATGCAGAAATATTATTTAATCTAATATTTTTCATCAAAACAGATCAGAAATTAGTTTAGAATACAAACAAGTACAAATCGCCCCCCCTTATGATGTTTATGCAACAAAATTGAGATTTTAAGTTATAGGATTCACCTTTGGAGAAATCTTGCAGAAAGAATCGTATTTTTGGTAGAAAATAAATTTTCTCTCCCAAAAATTCACCCAAACAGAATTGAATCTATAGAAATCAGTAATCAAACAGTTCAAAATAATTTTCTCATAATTTATTTTATAGAAATCAGTTTGGAAATTGAAAGAGAATGAAAACTTATGATTATGGTCACGAAATCGCGAAACGGAAAGGTGTTTTCAATATTTCGGTAGAGAGAAATATTTTGAGAGGTTTTTCTGCCAAAATATAGAAAGAATAAGAGTGTGACTACTGGAAACCCTTGTTTGGCTGAAAATGAGAATATATATTAGGGTTGGAGTGGAATTTCCACTTTTACCCTTAATGAAATAGGTTAGGAGAATTTTTGTGTAGTGGGCTTTTGGGTATTTGGGCTTTTCCTTTAAAATTTTTGACTGAATAGATTTAAAATAAAAATAATATTTTTCTTATTAATTCTGAAACATTTCCCTCAAAAATATTTATTTAAAAATATTTTAAAAATACCCATAAAATTATTTTATGCTTAAAAATTGTCTTATGCATGAAAATTCATTTTATTTAAAATAAATTCTTTTATGCAAATGCACTTCATATAAATCATTTATTTCATAATAGCAACACATATATTATGCATATTAAAATTATTTTAATATGCCACATACTCATCAATCACTTAGATCACAAATTTTTCACACAAGCACACACTTAACCTTATTAGTTCTAAATTAAACAATTTATCACGAAAATTCCTAGAGTGGGTGTGGGTTGTTACAAACTCTGTCATGCATCACTACATTAGACTCCTTGTCCAAAAACCCTAGATTCCTAGGAAAACAAAGGATAGAAAGTAACATCGAGTGGGCAACCTTCCTTAGGTCTGCTTGTTGATAGTGAAATCATCTAGCCCACGACGTATTCTCTAATCTTTTTAGAGGTGTAACGAGTATGCACGTATCATTGGACCCACGCGAGGCTCCTTGTCTCACATGTGGTTAGGTATATCACATCTCTAGTGTGATAGGTTCCCTTTTAAACCACCCTAACCCTTTCATGTAATGACTCATAGAGCCTTCCTTGAGGATTATATGTGCCATAATATTGAACTTGGTATGTCATTATCATGAAACCTTTTCATTCATGCATACATACATGTATAACTTGAACTTTGTGAAGAGTCAAAAACCTATCCAAACACCTTCACACCCAAAGCCCATGGTCCACTTAAACCCATGGTCAACACCTAAACCCCATGGTCAAAACTCAAAGCCCATGGTCCACCTAAACCTATGGTCAAAACCCAAAGCCCATGGTCCACCTAAACCCATGATCAAAACCCAAAACCCATGGTCCACCTAAACCCATGGTCAACACACAAAGCCCATGGTCCACCTAAACCCATGGTCAAAGCCCAAAACTCATGGTTCACCTAAACCCATTATCCAGTCCTATCCAAACCCGTGTCAAACTCATGGTAAAAATAAACCCATCTATGGTACCCTAATCTTTTTTCCATAATTCTTATCCAAGCTAAACACTAATCTAGCCCAAGCTAAATACTGACATAGCTTCATCTTTTATAATTCTTAATGAAGCTAAATACTTTCATCTTTCACAACTTTTACCTTGCTAAACATTGATCTAGCTTTCATCTTTCATAGTCCTTACCCAAGCTAAACACTGATATAGCATTTTCCTCAACCATCCTTACCAAAAGCTAAATATTGACTTAGCGTCACTCTTATCCTTACCCAAACTAAATGCTGACTAGGTTTCATCTCTTACATCACTATCCAAACCCATCGCCCATCTAAGCCCATGATCTAATCTAACTCATTATCCAACTATCACTAAGCCCATGGTCCACTCAACATCCAAATCCATGGTACATCCATACTCAATCCCAAAACCCATGGTCACTCTATCCTTAAGCCTATGGTAAACCAATCACAATCCCAATCACCTAAAGCTAAATTTGGATTTAGCCACTCAAAGCTAAAATCTGACCTAGCCACCCCAAGCTAAATTTTGATCGAGCCACTCAAAGTTAAAATCTGATCTAGCCATCCAAAGCTAAAATCTGACCTAGCTCCCTTAGGTAAATACATACCTAGCTAATACCATACACCTCTACCCTTATCTTTACCCATACACCATTAACCTAACCACAAGACACTATCATCCATTGTCATTAAACCTAAGGTCCTTTAGTTTGTCACACCTCCCCATAACCCTATTTTCCAAAGCTTGATACTAACCTAGTTCCTTTTCCTTTTCAAAGGTTGATAAGATGTCTGTAGCCAGAGATGAGATCACCGCTACTAGAGCTGATGAAATTTTTGATGAGCTTCTTGCTAAGCTCTCTGAACACCAGGAAACTATGATGAAAAGGCAAGAAGCCCTTTTCCAAGACATGCTCAAAGCCCAAAGGAGGGCTATCATGGAGGATGTCTGTACCATGCTGGAACAGGCCTCCCTGGCTCAAAACCCAACTAACCCAAAACCATTCAAAGCTGACCCAAAACTCGCCTTTTATCCTGTTTATGGATCCACTTCTAGAGTTGAATCCAAAGACAAAAAACCTGCAAACACCGACATCATTCCACCACTACCTATTCCATCACCTGAATTCCTCAGAAACAACTCACTCTATCAACCCATGATAGTTCAACTACCAAATTTCATCCCTACTTGCACTTCTCGACCCGTGGATCCTTTCCAAAGGAAGGAAGTCAACCCTGAAATCAAAGCCTTCATAGAGAAAGTGAAGCACATGGAAAAAATGCTGAAGAATCTGAAGAAGAAAGAGAACCTGGTTGATACAGGCTCCCTGAGCTTATTTCCCAATGCAAGAGTTCCGCCAAAGTTCAAGATGCTGAATCTGGACAGATTTGATGGTACTACTTGCCCCAAGATCCATTTAAAAATGTACGTGGGGGCAATGCATCCTTTTGGTATCAACAACAAGCTCCTTGCTCAACTCTTTCATCAAACTCTTACTGATCCTGCCTTAAGATGGTTCATTAACTTGGATGATACCCAAAAAAAGACTTGGGAAGACATTTGCAAGACATTTGTTGAACAGTAACACTACAATAATGAAGTGGACATTACAAGAAGGGATTTGGAGACCACAAAGCAACTTCCAAATGAGTCCTTTTCCATGTTCCTTACAAGGTGGAGGGCTAAAGTTGCTCAAATGGTAAATAGACCAATCGAGCAAGAACAAGTAGATATCATTGTCAAGAATCTACTTCCCGCCTACAAAGCCCACTTGTTAACACAATACCTACCCACCTTAGAGTTTTGGTTGCAACTGCATCAAAAGTTGAAGATTGCATCCAAAGTCAATCATTTCAAGCTGAATTCCCCATGACTAACCTGAATAGTGATGAGGAATCTAATTCTAACTCAACCCCACCTTACCTCAGCCTTAGAAGGCATGTCATGGAGCAGTTCAAGTTCAGCTAATCTGACCTGTTTGAGATTGAATTCCAAGTCTAAGCCTGAGTCTAAGTCTGAATCTCAAAAGCCTGAGTCCAAATCTGAGTCGGAGTTTGTTGTCTTCTTTTTTCTTTATTCTCGTCTACCATAACGATTCCTTTTGTCATCTTGCAATAAAATTTCCTTTATAGTAATGCACATACATTTTCTTTTGTCTTCCTTATTTAGTCCAGCATGGATGAGCCATAAAAAAAGAGAGAAAAAAAAGTGAAAAAGAAAAAGAGGAAAAAAGAGATGAACGAACAATCAATTAAACCCACCACAATTAGCACATGTTAGAATTTGAGGTGCCATCAACAATTGCACCTAATCAAAGAAGGTCAAATAGTTGAAGCATAAAGAGTAAATCAAATGGAATTACCTATTGCACATTAGGTAATCAAATAATGCACCTCAACAAGGTCAACCTTTGCTAAATCTAGAATTCAAAGACTAGAGCCCCTCAAAGTAGTAGCCCAAATTATGGTGGAATATTTTCTCCTAAATGCAAGCTCGCTAAGCTAAAAACCTAAAAAGGGCAGCTTAGGCAAAAGTTAGAGCTGAGAATGAGAGAGAGAGAGAGAGAGAGAGAGAGAGCTCATCCAAGTCATCTTCCCTCATGTCCAAAGTTGCCAAATCATCTTCAATCAATCTATCATCCTTCCTAACCAGAGGTTTATTCTCTAAAGGATATACAATCTTCTATGCTTTTATCCTACAATGGGGGCATGTCTTTCCAAGAATGTCATCATCTGTCAATCTATCCTGTCGCTTGGCTTAAAGAGCTAAGGCACAATCCCTCATACATATCTCTAGTCTATTTTCCACTAGACCTTTAGCCATTCCTAGGGGCTCTTTGTTTCAACTAGTGTAATTTACAATTAAGTGTCACTCTAAAAGTCTCTTCAATCTCAAATAACAAGAAAAGCTTGACTTGTTCTTTTCCATGATTCATGCTACAAAAAGCAAAATCATACAACCTCCATGATTCTTTTCAGAAGTTTTAGCCTATCTTCAAACCATTCTTGAATTTTATGAAATCATGTTTTTCCATCCCAAGCATCATTGGCAAATCATACCATATGCCACCCTTTCCTTGGCATAATCTCAAAATGAGTAGAACCAAAATTCCCAAGTCTATCAGGGCTTATCATCTTTAAATCTAGTTTCCTTGGCAAAACCAAAAGTCGAGGCATATCTCCAAAAAAAAAAAAAAAGCCTTCATCAAGAAGCCAAAATCTAGAAGCCTTCATTAAGAAGCTCAAATCCAGAAGCTTTCATTAAGAAGCCTAAATCCAAAAGCCTTCATCAAGAAGCTCAAATCTAGAAGTTTCAACCTACCTTCAAACTAAGAAGCCTTCGTTAAGAGGTACATGACCCAAAAGCCTTCGCTATGAAGCTTAGATCCAAAAGCCTTCACCATTCACCATGAAGCCCACTCCCAAAAAGCCTTCGCCATGAAGCCCACTCTCAAAAAGCCTTCGCCATGAAGTCCAAATCCAAAAGCCTTCATCATAAAGCCTAAACCAAGAAGCCTTCACCATGAAGCCCACTCTCAAAAGGCCTTCATTTATGAAGCCCATGATCTCCCTTAAGGCAAAATTAGACTAAGCCTTTCAAATGGATTTCCTAAACCAGACCTACCCTTATTAGCCAAGACCTTTCCCTAAAAGGACTAATCCTCAACCATAACTTTCAATGGGCAAACCGAGTCGAGCCACCCATGTTGACATTCCCACACCGCTCGTCTTTCAGAGACATAACCTTTTGTAAATCTAACACCAAAGCCAAACAGATAGCTTTGATCCCAATCCTTTTAACACCAAAGCTGAATAGATAACTTTGATCCTAGCTTTCCTAACATCAAGGCCAAAAAAATAGCTTTGATCCTATTCCTCCTAACACTAAAGTCGAACAGATAGCTTTGATCCCAATCCTTCTAATACCAAAGCCAAATAGATAGCTTTGATCCTAACTTTCCCAACCAACAAAGCCAAATGGATAGCTTTGACTATAATCCTCCTAACCATTAAAGCCGAACAGATAGCTTTGATCCTAAACATCAAAGTCAAACAGATAACTTTGATCATAATCTCCCTAATAGTAAGGCCGAACAGATGGTCTTGCTAAACTAATTTGAATTCCCTAGGTGGACCAAATCTCCAAGTCCTTCAAAGTCTAGGCAGAACAAACAACCTTGATTAAGATTCACCAAATCATTTTTACCTCCAACAATTAGGCTAGACATATAGCCTTAATTGAAGATCACCATAACCATTCTCACATCCAACACCAAAATCAAACCAATAGCCATTAACAAAACCTCATTTATCCTACGGGCCTTCTCCCAACAGGTTCATATCTTTAGACCATGTTTTTCCTTCATAAGGTTCAATTTGCATAAAGCATAAATGTCCTCATACATGATAAGCACAAGCAGATATCACAAGCCCAGAGTCTGACATGGCATCTCTTCCCAAGGTTCACTGTCATCATAATTGCCTTTTGCTTAAAACCAATTCTGATGAGGGGGCAGTTGTGAATCCTTAAATTTGCATCTCTTGATTCGGCTATAGCTTGACACCTACTAAGAATAGGGTGCTACGTATATGATAGTCCTAAAACAGATGAAAAAGCAGGAAACAGGTTGAACCAATCGGCCAGCGAATAAGAGGCGCGTCATTCCCTGGGTGGCATGCCTGATGTGCCATTGTTTGGGCGGCACGTCTACCGTGCCGCTGTCAGGGTGGCACACCCAAGGTAGTAAGAAATTTGTGCAGATAGCCTTTGTGCCGCTCGGACGCCTAGCACATCGCCGGTGCAGCCCATGTCGCCAGCGACGTGCCAGTGCCGCTGTCTGTATCGCTGGCACCCCCCTCACCAGCTCTATAAATAGAGCCTCCTTCCAACTCATTTGGGGGGAATTCCAAGGATAGAAATTCTCTCTAATACATTTCATCACACTATTTCACTAATCTTTTGTTATTAAGATTCAGATTTCCAGGGGTTTCGAATCCAAGGTGGAGCTTAGATCTGGAGTTAAGCTCGCCCTGTTCATCTAAAAATCAAGGAAAGCAAAGGTATAATCTTCTTTCCATTTTCAAAATTCTAAACTTAGATCTAGAATTCTCTTTAGGTCTAAAATAGAAAAGATCTAAAATTTATTAATTTAAGAATCAGAATTAAATTAATAAACAAACCAACACTCTTTTTCAAAACCCCTCCTTCGTAAGAAGGAAGAACTGCGTGGGGTTTGATTCCTATTCAATAGGATATGCAGGCTACCATTATGAAAGGCATCAACTCCAAAATCTTTTTATTAACATTTTTCCCCTTTTACTTTGATTTATTTATATTAATCCTTTATTTTCTATTTATGTATTAACTTAGTTGAGGAATGTGTGCTTTCCCTAGTACCCATAAGGGCTAGAGGAAAGATCCTCTTTATTTTAATCGTTTTGGCTTTGTAATAATTAAGTAGGATTTATCTTGCTTATTTATCTATAATTGTCATTTCATCTTATCATATATATCTGTTTCATGCATCATTATATCCCTGTTCATACATACACAAAAATTCCTTTTCAAGAGTTATTTTGCATTTTTAGCCAAACTAAAGAAAATCATATTTTCTCAATTGTGTAATTACCAAAATCTGATCCCCGAGCCCTCTTTGGTCACTCATGGATTAGCACTTTTTCATTGGGATAAAATCAAAATATTTTTGGAGTCAATCATGTTGGGTTTTCTTTAATTTTCCCAATTAAAATAAGTAAATTAAAGTGGCGACTCACTTTCACACTTTCAAATTACAAAGATCAATTTTCTGAACTCACAGTGAGTTTCAATCATGGAGTTTCTCCTGAAGAGCATTTCGATTCCTTGGCGGATCAAACCGGTGCTCGGGCGAGGCCTCACACCATGGTGCTCCAAAATCCAAAGAATTCCTAAAAATTAGTATGAAAAGCACTTGAACAAATAGATTAAACTCAATTTAAAAATATTAGCAAGAAAACTGAAGATAAAATATAGCTAATTATACACTTATCACTAGTCCAATTACTTCTTGTTGTGATAGCATTGGCAGCTGGCCTAAAGCCATTGAATTATCATGAAGTAGATAGCTTGGAACTATCAGGGGCTTGGGCAACCCCTAAAAGTTCAATATTTAGGGGATCTTATTAAATCCCATTGCCCAAAGATGATTTTTTTCTCTAAAACTAAGAACAAAGCAACTTATTTGGAGAAACTCATAAGAAGATTTCAATTTGAAGCAGTTGAATATGTTGAACCTGTGGGTCTTTTAGGAGGTCTTTTGTTATGGTGGCAAAATCCTCTTCGAATTAAGGTATTAGATAAATCTGAATATGTAATTCATGTAAAATATAAATAGAGAGGATCGAGTAGGGAGTGGTTTCAATATTATTTTTATGGGAAGTTTCATAGAGGAGAAAGGGGAGTAATGTTTAATGAATGGCTTTCTTTAAAATCAGATGGGGACATTGAGTGGATTTGTATTGGGGATATGAATGCCATTGCTAATAGGAATGAAAAAATTGGGGAAAAGTTGCCACAGAAGCTACAACTAAGGAATTTGTGTCTTGGATAAATAAAGTTGAATTACTAGATTTGGGATATAAAGGACCCAAGTTTACTTGGTATAACAAACAAAAAGGTATAAGGGGAATTTCTCAAAGAATTCATGGAGCCTTGGCCAATTTTTCTTAGAGTATCAAGTTAACGTCTGCTCAAGTTTTCCATGGAAGACTTATTGGGTATGATCACAGACCTCTAATCTTAGATCTAGATGTGTATAAGAAAAGAATGCCTCGTATGTTTAGATTTGAAGCCAAATGGTTAGAGAACCCCAATTAGAGAAGAGTAGTGAATGAAGCATGGCATTCAAGTCATCAGACATCTTCATTGGAAGGAATAGAAAATGAACTTAAGTCTTGTGCAATTCAATTGAAGAAATGGCATAAGGAAGAAATTTGGAATAGTAGAAAAAACATAGAAGCTCTCTAATCTCAATTAGGGAAGTTGTATGAGAATTAGTTGGATTTAGAAGGAAAATTGAAAGAGAAGCAGCTTTTAAAGGAATTTAATATGCAATGGATAATGGAAGAGCAGTTTTGGAGATAGAAAGCTCGAATGCAATAGTTAGCTCATGGTGACAGCAATACAAGGTTCTTCCATGCTTCTGTAATACAAAGGAAGCAAAAGAATAAGATCATGGCTATTAAGGATAGGAATGGTGTATGGTTGGAAAAAGATCAAGATATTAAGAAGGTAATTTTAAATTTTTTCTCTAATTTGTATAAGTCTGATGATGCTGGAAATTATACAAAAGTTTTAAATTCAATTAAAATAATAATCCTGCTGATCTTAATGAAATTCTGTCAGCCCTGATTCAAGAGCAGGAAGTGAAAGAGGCAGTGTATTCCTTGAGAGGTTTGAAAGCACTAGGAATTGATGGTTTTCTAGGATTTTTCTTTTAGTCATTTTGGAATGAAATCAAAGAAGAAGTGATTGCAACTGTTAGGGGTTTCTTTGCATGGAGATTAATGCCAACCTCTACCAATCAAACCTTTATTTGTCTAATTTTAAAAGTCTTAGATCCTGTCCAGGCATCCCAATTTTGTCCAATTAGTTTATGCAACTTTATATATAAATTTATATCAAAAATTATTATCATGAGATTGAAGCCTTGGATGCATACCTTGGTTAATGAGTGCCAAGCTGCTTTCATCCCCAAGAGATGTATACATGATAATATTTTATTAGTCCATGAAATTTTGCATGCTTTTAAAAAAATGAATTGTAGAAAGAAATTTGGTTGTGCTATAAAGTTGGACATGCTTAAGGCATATGATAGAGTTGAATGGGGCTTCTTGTTAGCTATTGTAATACTCAAGTATTTTATAGCTCATTCTAATTACTAATGATGCCAAAAGATTAGATTTGTGAAGGTTGGCATGGTATAGAAATGAAAAGGAATTGGTCAGTAACCTTGTGATACCAATTGAATTGTTTACCTAGCACATGATTTCATTATGATTAATTATGCTTTAATGAATTAAATAGAGTTCATGTGGTAGCTTATAAAGTGTGTAAAGATGTTAGAGGACATAATTTGAAAGAAAGTTAAAAAGGAAAGTTTCTAAGTTATCATGGGATTTGTTGATGGACTATGCGCTTGTTATTGGGCAATAAGTTATCAAAGGCCCAAACCCAACAAAAGTGGGATGGCCTATGGGCCCATAATTGGTGTAACCTTAAGTTTATATGTTAGAATAGTTAGCCTAATTAGAGTAGTTAGATAATATCAAATAGAACATGTTGTAGAGAAAGAGTTGTAAAATTTGACTAACAAGCCACAAAGATTGACCAAAGTCAAAGTCATAAACCAAGTAAAACTCTCACCTTCTCTACACATGAGTCTAGATTCACTTTGAGCACTCCAACACCTTATGATAATCATCACCATTGTAGAGAGAATCCTAGTCATCTAACTAGATCCAATCTTAGCCATTCATTAAGATTAAACTTCAACCATTGGATCTTGTTTAATCAAATCCTTAATATTCAACTCATCATATATATATGTAAATTTATGTTATGCAACAATACTTTGCTTACCTCTACACCAAAATCTCACACAAAAGAAAAAATTTCCTACTACACCAATTTCAATAAGAGCTTTAGCAAATCAAGCTAACCAAGGTGAGGGATTTTGTTCATTTCCTCTTTTCCATGTTTTAAGGTTGATTTTAGTGATTTAGTTGTCTAAAATTTCTTTTACACCATATGAAGAGTTTGGACACTAGATATAGTCTTGAATAGTTTTAGATGAAATATAAATACTTGGCTAGAGAGTTAAAGGGTTAATGGAAAAATAGGACGGGAAAACATGAAATATACCTAAGTAACACTAAGGGGGAAATTCGGCCATGATGATGAGTGACCAAGGAAATATTCTAAATTTTGATTAGGTATATCTATGGCCACTTTTAGATGAAGAAAAATAATTTAGAAGTGTTAGAATAGCCTTGGAAAACATAATTCAAGACTTCAAAAATCTTAGAGGCATAAATATAGTTAAAAGAGGAACTAGGTGTTCTATAATTGAATGGTGATAATTAAGTGATCATGCATGATATATTTTATGTTAATGTCATAATTCTACAATGAATTTGAAGATTAGAAGAGGAATTATGAGTTTTCCCCAAAATTTGATATGAGTGGGACAATTAGGGTTCATTTGAATAAGAGTGAATTAACTCAAAGTAATTGGTAGGAATTAATTGCCTAGGTGCTAATTTGATGAAGCTATGGTTATGTCACATCCCAATTTTAGAGACATGATGGTTCTAGAACATAGGGAGACATAAGATCATCCATGCCTATAGAACCCACTTATACATATACAAATACTGCTTAGAATTGTACCAAAACCTCATTCATTAACTTTAATGTCCAATAATAAGGAAAACATTAACTAACAAAAGCATGAATTAAAAATGCTTTCAAATACAATCCATACGAAAAAAAAATTTAAGACTCCAAACAATTTATCAAATAATTAATATTCCAATAATGAAACTCTTGGAGCATTTAAGGAGACTCTTTATAGTATAGCATCATAGTAACCATGATAAGGAAATTTCCCAAACGAAGTAGGTTGCTTGAGCGATCACCTTGCCTCCCTATACTGCTCACCTAGAATCACACAAGGAAAAGGGGTGAGATAGATAATCTCAATGAGTAAACAATAGGTCTTATACAAAAACACATAACCCTTAGAAAGGGCTCATAGCTCATAACTCATAGTTCATGATTCATAGTTTAAAATTTAGAAAGGTTCACAGAAATCACACTTATAACACATAACACATAAAGTGAAGGCTGCTGCTATAATCACTCAAATACATAGAGTGAGGGCTATTGCCATAATCACTCAAACACAGAGTGAAGGCTATTGCCATAATCACTTGAACACATAGGGTGAACGCTATTGCCATAATCACTTAAACATATAGTTGATGATTACTTGCATCAACACGAGGATTTCTGCATAAAAAAGGTTATAGGTACCATAGGTAGAGCTAATAGTAATGACTTATAAAAATAACATTGAAGAAATGCAATCACATGTGGCACAACAACAATAGATGTTTAGCTTATTAAACAAAAGATAAATAATAGTGTAGTTCTAGAAAGGATATAGGTTAGGACAATAATCACAAAGGTTCTTTATTATAATTGAGTAATCAAAAATGGTTTTAGACCGAATGTCCTTTGGCAACTCAAGCTTACAAAGAAATCATTTAGTCATAATTAAAAGTAGAAAAGAACTTGGGTTTCAAGATATCAAAGGTTCACATATCATGCTAGCTTGTACTTGTAACAGTAAAATAATGTTTACTCACCTTGTGGTTCCTTTGCTCCTAGTACTTGTTGCCTTTTGAACTTTTACTAGTCCTCAAGCCCTAACATAATATTTAATTCAATACTTAGCATTTGCTTAATCATCACACTATCCTATCTCATAACTACCCTATGCATATATAATATTCACATATACTTAGAGTTGCACTTAAAAGTGCACTCATCACTTGCATATAACATGTTGACTTTTAAAGTCTTCTACACTTAACCTTTATAGGGCCACATGGTATCACATAATAACTCATACTAAGACTCTTCTCAAGTTAAACACAATATATCATTATCTTACTATCAATTCAATTTAACATTCAACTTAACGTACTTAACATCTTTAACTCATCAAGTAGCCTTTCAAGTATCATGCTTATCTCTTATGACCAATTCATACAATTAATCTCATCATCTATTTAAGATCATTAATTCATTATCAAATCATCATAAAACTTATTTCCTATATCACTTAATCATACAAACATATTAATCACATTATAGAAATAGGGTTAGGAAACCCTAGATATACCTAATTGCATGTAAACTTTTCTAGAGCTATTCCCTCAACCGACATGCAATTTTATCATTTATTATTTATATATACATGTCAAAAATTATTGAAATATATCTCATAAAAATTATAGATATTGGGATTGAATTCCAATTGTAGGCTGAATTACACATTCAAGAACAAACATGAATTTTTTTTCTCTTCTCACTTTCCGTTTATTACAGTAATACGTAAAAATATAGTTTAAACCAAGATTTTTCATGTAATCAAAACAAGAATCATTTTAGAACATTAAACCATATGAATCAGCACCCATTGGTATAACATATGCATGAAAATTCTAATTTTAGGTTTTAGGATGAAAAACTATGATTTTTCTTATTTCCGGTAATTTCTGGTCATTACAGTAATATTTAAACACGTGATTTGAGCCATTATTTTTCATTCAATCATAAAAAAATTTAGAATTCTATCATACACAAATTGGCAGCCATACTAATATAAAATCATGAAATTTCTAACTTTTAAGTTCTAGGACGAAAACCATGAATTTCCTTGTTTTTCGAAACTTTTCAGTCATTACAGTAACATCTAGAAATATATTTAATTTGATATTTTTCATCTAAACACATCAAAAATCTATTTAGAACACAAATATGTAAAAATTGCCCCCTTGATGAGTTTATGCATGAAAATTTCAAATTTTGAGTTGTAGGATTCACCTTTGAAGTATTCGGGTAGAGAGGTTAGCATTTCGATAGGAAAATTAATTTTTCTTTCAAAAATTCACCTAAATTGAATTAAATAAGTAGAAATTAGTAAATACTCAGTTGAAAATAGTTTTCTCATGATTAGTTTCATAGAAATCAAATAATAAATTGAAAGGAAAGAAAAACTTATGAATACGATTAAGAATATTTTTGATAGAATTTTTATGTAAAGATATTGAAGAATAATAGAATGGTTGCTATCTAACAAGGTTTGACCAAAATTTTGCTTATATATTAGGGTTTTGAGTGAAATTTCTAAGTTTACCCTTAATGAGCTAGGTTAGAAGTGTTTTGGTGTAGTGGGCTTTTGGGAAATTAGGCCTTTTATTTAATTTATGGGCTGATTATAGGTAATTAAAAGTAAAATATTTTTCTTATTATTTTCATTAAAATTTCCCCCAAAACATTTATTTAAAAATACTTTAAAAATGCTCATAAAAATTATTTTATGCTTAAAAATCGCTTTGTGCATAAAAATTCAGTTTATGTGAAATAAATATTTTTATGCTTACACATTTCATATAAATCACTTGCTTCATCATAATAATTCATATTAAACATATTAGAACTAATCTAACATATCACATACCCATCAATCACATAACACATTAATTTTCACAAAAACACACACTTAGTCCTAATAGTTCTAAATTCAAACAAATTGGTTATGAAAATTCCTAGGGTGGGTGTGGGTTGTTATAGGTTAATTTAAGGAGTGAAAGTCAAATTAATAGTTTTCTCCAAATTCTAGGTTTTATAAAACAATTTGGGAACTTTGAAAATATAGCCTTAGAATCATGAAATGGAATGAGGAATTTAGCTTGGAAATGATAGGAAGTAAGAATAAGCATGTGTATGACATAATTGATACCTCCCTACTATAAGTGGAAGTAGTAAAACAAGTAAAAGATACAATTAGTAACATCACTAGTTACTAATTAATGTGAAATTGAATGTTATAGGTGTAGAACATCAAGGCAAGGGTAAGGGAATTGCTTAGGACCGAGAAGGATATTGAACTAATCAAGAACAAATAATTGATAGGAGCAAATAAGTTAAGGTGAGTACTTAATAATATGATGTAACCATGCTTTTACTTACAACCATTGTTTGAATCATTAATCATTGTCATGAACTTGAAATGGGATTTGATATATGGTTGGTTATTAATTATTGAACCCTTGGAAATTCACATCCTCTTTATATGATAATTGACCATGATGAACCTTTTGCCTTGGTTATATGTTATGCTTAATGATGAGAATGGTTATTATACCAAAATAACTTTCATTGGATCCTTATTATAGACCTTTGATATATTTTTCATTGAATACCTATAAATAAGCAGAAATCCTCTATGATGTGAGGAAAATACATCAGGCCATGTGCACTTGGTATAAGCTCATGGGTACTGTGAGAGTACCCGGCCTTTGTTAAGGGGGAATGCCTAACCACAAGGCTCGATCAATCTTGCATAATGTGATGTATGTGAGTGAGCAAGGCTTAGGCTACCACTCTTTAAATATTTATGTGTGGGAAGCTCTCCGCTTCTAAGACATTATCATTTTTGCAAAAATGCATTCTAAAGTTCAATATGGCCAATTTTGGTTAATATCACTCAACTGCTATCTTGAATCAACCCAAGTGATAACCTTTTTATTGCCTGTATGCTATGTTGTATTATTTTGTATTTACTAAGCTTGTCTCATCCTGTTGTTTATAATTTTCTAGGTTGAGGTGATCCATTAGCAAGGTAAACTTCGAGCTACGTTTCTTCACTTGGGACTTGCTAAAAGTGTTATATATGTATTGCTTGTGCTATTTTGAAGAATAAATACTTTAGAGCTCCATGGTGTTTCAAGGCTTAGTATTAATGTATGATATATGGAGAAAAGTGTAAATAATTGATAACATTTGTTAAGTATATGTCCACTTATGATAGTAATTTAAGAATGTATAGATAGTATTTGTTAATACCTATTGATGATGTTCTATTCATAGTCATGAAGTGACATTAAATTCTATTGGGTATAATTGAACAGATAATGTAAGTATGGGGAAACTGGAATGAATGAATGTGATTTCAATCTTGGGAAAGATGGCCAAATGGAATATGTAAGATATTAATAGGATAAATGGTGTTCTATGGGTTTAGGTGACCTTACATCTCCTTGAACTCTAGGATAGTCATGGTCTAGAAATTGGGTCGTGACAGAGTTGGTATCAAAGCTAAAGGTTTAAGTCTTCATAGGCTTAATAATTATGTAAACTATAGGTTAAACCATGGAGCATAGGAATTCTTGTCATTGTTGGATTGTATTACTAAGTTAGATTTGCGTTAACAGTATATGTTAAGTTACTTTCTCATCTTTATGAATTATGTGTGCATTATTGTGTCACTGTATTGTGATTTTATATTGTTGATTGTGGATGTAGATGCCATAAATTCATAACCTTGTTAGAGAAAGAGAAGTATTGGATGCTGCTTCGGCTGCTCCACCTAACCTTAAAGAGACGGACCCAGAAGAGGATCTTGATCTTGTTTGGGTGGTAAGAATGAAAGCACAATATGAGGAAGCGATGAGGGAACTTCATATGTTAAGGAAGGAAGTATAGAATTTGAAAAGAATGATGAGAAATGTGAAATGGGAGTTAGCTCGAGTTAGGCAGATGCATCAAAATCTGAAAGCAGAGCCACTTCCATAACTCCATGATGTTACGCTTGTATTTCCCGAGCACTTATGTGTAGCTTATGGAAGATTTGATCATTCAAAGGAAAGATGTCCTATTAAGAGGCAAATGTTATCCCTTTCATTATTATCTACAGGTCATTGACAAGTAGGCCCTTAGGAAAGTGAAGCTGAGAATAATGCAAGGGGGTTTAGGAATTGAGAAAATAGGGAGAAGAACGGATGTATTTTGGTTAGGGTATTAGAGAAATAGTTGACATGTATGTACATGTAATGGATAGTCTAATATGATAGACAACCAATGGAATATATATAAACCCTTTTGTGTACATATGATGTACTAATGTTAGATGAAATATAGAGAATTGGATTTTGCTAAACAAGCATTATTCCTTTCTTCATGTGAAATTAGTTTAGTTTATATAGAGAAATTAAGCCCCAATTGAGAAAGAATAAGGGAATTATCTTAGACAAAAGTGAAGTGTTCTAGTTAGAAATTGGTTTTTAAGAAAATAATAAGTCATGATTGAGTTGGAATACCAATTATAATAATTTTATAACTTAAAAACATTGAAAAATAATGGAAATCAGAAGAGAAAAATAATTTTGTAGAAGCTTACACGTCCACGGACACGGGCGTGTTCTTAGCTGTATGGTTACCGGGAAATTGTATACCTAAGTAGTAGCTAGACATGCCTAGGGACATGGGTGTGTTCTTGGCCATGTGGTTACTAGGAACTAACATACTTGGGTTATAGCCAGACACGCCCAGGGACACGGGCGTGTCCCTGGCCATGCTGGAGCCTGCCCTCAGCTTTCACAAATATTTTCTTCATGTAATTATGTTTGACCTTTTCCCCATTTGACCTATTGTTATTAAACATTGATGTACATCTTACCTCGCTAATTTGAGTGAATTTCCTCATTTGTGTTCTTATGATGAAACTATTGGAAAGGTAAATTGGATTCTAATATTACATGTTTCTCGAATATGTTATGAAAGATATTCAAGGGATAATGAATTGGTTTGTGATATGTGTAAGAAAAGGATTAAATGATATATGTGACATTGAATGATATGTCCATATGAAATGGTTAGATATCATGAACCATTAAGGTTATAAAATGAAAGGTATAACTAAATAGCAGTTAATATGACTACAAATGATATATGTATAAATCATATATATATTGGGATATATATGAGATGAGCTAAAAGAAAGTGTTATTAATGTTATGGCTTAGATGCTTTCTCATAAAATAGAGTAAGAAAGACAATGATCTCAAGAGGCTAAGAGTATCACTCCATATGCAACATCTAATGTTGCATCCGTAAGGGATGATAATAGAGAGCCATCTCGATCGAGACAATGCATAGTAGATACAAAAGAATGAGGATTGCAAGGAGATATAGATGCATTGATGCAAGAAAATTAATAACTAAGGTGGCAACTTAAGGAAATGAAGCGAAGGTAGGAAATGCCTCCACCACGTTCACCACCTGTGGCACCACCTGTCCCTAGAGTAGAGAATGTTCCTCCTCTCCCGCCGAGGGTGCCACGCCGTGTTCATAGAAGAATGTTGGCAGAAGAAGGAGTTTTGGTGAATGACTTTAAGAAGATGAAATCACTTGAGTTTAAAGGAAGCAGAGGATCCCTAAGAGTTTCTAGTGGAACTAGATAAGATAGCTCAAAGACTGTCATGTTTTCATGAAAAGATAATTGAACTAGTGGGGCTACAACTCAAAAAGGATGTATGAGAATGGTCCCAAAGGGAGATTGAGGACTAGCTATATGGAGATGTCCCTTCTACATGAGCTGAATTCAAACAAAGACTAATGGATGAGTTCTTAATTGAAGGAGAAAGGCAAAATCATGCCCTTTAATTCGAGCAATTGAAGCAAAAGCCCAAAATGTCTGTATCGGAGTATGCTCAAGAATTAAAACATCTGAGCAAATATGCTTATCATATTGTACCTACTAAAATAAGTAGGGTCATTTGATTCTAACATGGATTGATCGCTCCACTTTATAATGTCTTGATAACGATTGATTTCCCCATTATGGCTAAGCTTATTGATAAAGCTAAGCTTATGGAGGCACGATGTAAGGCTGAAAGAGCTGAATGAGTGAAAAAGGACTAGAAACAGAAGGAAAAGGAAAAGGGTAAAGTAGTCAGCAATGGGGAGGCTTTACCTAAAGTAAAGGTCCTGAATGTGCTTCCACAATATCCACTCCATACTAGCCGAGAATGGGGGGACAAAGTTAAATTTGGACTGGAAGTGCGTCAGTTGCCACTACTCTAGGCAACATTAATAAGTACCAAACAAGACAACAAGGTCAACCCATACCTACTTGCACTACATATGGGTGACAACATCGTGGAGCCTATAAAAGAGCCATAGGAGCATGCCTATGCTGCGGGCAAATGGGACATTTTATTAAGGATTGTTTGATAACTATCAACCCAAGGACCACTACAGAGGCTTCACAGCCCACTGTGCAAATCAATCGAGTAAAAAATTATGGACCGAGAGGACGAGGGCATGGTACTGGACAATTTTCAGGCAATGTGCAAGCTATAGAGGGTAGAGGTAGAGGAAAAGTTTATGCACTTAACCAACAAGAAGCCTGCACATCCCACAATGTAGTTACAAGTACCATCTTTGTCCAGTCTATTAATTTTAGGTGTTTGTTTGATTATGGTGCAACACATTTGTTTATTTCACCATGTTTTGCTAAGAAATTAAATAAGAATAAAGAGGTGATGAACAAACCTTTGATTATAACCACACCTTTGGGAGAAATTATAGAGGTAGAATAAGTATATAAGAATTGCATGGTAGAAATTGAAAATAGGAGATTTCCTCCAAACTTGATTGAGTTAGAAGTTTTGGAATTGGATGTTATACTAGGAATGGATTGGTTATCTATGCATAATGTTCATATAGATTGTAATGGGAAAAGGATTAATGTCAAGGAAGAAAATGGGTCTGAATTCACTTTTGAAGGTGATAGAGTAGCTTTACTATGAAGTTTATATAAGCTGTTGGGGCAAAAAGATTGTTAAGGAAAGGTTGTCAAGCATATTTAGTGCATGTTGTAGATATTGAGAAAGTAGAGAAATCTGTTGAAAAGATACCTGTGGTAGAGGAGTTCCTTGATGTGTTTCCTAAAGATTTACCACGAATGCCACCATATAAGGAAATAGAGTTCACAATTGAGCTCTTACCTGGAACTCAGCTAATATCAAATTTCCACCAATTATTTTGAGTTAATTCACTCTTATTTATATGACCCTAACTTGTCCTACTTAGGTCAAATTTGGGGAAAACTTATAATTCCTCATTAAATCTTCAAATTAGTTATAAAAACATGAAATTAACATAACAAAAAACATATATGGTCACTCAATTATCACAATCTATTATTAGAACACCAAGTTCCTCTTTTAACTAAGTTTATGTCGTTAAGATTTCCAAGTCTTGAATCAACTTATTAAAATTCATTTTAACACTTCTAAATCATTTGTCTTTTTCTAAAATAACTATATATGCATTCAATTTGATTTTAGAACACTTCTTTACTCATTTCTTAATGTTGGCAAAATTTTATATCTATTAAGTTTAAGTGATTTTCATGTTTTCTTTACCCCTCTTCATATTAATCCTTTAATTTTCTAGCTAAATCTCCATATTTCATCTAAAAAATCCAAAACTACATTTTATGTATGCTCACCCTAGATTAGCCAAATTTTACATATGGTGTAGAAGAGATTTTATGCAACCAAAGTACTAAAATCAACCTTAGAACATAGAAAAGAGAAGATGAACATGATTTCTCACCTTGGTTAGCTTTGATTAGTTAAAGTTCTTGTTGCTATTGGTGTAGAGAGAAATTATTTTATTATTGTGAAACTTTGGCGTAGAGATAGCCAAAATGATGTTCATAACATAAATTTGCATATATATATGATGTGTTGGATGGTGAGGATTTGATCAAGCTAAATCCAATGGTTAAGATTTAATCTTAATGAATTGCTATGATTTTATCAAGTTGGATGGCTAGGATTCTCTCTACAATTGTGATGTTCATCATGATGGTATAGGAATGCTAAAAATGAACCTAGACTTGTATGTAGAAGAGATAGAAATTCAATTTGGTTTAGGATTTTGACTTAGGTTATTTTTTATGGCTAGCTTGGTCAAATTTTGGTAACTCTCTTTACAACATCAATTTCTATTGTCTTAGGCCAATTATACTAGTTCATAATCTTTGGTGCTCACTCACTCTTAGGCCTATGGGCTAGCCACCTCCTATTGGGCTTAGGCCTTTGATGTTCCAAGGCCCATTAATGAGCCCATAAGACCATTAACATACTTAGAAATTTTCCTTTTAACTTCCTTTCATTCCTTTCACTATAACTTTCAAATTTATGTTCTCTAACTTCTTTTTATACATCATTTATTATCATATGAAATTTATTTAATTCATTAGAGTACAATTAGTCATGATAAGATTATGAACTAGGCAAACATTGCATATTATGTCACAAGATTCTTACCTGATTCCTTATCATTTCTATACTACAATAACATTTAAAGATCTAATTCTCTAATATTATTAGTAATTAGAATGGGCTATAAAATCCTTAGATATTACATACTTGCTCTTGGAGGCTTAGCTCTAGAGCCTTGTAAAACCTTTTGAGTCATTTTAAGACTAGGAGGTTTTGTGTGTGCTTTCACTCCCTTATCAATTACCTCAATGCTAGAGGTTTGAGGAGTTGATGCTTTTATGAACAAGGTAGGAGATGATATGGATGGAGATGAATTATCAAAGCCAAGAACATGTTTTATAAGGGGTGGCCTTTGTGACATAATAAAAGTGTCCAAGGCTTCCTTCCGTTTGTGGGGTTTTAAAATAGAAGACCTTAATTTTCTCGACTTCTAATTTTAAAGCATTATTTTCTTTGTATAAGGAATTAAGAGAGGATGTTTTAGAAGAAATTTCTTCCAATAAGCCTTTGAGATTCACATTTGAAAATTTCAAACTTAAGACAAATTTTTCTAACTCCTTAAAATTCTCTTCTAATTTTTAATGCTTTCCTTTATAAAATTTCATTTTAGACTTATATTTTTTGCATTTTAGAACCATGGCTTTTATTATCTCATCCACATCCTCATCATATAATTCATTATCATAATCATCATTAAAAGATTGAGAAGCAAAGCTTACCTTATTTGAAGAGTCTCTATGGCCATAAAGCATAGATTGGCAACCTCCTTTTCTTCTTCATCACTTGAGGAGCCATCATTCCATATAGCCTTGAAACTTTTCTTCTTCTAGTCAAACAATTTATGTTTCTAGCCAAACCATCATTAACAATATGCTTTCCTTTGTCTTCACTAGAGCCTACTTCATTTTTGTCTTTATCTTTGTCCCTTTCCCTTCGATCCTTGCTGGATAACCCTTTCTATCTCATCCATGATTTGTAGTCATTAGTGTTGTGACAATAATTTGGTCTTATCTCTAAGTTCTGGATTCTTTTTAATCAATTTAGGGATGGCCTATATGTTCTGATCCTAAAAGGAGTTTAACACCTCAGTTGGTATGGAATTAAGAAGTGTCAACTTCAAGGCATCCAATAGGGACCTTTTAGGTCCTTTACTCTTCAACCCATCCTACTGCTCTACCTTCTTTGGTTCTTCTTCTCTTCTCTTAAACTTATTCTCTTATGGAACTTGAGCCTCATTCCTCTTTCTCTTTGAAAATTGACTAGACTTGTAAGCATCATCCTGCCTTATGTACTCTTGAGCAATGGCCATCGCTTTCTCTAGATTTTGAGGTGCATGTCTATATAAGGCCTTAAAGTAATCTGCATAAGTAGTGCTACTATAGAGTGCTTTAATTACCTTTGCTTGATCCTATCTTATCACTTTCAATGTTTGTTTGTTGAAGTAAGCTATATTGTCCCTAAGAGCTTCTCCTTTGATTTGTATCACCTGCTCTAGAGATTGTGTTCTCTTTTTGATAAGGATGACAGCTGCAAACTAGTGTATGAAGTTCGCAGCTAACTCTTTGAATGAACTGATAGTTTCTTTTCCTAATCCATCAAACTACTTGGTGGCTGCTCCTTCCATTGAACCTCTAAAGGCTATGCACAGCACCTCATCACTAATAGTCTACAATTACATTGTATGTTTGTAATCCATGACATGAACTCTTGGGTTTGATTCCCTATTATATCTCTAGATAGTGGGCTATTTGAATTTTTTAGGAATCTTAAATTCGTGTATCTTTCTCACAAATGTGATTTAAGAGCTAAAGTCAAGTTCTTATTAAGAGTCTTCTTTCCCTTCTCATCACCCATTTCTTCAAGGACTTTCGTCATTGCCTTTCTGACATCCTCCTGTCTACTTTTGCTAGTTACCTCCTAAACTCTCTAAAGGTCTTGTTTAAAGAAGCATAATGTGAAGCTTCTCCTCTTTGAGACTATCTATGTAGACCTTTATCTTCTTTGTTTCTCCTTTCTCTCCTTCTATCATCATCTTTATCCCCTGCTTGTCTCCTATCCCCCTTCTACTTGCCTTTTCTTCATCATTCCCCTATAGGCACTTATAGTGTCTTCCTTCTTTGGGATGCTCCCTATCTTCGCCATGCACACCACTACTTCTTACATATGACTATTCACCATGTGGTGGAGACTTATCCCTTCCTATTTGGCTTATTATTGATCAAAGGTGTAATCCCCTTGATGCTTTTAGTTCATGATTGTTTATAATTATTGAGGGTGCCGTGAAAGCCAGTGTTCTATTAGCTAGAGGCTGATGGTCAAGTCTAGGGATAAGAGGTATTTAAGGAGCTATAGGGGCTGAGAGTATCTGTATGGCTTGTATGGTGGTTATGGAAACTTTTAAGAACTATATGGTAGGTGCTAGTTGAGGGGGAATGGGACTAGAGGTTGTATTACTTGGACCTATTGCATTTTGCTAAGTAAATAGACTGATTAGGTGCTATAATGAGGATACTAGATCTATAGGCTGAGGATTTAGGATGGTGGGTATAGGCGTATGTATTTCTGAGGTTTGGGTAAGAGTGAGGTTTGTTGGAGGTAAAGGTTTATCTTTTTCATTTAGGTTTATCATGTTGCATGCACAGGTAAAAGCTTCTTTTGTATGTGTAAAGGAGATCTTTAGAACACTGTGAGTAGATAAGTCACAGTTCACAGAGAAGAAAAGTGATCTAGTGTGGCAAGCTTCAAAGGAAGAAGAGAAATTTCTAGTTTTTACCTAAAAAATACCTAGCAACTCGTTCCCAAAGACCACACCATTTTGATTAGTGTTTGATCTTAGAGGATGAACATAGGCTAGATAATTTGGGTTTGAGGTGCTTAAGACTTGAGCAAAGATGCTGATGGTGAACCTATAAAAGAAGAAGCTGCATCAAATGGGCCAAGCCTCAACCTGATAAGTCCAGTTCTGTAACAACCCACACCCACCCTAAGGCTCCTCTATCGTGGCATGTATCAAGTACCCTAGTCATGTAACACATAACTTATGGCATAATGGGCTCCTCTATCATCTAAAGTCAATCATTTCATAGAATCAATCCATACTAAGTCACTAAGCAATCAAATAATACTATTCATATCATATAAGTCCTATGCCCTTAAGCTAACTATTATCATCTACTAGTGGAAGTCTCAATTATGTCTCTTATTTCTTTGCACATGGCGTGCACTTCTTGCGAAGATGCCTGCTCACTAGAGCCCATAGTCAGTGCCCTCGAGTTGGATCTTTCTTTTGACCGTATAGGTGCAGAGGTAGCATTCGATGCGGTGTCCGATATAACATCGTCATTAGCCCTAATGGATTGGGTGACTATGCGAACCTTCTTCTTAGGAGGCAAGGTAATGGCTTAAGCATTCTTCTTCGCTTGGGGAATTCCTTGTCCGAGTTAACAATAATACTACATTTATGAAGTCTTGTTTTTAGGTTCTTCAGGAATGTTGATTGATACTTATCGAGATTTATATTAATTTCCTTATGGATTTTATATGTAATGATTTATTTTAAGTCTTCCGCAATTATTGGTATTTATCTAAATGTTTTAAATGAGTTAATGAAAGAGGTTCGGTAAGATCCTAGGCATGATTGTTATATTTTAATGGGTTCTATGGGCGTGGGTGACCTTATGTCTCCCCATGTTCTAGGACCATCGTATCTCTAAGGTTGGGATGTGATAACTCCAATGCTTAAATTAGTTGTAAGCTTAATGGTGTATGAGTTCTGGAGGAAGAAGGAAACTTCCTAAAGACCAAAGAATTCTCAGTATAAAAGAGGGGATGAGAGAATAGAGTTAGCTAACCTATATAGGGCGCTGGTTTTATCCTTTTATACTTGGTAATCTCCCTTTTTGGGGTAGGTGAGGATGACATGTCAACAAAGCATACTTCTATTATAATAGGTAGGCATGTCTAGGTCATTATTACATGATACATCATGTGTGGGTGGGTAGAAGCTACCTTTATATTGATAAAAGGTGGTGGGTGACTAGGCATTAGGTGAGATAGCAAGCCTTTTGCCTCTTCGTCAGGATAAGAGGATTGGGAGCAACAATCAAAGAGCGTGTTTAAAGGCTTAAGCTGCTAAAAAGGGTTGAAGAGGATAGGTTGAGAAGGCATAGTCAAACAGTCTTTTATTATGTCTTCCATTGGAGAAGGTGGAACTATCTACTTTAGATTGGACACTTATACTCCTGTGAGGTACATGTGGACTGAGTTTGAGGTGATGTGTATGACTCTTTTAGAAAATCTAGGATTGGTTTATAACGTGGGCCTTTGATCCTATGGACCTATCTTTACCCTTATTAATTTTATTCAATAAAAAGTAATTGTCTTATTTTAGATGTTATTCTCATTTTCTTTTATTTACTTTTATAATTTAGAACTTATAAATATATGTATGGATAATTTTATATTTTATAATTTTAATGATGTAATAAATTCTTAAATATTTTTTGTATTGAAATCCATCGTATTTAATCAAAAGTAATTTTTCATTTTGGATAATTATCCCATTTCTTTTTGTTTTAGTTCAGAATGAATTAATTAATTGAAAATAATCACTTTGAGCCTAAATTGAATTTAAATTTCATTTTCCTTAATTAATCTCATTATGAATTCAATTTTCAAAATAAACAAATAAATTAGTAGTTATCATATTTTTATATAATGTTGTGCGCTAAATAAATAATAGAAGATAAATATCTCAAGGCAAATTTAATATTTTGAAAATTAATTTGTAAGGTGCCTAACAACTTTCCTATGCATCTACAACTCTCGAACCCAAATTTTGGTTTAACAGACCAAATTTTCAAATATTTCCAATTGAACCTTCTAAAACAAATTAGTTGGTGGCGACTCCATTTTTTGATTCATTTTGATTTAAAATTTAAAATTTCTAATTCTCATCTTTCGTATTGTGGTGTCAAAAACATTATGACAGCTTGGCTACTCCCTAGGGAAAATTTTCTTCTTTGAAAAGAGAGTCGTATGTAATCTTCAAAATATTATCTTAGCCTAGAAATATTTTCTTTTATTCTTTATTTTGTGCAAAAGTTTATTAGTTTTCTTTTAATTAATGTGTTTTGATTTTCTCCTTGATGTTACTATTTTGTTATTAATTTTGTATTTATATTTTTTATGAGTAATATGTATTGGAATAGTCTATTTACTTTATGCATGCACTGGTTCTTGCACACATTTTTATCCCTATTCCCAGGTGACATACCCTAGGATTTGAAGAAGGTAATTAATGGTACCCATGAGATCTCGATCTTTGACAGTATTCATGAAAAACCTTCACTTGGATTGGAATTTGTTTTATCTATAATAATACCCATGGGACTTTGAGTTTTGACAGGATTATGAGGATAAAATAAAGCCGTACTACTTACTAGTAGGGGCAATCTGGGGACCTTGTTATCCGATTAGGGAAAATAGAACAAACCCATATACCTTCACTATTGTGAAAACCATAGAAGCCCATCATTTAGGAAAGCATTGGACCACTAAATAACATGCAACCTAAGATGAGGGCCCTATATTTTTTTGTTATGTTATTTGATTTATGCTACTTCATCATTTAAAAAAAAATTAAATTATTTCTATTACATGTTTATATTCATAAATTTTTCTCACATTTTAAAAATAATAATAATAATTTTTTTTTGTTTATCATTAAATTCAAATTTATTTTTTTGGGTGCTCATTATAATGAAAATTTCAAAAAAATAAAAACAAAAAAAGGTCAATTTGCATTTCATTTTGTTCTTACCTTATTTTTTAAATTTAATTTTCAAATAAAACTTATTGATCGCATTATCAATCTTCTTGTTTTCTCCTAATAAAATTTTTATCTTTTGAAATTCTTTCATTTGAATAAGTATTCTCTTTAGAACACTCAACCCTTAAGTTTTGAAAACTCAAAATTTCAAACCTGTTGAAGATGTTCCGTATTTAGCCTTCCTAACAGTATTCATCCTAAAAAAAAAATGCATTTGCACTTTATTCCGATCCTTCCTTCTATTTTGAATTTGAGCATACAAATTATGATTTCATGTTTATTTCTTCTAATTTTGATTTTGTCTTTTTGGTGAAGTAAAGGTGATCTTAAAAAAAAATCAAGTTTCATGTAATCTTTTTCTTCTTTTTGGAATCAATAAACTTCCTCATACTTTCAATATGATTTCACCAAAAAAAAAAGCCAAAATCCTAAAATTTTCCTTTTTCCTTTCAAATTGTTTGTGATCTCAATTTAAAATAATTATTTATGGTTAATCATTACAATTTGTGAAGCACACAAAATCTCATTTATCTTTAACCCAGTGTCTCTTCAATCCTTTCCTTCCTCTCAAAAATTTCTTTAAGATTTGGGTTCGAGGGACAATTTTAAACATTTTGAATACCATGTGCTTAAAGATACAATATGCATCCTCATTAATTAACTAATACTTTTTTCTATGAAAAATCTTATAACCCCATAACCACTAGAACACATCAAGGAGAACAGTTTCCATACATATATCTCAAAAATTGTACCAACCTTAAACCCATTCTCCATGCTTTTATTATAATAATATCATTTTGTTTAACAAATTGGTTTTCCACTTTCCTTTTGTTTTAGGTGATGATGATGTCATGGGTAACCAACAAGGCATCGAAGATCGTAGAATGCACTATAATACTAAATTTAATATAAATATAGCAAAGTGCTAAACATATCACTATCCCCAAGATCCATAACTTGCAATAAACATCAACACTTCTATAATTCACCTTATTTCCTCAACTTCCATAACACTTGAATACCCCAATTGACACAATTTACACTTATCATTTATTTTCATCACTCATCACATATATTAATTATCAATATATAATATTTAGCACTTAAAACAATTTATATCTCATAAATGTAGGTACAATATAATTGAATACTCTAAACTCAAAAGACCATTGAGCTCTAGAAAAAACATTGGGAACATAGATATTTTGAATACAAAAGAACAAAAATAAAATAACTACAACTTAGTAATTCCCAAGTAGAGAACAAACTTGACACTACATTGCTCATATCTCTATAGCACCTGAAAAAACATTAAAAACCATGATGTGAGATTATACTTAGTGAGCAAATAATCCATTAATATGATATGCAGACAAGAAAATGAAGAATGATAAGTGTCAATGTCATATAGTTTAATCTTGAAAAGGTATTTATGAATCTCATATAATCTTTAGTAGAAATCAAATAAATTAAAAGCAAAATGCTTCCCACATATTCATATATAAAGATGAAGTAGTGGCTTGTGCCTTACTTACTCCTATAGATAGAAAATTGGAGCAAAGGATAGGTTACACATACTCCCTAATATCACACATAGAGCATAAGATTGATAAGGTCTTATGGCTAGGACCATCCCTCTTAGCTAAGGTTCAGATGCATATACCCTATTCGTGGGTTTTCCTATATGCACACAACCTGATGTATACCCATGTTAGTTGGGGATTTCTGCTTACAAATAGAATATCATATATCACATATGGCACAATAATTTGGAGATGTTCAAGAATAATAGACATATACCTTAGTTTCAATATCATATAAGTTCAAGACATAAAATTCATTTTAGGTTAACAATGAGGTGAATAATTTCAATAAGAAACCCTAGCAGCAATGTATAACAATAAATTTAAAGGTTAATTAATTAAATAGCACATGAATTGCTAGGATTTTCAAAGAGCAATGGGTTTAATAATATCAATAACTTTTAGGATTTTTCATATCAAAAGGTTCATAATAATTTAGAAATGCAATGAAATGTGCATACCATACTAGTAAATTATTTAACCTCATTGCCTATGCTCTTGAACCTTAGCTTAGGCAAAATGGACAAAATTTGAGTTCATATTCTTAATCTCTGTCTTTATCTTGGAATATTTATCTTGATTATCCTAATTATCTCTTAATTCTACATCAATCTTCAGAATTCAAATTACACATTGTACAATGATATTAAATCCCAATAATCTAACTTGTAACTAAATTTTAATATCTTTACCACTAACCAATATAAACAAGTCTAATATATAAAAATTAACTCATCTTAACACTTATTAAAATTCTCAAAGATCATATGCATATAATTGTCCTTTCTCCAAATGGCTTAGGGTCACAATATCCTTTTCAATACTTAAATTCATAGCTTTAGTCTCACATTTTATCAAATTCATATATGGTCAATTCATACACATAAGTTAAAAATGATATTTTTATTTTTTTTATTTGAAACTAAAATCCAAGTTTATTAATATCATCAAATAACTTAAAGTTTCATGTCACAACCTAATATTTGGCTATGATGTCCGAGAGTTTAGGGAGACATAAGGTCACCTAAACCCTTAAAATCCTATTAATTTATCATTAATTAACATCTATCATATTATATCTCATCCTAAAATCAAAACCCAATTACACTTTACCATTTCCAATCTAAACTTAATCTTTTTACATATCACCAATACTCTTTAATGCCATGTCACATTTGTTACTTATAACTTTCTTAATTTATATATTTATAAATATCATCCATACATCTCCTAGTTCCTGTATATATATATATATATATATATATATATATATATGTATATAGTACAATATAGTTTATAATACTCATTAATTCAATATATTTTAATACTAAACCTTTTAACACCATGAGCTCTACATCAATTGTCTTTAGAGTAATATAAGAAAAACTCAAGACATGAGAATTAGCATAACAACTTCCAAGCAAAGGAACATAGCTCATAATTTACCTTGCTAATATCTCACCTTGACTTGAAAAATTTAAACAACTATGGAATAAGACAATCTCAATGAGTACATATTAATACAAAATAATATAAGGGCAATTGAAAAGGTTATCACTTGGATAGATTCAATATGACAATGGAGTGATGTTAATCAAAATTAGTTATTTTAAATTAAGAATATGTTTTAGCAAAAATGATAATGTCTTGGATGTGGAAAGCTTCCCACACATAAATATTAAAGAGTGAGACCTATGCCTTACTCATTCGCATGCATCACACTGCACAAGACTGATCAGGTTCTATGGTAAGGCATTTCCCTCCAGAGGTTGGGTACTCTTGCCCTACCTATAGGCTTATATCAAGTGTA
>CANTUT010000396.1:0-165000 GCA_947687605.1 Reutealis trisperma
GAATATATATGTATATATATGTATATGTATATATATGTATATGTATATATATATATATATATGTATATATATATATATGTATATATATATATATATGTATATATATATATATATGTATATATATATATATATGTATATGTACATATATATACTTATACATATATATACATATACATATATATACATATACATATATATACATATATATATATATATATATATATATACATATATATATATATATACATATACATATATATATATATATATATACATATATATATATATATATATATATATATATATATATATATATATATATATATATATATATATATATATATATATATATATATATATATATATATATATATATACATATATATATATATATATACATATATATATATATATATACATATATATATATATATATACATATATATATATATATATATACATATATATATATATATATACATATATATATATATATAATATATATATATATATATATATATATATATATATATATATTTATATATATATATATATTTATATATATATATATATGAAAATATTATAGTGGTTATTTTGAGAAAAAGTATTTATTAAATCAAATATTGTATTTATCCTATCAAGATAAATGATATTAGTATAATGATTATTGTGATATCTTTAATTTTTCCAAATTTTAAATAAATATTTTGGGGTATAGTATTTAATTAAACACTAAATATTAGATTGAAATTCAAAGTTTAAATTAAACTAAAACCAGATTATTTTATTGTTGTTGTTATTATTATTATTATTATATAAATAACTAGCAATCTTATTGGTCTCTTAGAGACCAATCAGATGCTACCTTCCCTCTTAGACATAGAGAAAGAGAGAGAAAGAGAGAGAGAGAGAGAGAGAGAGAGAGAGGGGTAGAGGTTTCTATAGTGATTTCATCGCAGTCCAACATCCAATTAGTAACGCGCTAGCCCAGGAGGAAGACCAACCACCAGAGAGTCTGCCTTCACAAACTTATTGTTGATTGCTGTTGGAAGTCACCTTATGCGTTGCCTAACCGAGTTGCTTGCAGTGAGCTTTCTATGCTCATTCTGGTCAATTTTGATGTCCATTCATGGTGATTCAAATACAAATGGAATCCGTTTCTTTTAAGCTTTGATTTGATATATTATTTGTGAATTTTGGTTAATGTTTTGATTTGGCTAGAATTTAGCGAAATGGGGGCTGCTAATGTAGCTTCCGGTGAGCCTCCGGCGAGTGAAAGGAAATGGTGGATATTTTTGTGATCCTCATTTAAAGACGAATCCTTTGGTACGAAAATTGTTGGAATTCGTTGCTTCCAATATTTTTCCGGTGACCTTTCTGGTGAACTTTACCCATAGTTTTATGCTAGTTTCCAATGTCTATTTCAATGATGAATTGGATTAGTTTGCATTTGTGGATTAGTTAGGAATTAAATAATTAGGTATAATTGAATTAATTTTTGAAAAATTACCAAGGGTTATATAAATTAATTGAAATTAATTAAAATTAATCTTATAAAAATAAATTATATTAATGTTATTAAATTGAACGGTCATTATATAGATGTTATGTGGTTTATGAGATTGTATGAATTATTAATATTTAAATTAAAGTAAAATTAAAAGGGTTTATAGTTATATATATACATTTGAGTAGAATGATTTCAATTAAAATGATAATCAATATTGTGGCGATGTTAGTGGGTTGGAGATTAGGAATGATGGTGTAATTGTGGTCGGTTATATGATAATTCTTTGAGATATTGGAAGTGTTGTTTCTCTGTCACAATTGGGTAAAGTTCTAATTTTAGGGAAAGCTCTGCTAAAGTTTTTACAAAATCTTAAGTCATTATTCTTTTAATAATTTTGTCTATTAATTAGTGTTGATGTCTCAGGTGTCCTTCTTCTACTAGAGGTCACACCTCAAATGGAAAAATTCATTAGACGTGTCATCAAATCTATGAGGGATACATTCTAACATACTTTCCTATTTTCTGTACATTTGCACTTATTATATGTATAATTATCCTCACCTCAGTAATAGTTATGGGTTAAGGCCAATTTGCTATCGCCTCTACTATCTTAGAATCTACCTTAATTCATTCTTTGCTAACTATATGTCTAAGGAAATAGACTTGCTCCATCTAGAAGTCACATTTAGACAATTTTGCGTAAAGTTTATGCTCCCTCAAAGTTTGCAACACTATTGTCAAGTGTTCTTCATGTTCTTCCTTACTCCTCAAATAAACTAGAATATCATCAATAAATACAATCACAAATTTATCTAGAAAAGGCTTAAACACTCAATTAATCAAATCCATAAAAGCTGTTGGTGCATTTGTCAAACCAAATGGCAATACTATAAATTCATAATGTCCAATCTCATTCTAAAAGCAGTCTTACAAACATCTTTTTGTTGAATTTTAAGTTGATGATAACTGGATTGCAAATCTGTCTGAGAGAAGTAACTGGCTCCTTGTAACTGATCAAATAAATCATTAATCCTCGATAGAGGATACTTACTATGCATAGTCACCTTGTTCAATTGTCTATGATCAATACACAGCCTTAAGGACCTATCTTTCTTCTTTATAAATAGAATCGAAGCACCTTAAAGGGAACTACTCAGCCTAATAAAACCCTTATCAAGCAGATCCTATAATTGAACTTTCAATTCTTTTAACTTTGATGGTGCAATTCGATAAGGCGATATTGATATCGATCGAGTTCCAGGTAAGAGCTCAATTGTGAACTTAATCTCCCTGTTCGATGGCATTCTTAGTACATCCAAACATGCTTAACAATCCTTCCTTAACATTCTTTTTGCTTCAATAGCCGAAATAAGATTTATAGTAAAGGTACTCCTATCACTTTTAAAAGTGAATTCGAATCCATTCTCCTCTTTGAAATTAATCCTTTTTCCTTTACAATCTATATGAGCATTATGCAAGGATAACCGATCCATTCCTATTATTCCAAGGCTTCTAATTCAATCAAATTTGTAGGAAACTTCCTATTTTCAATTTCTACCATGCAATTCTTATACATTTGTTCTACCCTTACAGTTTCTCGCAGGGGTGTGGTTATAATCAAAGGTTCATTCATCACCTCATTAATCTTATTTAATTTCTTAGCGAAACATGGTGAAATAAATGAATGTCTTGCACTAAAATAAAAAAACATCAAGCACTAATAAATTAGATGAAGATGGTACTTGTAATAACATTATTGGATGATCAAGCTTCTTATTGATTAAGTGCATAGACTATCCCTCTACCTCTACCTTTCATAGCTTGCATATTGCCTAAGGATTGTCTAGCACCATAGTCTCATCCTCCAGGTCCATGATTTTCCACTCAATTCATTTGCACAGTGGGCAATGAAGCCTCTGTAGCTGTCCCTTGATTAATATTCATAAGACAATCCTTAATAAAATGTCCCATTAGTCCATAGTGTACGCATGCTCCCGTGGCTCTTTGATAGGCTCCTCGATGCTGTCATCCACACGCAGTGCAAGTAGGTATGGACTGACCTTGTTGTCTCATTTGATATATATTAATGTTGCCCATGACTAAGGCAACTGGAACACTTCTAGCCAGACTTGACTTTGTCCTCCCATTCTTGGCTTATATGGAATGGATATTATAGAAGCCTGTTTAGGACCCTTACTTTGAGTAGGGCCTGCCCATTGCTGGCTACTTTTTCCCTTATGTTTCTGCTCCCTTTTTACTTGTTCAACTCTCTTAGCCTTATGCCATACCTTCATAAGTTTAGCTTTATTAATGAGCTTGGCCATGGTGGGAAAATCAGTGGCTACTAAGACATTATAAAGTGAAGTGATCAATTCTCATTGGAATCGATTGACCCTACGTGCTTTTGTAGGTACTATATGAGATGTATATTTACTCAGACATTTAAATTCTCGAGCATACTCTAATATAGACACTAGGCTTTTGCTTTAATTGCTCAAAGTGAAGGGCATGGTTTTGCTTTCTCATTTAGTTAAGAACTCATCCACTAGTCTTTGCTTAAATTTAGCCAATGTAGGAGGGTTGTCTCTATATAACTAGTCCTCAATCTCCCTCTAGAACCATTCCGACGCATCATTCTTGAGTTGTAGCCTCACTAGTTCAATTAGCTTTTCATTAGAGCATAACAGTCTCTGAGCTATCCTCTCTAATTCTTCTAAAAACTCTTAGGGATCCTCCCCTTCTTCTCCTTTAAACTTAGGAGGTTTCATCTTTTTAAAGTCATTCACTATAACCCCTTCCTTAGCTAATATTCTTCTTTGTACACGATGTGGCGCCCTTAGCAGAAGAGAAGGAATATTCTTAACTTTAGGAATGGATGGTAACATAGATGATAGATGCATTCTTGACTTTGCCTTAATTCCTCAAGTTGCCGCCTTAGCTCTTGATTCTCTTGCATCAACAAGTTTAGGTCTGATGGCAATCCTTATTCTCTCGTATCTACTGTGCATTGTCTTGATCGAGATGACTCTTTATCATTATCCTAGATGGATGCAACATTAGATGCTATATCCAAAGCAATATTCTTGGCTTCTTGAGATATTGGTCTCTCTTGCTTTATCCTATGAGGTAGTGTCTATGCCACAATTTCAATAATATTGTCACATCCCAATTTTTGAGATATGATGGTCCTAGAACATAGGAAAATATAAGGTCACCCACACCCATAGAACCCACTCATGCACATATAAGTACTACCTAAGATTGTACCAAAACCTCATGCACTAACTTAAATAAACCATTTATAAAAAAACCTTAAGTTACAGAAGAATAGTTAAAATATACTTTAAATACAAACCATAAGAAAATAATATTTAGACTCCAAATAAAGTCACCAAAATGTAAAGTTCCCAAAATAAACTCCCATAACAATAACTCCTGAAGCGTCTAGAGACTCATCACATTATAGCATGGAAATAAACTTGGACAAGGAAATCCCCCAAATAGAGTAGGTTGCTTAAGCTATCACCAGACCTCTTCATAATGCTTACTAAGAACCATATAAGGAAAAAGGGTGAGATAGATGATCTCAATGAGTGAACCAAATAGCTTATACAATAATACATATCCCTTAAAAAGGGCTCATAGCTTATAACTCATAGATAATAATTTGTAATTCATGACTCATGGCTCATGGTTCTTAGTTTGCAATTTAATAAGGTTCATAGAAATCACACTTATAACACATAACACATAGAGTGAATACTGTTGTCATAGCTAGAGTTAATGGCAATCATATAAAATAATAATTTTGAAGAATGCAATCATGTGTAATATAATAACAATAATAGTTTAGCTTTTTGAACAAAAGATAAGTAACAATGTAGTTTAAGAAAGAATATAAGTTAAGGAAATAATCACAAAGGTTCTTTATTATCATTGGAAAATCAAACATGGTTTTGGACCAATTGTCCTTTGGCAACCCAAGCTTAACAAAGAAACCATATAGTTGCATTTGAAAATAGAAAAGAACTTGGGTTTCAAGAATGTCAAAGGTTCGCATATCATGATAGCTTGTACTTGTAACAATAACATAATGTTTACTCACCTTATAGTTCCTTTGCTCCTAGTACTTATAGCCCTTTTTGAACTTCTACTACTCCTCAAACTCTAACATAATATTTAATTTAATACTTAGTATTTACTGAATTATCATGCTATCCTATCCCATAACTACCCCATGCACATATCACATTCACATACACTTCGAGTTGCACTTAGAAGTGCACTCATCACTTGCATATAACATGTTGAGCATTAAAGTCTTGCACATTTAGCTTTTATAAGCTAACATGAAATCACATTATAACCCATATTATGACTTTTCTAAAGTCAAACACAATACATCATGATCTTAATATCAATTCAATTTATCATTCAACTTAGTACACTTTACACTTTCTATATATATTAACTTAACAAGTAATCTTTCAAGTATAATGCTTATTTCTTATGAACAATTCATATAATTAATCTCATTATCTATTTAAGATCCTTAACTCATTATTAACTCATCATAAAACTTATTTCCTATATCACTTAATCACATAAACTTATTAATCATATCATAAAGATAAAGTTAGGAAACCCTAGGTATACCTTATTGTCTCTAGACTTGTTTAGAGTTATTCCTTCAATTAACATGCAATTTAATCATTTATTATTCATTTATACATGCTAATAATTATTAAAATATATCATATAAAAATTATAGACATTGGGATTGAATTCCCAATGTAAGCCAAATTATACAATCAAGAACAAACATGATTTTTCTCACTTTTCGCACTTTTCATTTATTACAGTAATATGCAAAAACATGGTTTAAACCATGATTTTTCATATAATTAAAACAAAAATCATTTTAGAAGACCAATACCTATGAATTGGCAGCCATAGATATGTATATGCATGAAATTTTTCCAACCTTAGGTTTTAGGATGAAAACCATGAATCTTTCTTATTTCTGGTCATTATAATAATATGTAAATCCAAACATAACAAAAATCTATTTAAAATTCAAATATACACAAATCGGTAGCCATAGGTAATCCATATGCATGAAAATCTCAAATTTAGGGTTTAAAGTGAAAATCATGAATTTTCTTGCTTTTTAATGTTTTCCAATCATTACTATAATATACAGAAATATGATTTAAATCAATATTTTTCATCTAAATACAACAAAAATCCATTTAGAACATAATAGAATACAAATCAATAGCCACTCTCCTTGTTATGTAAGAAAATTCCAAACTTTGAGTTTTAGGATTCACCTTTGGAGGATTTGTGTAGAGATGTTTGTGTTTTCGGTAGAAAAAATCCATTTCTCTCCCAAAAATTCACCTAGGCTGAATTTAATCAATAGAAATCAGTAAGTACTTAGTTTAAAATAATTTTCTCATGATTAGTTCCATAAAAATCAAATAGCAAATTGAAAGGAAAAACGGTCGCAAAATCGCAAGGTTTAAAGGCACCTTGTGAATTTCGGTTGAGAGAATATTTTTGAGAGAATTTTATGCTGGAAATATGAGAGAAAATAGGATGGTCACTATCTAAACTAGGGCTAGCCAAAATTTCACTTTAATATGTAGGGTTTTGAGCAATTTCCAAGATTACCCTTAATGAGCTATGTTAGAAGTGTTTTGGTGTAGTGAGCTTTTGGAAAATTGGGCATTTTCTTTAATTTGTGGGCTGATTATAAGTAATTAAAAATAAAATATTTTTCTTATTATTTTCATTAAAATTTTTCCTAAAATATTTATATAAAAAATATTTTAAAATGCTCATAAAAATTTTTTTGTGCTTAAAAATCACTTTTTGCATGAAAATTCATTTTATGTGCCATAAATTATTTTATACTCATGCACTTCATATAATTTACTTATTTCACCATAATAATTCATATTATGTATATTAGAGTTAATCTAACATGCTACATATTCATCTATCACATAACACATTAATTTTCACAAAAGCACACATTTAGCCATAATAGTTCTAAATTCAAGAAATTAAATCACGAAACTCCTAGAGTGGGTGCGGGTTATTACATTCTCCCCCTTAATAGAAATTCATCCTTGAATTTAAATATTTACTCTTATGTTCTAAAAAAAATGGGGATGCTTCTGTCGTATCCCCTCCTCGGCTTCCTAAGTACACTTATCCATTCTATGATTATGCTAGTGGACCTTAATCATAAGTATCTCCTTGATACACAAATTTCTCCCCATCTTTAGTTTAAAATTCTACTTGCTTTCCTTTATAGTCAATACAAGCTCCATACTCATATAGCCAATCTATTCCTAAGATCATATCAAATTTTAATACATCGAGTTCTAACAACTCCACAAGAAATTTTCATCCATCAATGTCTACCTTGCAGTCCTTAAACATATACTTTACCTTCCATCATTATTCCTAAAGGAGTTGACACTACTAAGGGTTTATTATTTAATTCCTTATCTTTATAGAGACTCTTAGTAAAACATGGAGACACCAACGAATGTGTAGCACCAGAATCAGTCAAGCATCTTACACTTGAGGTTTAAATGGGAATGACACCTTCTTCTTTTAAATCACACTAGATTAATACTCTTCTTTTGACTATACTTAATATTTACATAGGTGACAGAGAAATCCCCACCTTTCTTGTTGCTTTAGTCTATGTGGTAGCATCTAAGCCACAAATTTCTTAATATAATTCACTTAATTCATACTGTATACTTATGTATATTTATAATGTAACTGATTTGTTTCATTCTCCTACTAATCATTACTAAATATCATTTCTCTACTTATGGCATTAATCACAATTATCATTTAATAACTCTATATAATTCATATATCAAACCATTGTAACATGTAAGCATTTTATACCTCATAACATTATACCTATTAATCATTAATCTCAGTTGGATTAAAACTTAGTCAACTTCTCTTTCTAATCCACTTAACCCCACTATCAAATTATCATACTTAGCATGCATTTAACATTAGCATACAACATATACTTATCATATCATATGGCACATATCACATAGCATATATCACATATCATGGAATGTATCATATATTATAATCATGTAACACATAACTTATATCATAATAGGTTTTCTTATCATAAAAATGGCAATCATATCATAGGTAATAAAAGGAAATGAAATACAAATCAAGTAGCTAAGTAACTAAATAATATCATCCATGTCATGAAAGTCCTATGCCATTTGCTAGTAGATACCAACCTCCAGCTTAAATCTCAATCATGTCCCATAATTAGGGTGAACATCAGGTAGGCTCCAAGGTTGCTTAGGCATATATTTGATAAAAGGATAATTGGTAGAAATGTGACTAAAACCATGAAACTTATAGCAAAGTGAATCTTTATCTGGCACGCGTCCCATCGAGGATAAAGTCTAAGCTGGTGAGTGCAGGAATCTCTAAATGCATGGTCATCCATTTGCTCAACATCTTTGGTCTTAAGTTGCTTTACGTCCTCCTTTAAAGCATCAACCAAAAGCCTAAGACATTGGTTTTCCTCCCTCAAATCTAAGTAGTCACTCTCCAGTTTCTGAATCTTACTATAAACCCAATCGCAGTCTAAATATTCTTTGAGGTCCTCTTCTTCAGGCACCTTCTCTTCCTTATGGTGAATCATGGGCACGACTTCCTTAAACATCTCTTACCATATCCTCTTGCATGCCACACATGGTGCTCTAGGTTACAGTCCTCAAGCAGGGGTAATCTTTTTGGTCATTTGGTAAAGGAATCGTAAGGCACACAAACAAATAATAACAAAGAGTACTATAGCTTATTTGGATTTCGCGGAACTATACTAGCGATAGACTGCAAGTGACATGATAGGAAAAATTCCTATGCTCCAAGATTATACTTAATCAACCCAATAACCAGAAAAAGTCTAAACTAGACTTAAAACTATAGCTCTGATACCAACTTTGGCATATCCCAATTTCTGAGGTATGATGATCCTAGAACATAGGGAGACATATGGTCACCTACGCCTATAGAACCCACTCATGCACATATAAACATTGACTAGAATAGTGCCAAAACCTCATGTACTAAATTAAATAAACCATTTATAAGAAAACCTTAAGTTGTGGAAGAATAGTTAAAATATATTTTAAATACAATCTATAAGAAAATAATATTTAGACTCCAAATAAAGTCACCAAGACATAAAGTTCCCAAAATAAACTCCCATAACAATAACTCTTGAAGTGTCTAGAGACTTATCACATTAGAGTATGAAAATAAACTTGGACAAGAAAATCCCCCAAGTGGAGTAGGTTACTTGAGCTATCACCTTGCCTCCTTATAATGCTCACCTAGAACCACAGAAGGAAAAGGGGTGAGATATATGATCTTAATGGGTAAACCAAATAGCTTATACAATCTTAGGATCTACCTTAGGATCTACCTTAATTCATTCTTTGCTAACTATATGTCTAAGGAAATAGACTTGCTCCATCTAGAAGTCACATTTAGACAATTTTGCGTAAAGTTTATGCTCCCTCAAAGTTTGCAACACTATTGTCAAGTGTTCTTCATGTTCTTCCTTACTCCTCAAATAAACTAGAATATCATCAATAAATACAATCACAAATTTATCTAGAAAAGGCTTAAACACTCAATTAATCAAATCCATAAAAGCTGTTGGTGCATTTGTCAAACCAAATGGCAATACTATAAATTCATAATGTCCAATCTCATTCTAAAAGCAGTCTTACAAACATCTTTTTGTTGAATTTTAAGTTGATGATAACTGGATTGCAAATCTGTCTGAGAGAAGTAACTGGCTCCTTGTAACTGATCAAATAAATCATTAATCCTCGATAGAGGATACTTACTATGCATAGTCACCTTGTTCAATTGTCTATGATCAATACACAGCCTTAAGGACCTATCTTTCTTCTTTATAAATAGAATCGAAGCACCTTAAAGGGAACTACTCAGCCTAATAAAACCCTTATCAAGCAGATCCTATAATTGAACTTTCAATTCTTTTAACTTTGATGGTGCAATTCGATAAGGCGATATTGATATCGATCGAGTTCCAGGTAAGAGCTCAATTGTGAACTTAATCTCCCTGTTCGATGGCATTCTTAGTACATCCAAACATGCTTAACAATCCTTCCTTAACATTCTTTTTGCTTCAATAGCCGAAATAAGATTTATAGTAAAGGTACTCCTATCACTTTTAAAAGTGAATTCGAATCCATTCTCCTCTTTGAAATTAATCCTTTTTCCTTTACAATCTATATGAGCATTATGCAAGGATAACCGATCCATTCCTATTATTCCAAGGCTTCTAATTCAATCAAATTTGTAGGAAACTTCCTATTTTCAATTTCTACCATGCAATTCTTATACATTTGTTCTACCCTTACAGTTTCTCGCAGGGGTGTGGTTATAATCAAAGGTTCATTCATCACCTCATTAATCTTATTTAATTTCTTAGCGAAACATGGTGAAATAAATGAATGTCTTGCACTAAAATAAAAAAACATCAAGCACTAATAAATTAGATGAAGATGGTACTTGTAATAACATTATTGGATGATCAAGCTTCTTATTGATTAAGTGCATAGACTATCCCTCTACCTCTACCTTTCATAGCTTGCATATTGCCTAAGGATTGTCTAGCACCATAGTCTCATCCTCCAGGTCCATGATTTTCCACTCAATTCATTTGCACAGTGGGCAATGAAGCCTCTGTAGCTGTCCCTTGATTAATATTCATAAGACAATCCTTAATAAAATGTCCCATTAGTCCATAGTGTACGCATGCTCCCGTGGCTCTTTGATAGGCTCCTCGATGCTGTCATCCACACGCAGTGCAAGTAGGTATGGACTGACCTTGTTGTCTCATTTGATATATATTAATGTTGCCCATGACTAAGGCAACTGGAACACTTCTAGCCAGACTTGACTTTGTCCTCCCATTCTTGGCTTATATGGAATGGATATTATAGAAGCCTGTTTAGGACCCTTACTTTGAGTAGGGCCTGCCCATTGCTGGCTACTTTTTCCCTTATGTTTCTGCTCCCTTTTTACTTGTTCAACTCTCTTAGCCTTATGCCATACCTTCATAAGTTTAGCTTTATTAATGAGCTTGGCCATGGTGGGAAAATCAGTGGCTACTAAGACATTATAAAGTGAAGTGATCAATTCTCATTGGAATCGATTGACCCTACGTGCTTTTGTAGGTACTATATGAGATGTATATTTACTCAGACATTTAAATTCTCGAGCATACTCTAATATAGACACTAGGCTTTTGCTTTAATTGCTCAAAGTGAAGGGCATGGTTTTGCTTTCTCATTTAGTTAAGAACTCATCCACTAGTCTTTGCTTAAATTTAGCCAATGTAGGAGGGTTGTCTCTATATAACTAGTCCTCAATCTCCCTCTAGAACCATTCCGACGCATCATTCTTGAGTTGTAGCCTCACTAGTTCAATTAGCTTTTCATTAGAGCATAACAGTCTCTGAGCTATCCTCTCTAATTCTTCTAAAAACTCTTAGGGATCCTCCCCTTCTTCTCCTTTAAACTTAGGAGGTTTCATCTTTTTAAAGTCATTCACTATAACCCCTTCCTTAGCTAATATTCTTCTTTGTACACGATGTGGCGCCCTTAGCAGAAGAGAAGGAATATTCTTAACTTTAGGAATGGATGGTAACATAGATGATAGATGCATTCTTGACTTTGCCTTAATTCCTCAAGTTGCCGCCTTAGCTCTTGATTCTCTTGCATCAACAAGTTTAGGTCTGATGGCAATCCTTATTCTCTCGTATCTACTGTGCATTGTCTTGATCGAGATGACTCTTTATCATTATCCTAGATGGATGCAACATTAGATGCTATATCCAAAGCAATATTCTTGGCTTCTTGAGATATTGGTCTCTCTTGCTTTATCCTATGAGGTAGTGTCTATGCCACAATTTCAATAATATTGTCACATCCCAATTTTTGAGATATGATGGTCCTAGAACATAGGAAAATATAAGGTCACCCACACCCATAGAACCCACTCATGCACATATAAGTACTACCTAAGATTGTACCAAAACCTCATGCACTAACTTAAATAAACCATTTATAAAAAAACCTTAAGTTACAGAAGAATAGTTAAAATATACTTTAAATACAAACCATAAGAAAATAATATTTAGACTCCAAATAAAGTCACCAAAATGTAAAGTTCCCAAAATAAACTCCCATAACAATAACTCCTGAAGCGTCTAGAGACTCATCACATTATAGCATGGAAATAAACTTGGACAAGGAAATCCCCCAAATAGAGTAGGTTGCTTAAGCTATCACCAGACCTCTTCATAATGCTTACTAAGAACCATATAAGGAAAAAGGGTGAGATAGATGATCTCAATGAGTGAACCAAATAGCTTATACAATAATACATATCCCTTAAAAAGGGCTCATAGCTTATAACTCATAGATAATAATTTGTAATTCATGACTCATGGCTCATGGTTCTTAGTTTGCAATTTAATAAGGTTCATAGAAATCACACTTATAACACATAACACATAGAGTGAATACTGTTGTCATAGCTAGAGTTAATGGCAATCATATAAAATAATAATTTTGAAGAATGCAATCATGTGTAATATAATAACAATAATAGTTTAGCTTTTTGAACAAAAGATAAGTAACAATGTAGTTTAAGAAAGAATATAAGTTAAGGAAATAATCACAAAGGTTCTTTATTATCATTGGAAAATCAAACATGGTTTTGGACCAATTGTCCTTTGGCAACCCAAGCTTAACAAAGAAACCATATAGTTGCATTTGAAAATAGAAAAGAACTTGGGTTTCAAGAATGTCAAAGGTTCGCATATCATGATAGCTTGTACTTGTAACAATAACATAATGTTTACTCACCTTATAGTTCCTTTGCTCCTAGTACTTATAGCCCTTTTTGAACTTCTACTACTCCTCAAACTCTAACATAATATTTAATTTAATACTTAGTATTTACTGAATTATCATGCTATCCTATCCCATAACTACCCCATGCACATATCACATTCACATACACTTCGAGTTGCACTTAGAAGTGCACTCATCACTTGCATATAACATGTTGAGCATTAAAGTCTTGCACATTTAGCTTTTATAAGCTAACATGAAATCACATTATAACCCATATTATGACTTTTCTAAAGTCAAACACAATACATCATGATCTTAATATCAATTCAATTTATCATTCAACTTAGTACACTTTACACTTTCTATATATATTAACTTAACAAGTAATCTTTCAAGTATAATGCTTATTTCTTATGAACAATTCATATAATTAATCTCATTATCTATTTAAGATCCTTAACTCATTATTAACTCATCATAAAACTTATTTCCTATATCACTTAATCACATAAACTTATTAATCATATCATAAAGATAAAGTTAGGAAACCCTAGGTATACCTTATTGTCTCTAGACTTGTTTAGAGTTATTCCTTCAATTAACATGCAATTTAATCATTTATTATTCATTTATACATGCTAATAATTATTAAAATATATCATATAAAAATTATAGACATTGGGATTGAATTCCCAATGTAAGCCAAATTATACAATCAAGAACAAACATGATTTTTCTCACTTTTCGCACTTTTCATTTATTACAGTAATATGCAAAAACATGGTTTAAACCATGATTTTTCATATAATTAAAACAAAAATCATTTTAGAAGACCAATACCTATGAATTGGCAGCCATAGATATGTATATGCATGAAATTTTTCCAACCTTAGGTTTTAGGATGAAAACCATGAATCTTTCTTATTTCTGGTCATTATAATAATATGTAAATCCAAACATAACAAAAATCTATTTAAAATTCAAATATACACAAATCGGTAGCCATAGGTAATCCATATGCATGAAAATCTCAAATTTAGGGTTTAAAGTGAAAATCATGAATTTTCTTGCTTTTTAATGTTTTCCAATCATTACTATAATATACAGAAATATGATTTAAATCAATATTTTTCATCTAAATACAACAAAAATCCATTTAGAACATAATAGAATACAAATCAATAGCCACTCTCCTTGTTATGTAAGAAAATTCCAAACTTTGAGTTTTAGGATTCACCTTTGGAGGATTTGTGTAGAGATGTTTGTGTTTTCGGTAGAAAAAATCCATTTCTCTCCCAAAAATTCACCTAGGCTGAATTTAATCAATAGAAATCAGTAAGTACTTAGTTTAAAATAATTTTCTCATGATTAGTTCCATAAAAATCAAATAGCAAATTGAAAGGAAAAACGGTCGCAAAATCGCAAGGTTTAAAGGCACCTTGTGAATTTCGGTTGAGAGAATATTTTTGAGAGAATTTTATGCTGGAAATATGAGAGAAAATAGGATGGTCACTATCTAAACTAGGGCTAGCCAAAATTTCACTTTAATATGTAGGGTTTTGAGCAATTTCCAAGATTACCCTTAATGAGCTATGTTAGAAGTGTTTTGGTGTAGTGAGCTTTTGGAAAATTGGGCATTTTCTTTAATTTGTGGGCTGATTATAAGTAATTAAAAATAAAATATTTTTCTTATTATTTTCATTAAAATTTTTCCTAAAATATTTATATAAAAAATATTTTAAAATGCTCATAAAAATTTTTTTGTGCTTAAAAATCACTTTTTGCATGAAAATTCATTTTATGTGCCATAAATTATTTTATACTCATGCACTTCATATAATTTACTTATTTCACCATAATAATTCATATTATGTATATTAGAGTTAATCTAACATGCTACATATTCATCTATCACATAACACATTAATTTTCACAAAAGCACACATTTAGCCATAATAGTTCTAAATTCAAGAAATTAAATCACGAAACTCCTAGAGTGGGTGCGGGTTGTTACATTCTCCCCCTTAATAGAAATTCATCCTTGAATTTAAATATTTACTCTTATGTTCTAAAAAAAATGGGGATGCTTATGTCGTATCCCCTCCTCGGCTTCCTAAGTACACTTATCCATTCTATGATTATGCTAGTGGACCTTAATCATAAGTATCTCCTTGATACACAAATTTCTCCCCATCTTTAGTTTAAAATTCTACTTGCTTTCCTTTATAGTCAATACAAGCTCCATACTCATATAGCCAATCTATTCCTAAGATCATATCAAATTTTAATACATCGAGTTCTAACAACTCCACAAGAAATTTTCATCCATCAATGTCTACCTTGCAGTCCTTAAACATATACTTTACCTTCCATCATTATTCCTAAAGGAGTTGACACTACTAAGGGTTTATTATTTAATTCCTTATCTTTATAGAGACTCTTAGTAAAACATGGAGACACCAACGAATGTGTAGCACCAGAATCAGTCAAGCATCTTACACTTGAGGTTTAAATGGGAATGACACCTTCTTCTTTTAAATCACACTAGATTAATACTCTTCTTTTGACTATACTTAATATTTACATAGGTGACAGAGAAATCCCCACCTTTCTTGTTGCTTTAGTCTATGTGGTAGCATCTAAGCCACAAATTTCTTAATATAATTCACTTAATTCATACTGTATACTTATGTATATTTATAATGTAACTGATTTGTTTCATTCTCCTACTAATCATTACTAAATATCATTTCTCTACTTATGGCATTAATCACAATTATCATTTAATAACTCTATATAATTCATATATCAAACCATTGTAACATGTAAGCATTTTATACCTCATAACATTATACCTATTAATCATTAATCTCAGTTAGATTAAAACTTAGTCAACTTCTCTTTCTAATCCACTTAACCCCACTATCAAATTATCATACTTAGCATGCATTTAACATTAGCATACAACATATACTTATCATATCACATGGCACATATCACATAGCATATATCACATATCATGGAATGTATCATATATTATAATCATGTAACACATAACTTATATCATAATAGGTTTTCTTATCATAAAAATGGCAATCATATCATAGGTAATAAAAGGAAATGAAATACAAATCAAGTAGCTAAGTAACTAAATAATATCATCCATGTCATGAAAGTCCTATGCCATTTGCTAGTAGATACCAACCTCCAGCTTAAATCTCAATCATGTCCCATAATTAGGGTGAACATCAGGTAGGCTCCAAGGTTGCTTAGGCATATATTTGATAAAAGGATAATTGGTAGAAATGTGACTAAAACCATGAAACTTATAGCAAAGTGAATCTTTATCTGGCACGCGTCCCATCGAGGATAAAGTCTAAGCTGGTGAGTGCAGGAATCTCTAAATGCATGGTCATCCATTTGCTCAACATCTTTGGTCTTAAGTTGCTTTACGTCCTCCTTTAAAGCATCAACCAAAAGCCTAAGACATTGGTTTTCCTCCCTCAAATCTAAGTAGTCACTCTCCAGTTTCTGAATCTTACTATAAACCCAATCGCAGTCTAAATATTCTTTGAGGTCCTCTTCTTCAGGCACCTTCTCTTCCTTATGGTGAATCATGGGCACGACTTCCTTAAACATCTCTTACCATATCCTCTTGCATGCCACACATGGTGCTCTAGGTTACAGTCCTCAAGCAGGGGTAATCTTTTTGGTCATTTGGTAAAGGAATCGTAAGGCACACAAACAAATAATAACAAAGAGTACTATAGCTTATTTGGATTTCGCGGAACTATACTAGCGATAGACTGCAAGTGACATGATAGGAAAAATTCCTATGCTCCAAGATTATACTTAATCAACCCAATAACCAGAAAAAGTCTAAACTAGACTTAAAACTATAGCTCTGATACCAACTTTGGCATATCCCAATTTCTGAGGTATGATGATCCTAGAACATAGGGAGACATATGGTCACCTACGCCTATAGAACCCACTCATGCACATATAAACATTGACTAGAATAGTGCCAAAACCTCATGTACTAAATTAAATAAACCATTTATAAGAAAACCTTAAGTTGTGGAAGAATAGTTAAAATATATTTTAAATACAATCTATAAGAAAATAATATTTAGACTCCAAATAAAGTCACCAAGACATAAAGTTCCCAAAATAAACTCCCATAACAATAACTCTTGAAGTGTCTAGAGACTTATCACATTAGAGTATGAAAATAAACTTGGACAAGAAAATCCCCCAAGTGGAGTAGGTTACTTGAGCTATCACCTTGCCTCCTTATAATGCTCACCTAGAACCACAGAAGGAAAAGGGGTGAGATATATGATCTTAATGGGTAAACCAAATAGCTTATACAATAACATATATCCATTAAAAATGGCTCATAGCTTATAACTCATAGATCATGATTTGTAATTCATGACTTATGGCTCATGGTTTATAGTTTACAATTCAATAAGGTTCGCAGAAATTACAATTATAACACAAAAAACACAGAATGAAGGCTTTTGCCATAATCGTTCGAACATATAGAGTGAAGGCTATTACCATAATCACTCGAACATATAGAGTGAACTATTGCCATAATCACTCGAACACATAGAGAAGCGTGAAATTGATCAAGCTCTATAGCTAGAACCACCCTTTCTAGCTGAGGTGAATACACTACCCCTATCTATTGGGTTAAGACTGTATGCATATGTTTTGATGATTACCTATATCGGCATGAGGATTTCTGCATAAAAGGGTTTAGAGATACCATAGCTAGAGTTAATAGGAATTACATATAACAATAGCATTGAAGAATGCAATCATATGTAACACAATAATAATAATAGTTTAGCTTTTTGAACAAAAGATAAGTAACAGTGTGGTTTCAGAAAGAATATAAGTTAGAGTAATAATCATAAAGGTTCTTTATTATCATTGAAAACTCAAAAATGGTTTTGGACCATTTGTCCTTTGGAAACCCAAGCTTAACAAAGAAATCATATCATATATGTTACATCCCAACTTTAGAGATATGATAGTCTTAGAACATAGGGAGACATAAGGTCACCCATGCCTATAGAAACCACTTATACATATACAAATCATGCCCAAGATCATACCAAAACCAATGCATTAACTTAAATAACCAATATCATGGGAAACTCAATATGTGGAAGAATAGTTTAACAAATACTTTGGGAATACCTTATATGAAAATAATGTTTAAAGTCTTAAAATAAATTATCAATAGTTAATATCCCATAATAAACTTTTGAAAGCATCTATGAATATCTCTTCATAACATAGTATTATTAAAGACTTTGACAAGGAATCCCCAAGTGAAATAGAATGCTTAAAGCATCACCTTGCCTCCTCACACTTGGTCACCTGGAACCACATAAGGAAGGAGAGGTGAGATAGATGATCTCAATGAGTAAATCATTTATTTCATAATATTAACTCATATTATGCATATTAAAATTAATTTAACATGCCACATACTCATTAATCACATAGTACATAAATTTCTATAAAGCACACACTTAGCCTTAATAGTTCTAAATCAAGCAAATTGTCACGAAAATTTCTAAGGTAGGTGTGGGTTGTTACAATATAGTTGCTTTTGAAAATAGAAAAGAACTTGGATTTCAAGAATGTGAAAGGTTCACATATCACGATAGCTTGTACTTGTAACAATAACATAATATTTATTCACCTTGTGGTTCCTTTGCTCATAGTGCTTATAGCACTTTTTAAACTTCTACTACTCCTCAAGTTCTAACATAATATTTAATTTGATACTTAGTATTTACTTAATTATCATGTTATCCTATCCTATAACTACCACATACACATATAATATTTACATACACTTGAAGTTGCACTTAGAAGTGCACTCATCACTTACACATAACATGTTGACCATTAAAGTCTTGCACACTTAGCCTTTATAAGTTAACATGAAATCACATTATAACCCATATTATGACTTTTCTAAAGTCAAAAAATACATCATGATCTTAATATCGATTTAATTTATCATTCAACTTTGTACACTTTACACTTTCCATATATATTAACTTAACAAGTAACATTTTAAGCATCATGCTTATCTCTTATGACTAATTTGTACAATTAATCTCATCATCCATTGAAGATCATTAACTCATTATTAGCTCATCATAAAGCTTATTTCTCATATCACATAAACATATACTCATATCATAGAGATAGGGTTAGGAAACCCTAGGTATACCCTATTATCTCTAGATTAAACAGAGTTATTCCTTCAACCAACATGTAATTTAATCATTTATCATTGATGTATACATGCCAATAATCATTAACATATATCATATAAAAATTATAGATATTGGGATTGAATTCCCAATGTAGGCCAAATTATACAATCAAGAACAAACATGATTTTTCTCATTTTTCACACTTTCCGTTCATTATAGTAATATGCAAATACATAGTTTAAACCAATATTTTTCATGTAATCAAAACAAAAATCATTTTAGAACAATAATACCTATGAATTGGTAGCCATAGACATTTATATGCATGAAAATTTTCAACTTTAGGTTTTAAGATGAAAACCATGAATCTTTCTTATTTTCAGTACTTTTCGGTCATTGCAGTAATATGTAAATGCATGATTTAAACCATTATTCTTTGTCCAAACATAACAAAAATTAGTTTAGAATTCAAATATATACAAATTGGAAGCTATAGGTAATCCATATGCATGAAAATTTAGAGTGAAAATCATGAGTTTTCTTGCTTTTCGGTGTTTTATGATCATTATAGTAATATATAGAAATATGATTTAAATCAATAATTTTCATCTAAACACAACAAACCATTTAGAACATAATAGAATAGAAATTGGCAGCCCCTCCCCTTATTATGTATGAAAATTCTAAACTTTGAGTTTTAGGGTTCACCTTTGGAGGATTCGCGTAGAGAGGTTTGTGTTTTCGATAGAAAAATCGATTTCTCTCTCAAAAATTTACCTAGGCTGAATTTCAATAAATACTCACTCAAAATAATTTTCTCATAATTAGTTTCATAAAAATCAAATAGCAAATTGAAAAGAAAGGAAAAACTTACAAAACATTTGCAAAATCCAAGGTTAGAAGGCACCTTATGAATTTCGGTTGAGAGAATATTTTTAAGAGAATTTTCTACTAGAAATATGAAAGAAAATAGAATGGTGGTTGTCTAAACTAGGGCTGACCAAAATTTCACTTTAGATATGTAGGGTTTTGGGTAATTTCCAAGATTATCCTTAATGAGTTAGGTTAGTAGTGTTTTGGTGTAGTGGGTTTTTGGGAAATTGGGCCTTTTATTTAATTTGTAGGCTGATTATAGGTAATTAAAAATAATTTTTTTTATTATTTTCAATAAAATTCCCTCTAAAATATTTATTTAAAAAATATTTTAAAATGCTCATAAAGTTATTTTATGCTTAAAAATCGTTTTTTGTATAAAATTTTTATTTTATATGCCATAAATTATTTTATGCTTGTGCACTTTATAGAATTCACTTATCTCATCATAATATTCATATTATGCATATTAGAGCTAATCTAACATGCCATATACTCATCTATCACATAACACATGAATTTTCACAAAAGCACACAATTAGCCATAATAGTTCTAAATTCAAGAAGTTAAATCACGAAACTCTTAGGGTGAGTGTGGGTTGTTACAAATACTTTCTTTTAGCTCATTTATATACATCTTAATATGTAAACTACATATGAATCATTTGCAGTCACACTGACTACTATCAAGTGTTATCTTTCATTTTACAACTTTAATCATTTATAATATCTAACAATTTCATATAAACACATCATTCAACAATTTCACATGCCATTTAACAATTTGTTCACACTCATCATAAATCAATTCATTGTCACATAGATGCCTTTCTTATAGCAAAGAGCCATATATATCAATGGTTGACTCAATTTGTAGCAAATCCCAGTCAACCACTCTTTTATATTCTTGATGGTTCAAATTTAAAGTCATTCACATGTTTAACATATAGTTATTTCATAAACTACATTCATCAAGAAGCTTGTAGTTAGGAATTTCTTATAGTCATGGTATGAAGTTTTAAGTAACAACTACTATACAATTTTTAGCAACCATGACTTACTATAGTGATTGTGACCTAATGGTCATGATCAGGGCTAATTTAAGAGATAAAACATTAATTTGGACCTTAGGGCATAGTGCATTTCGCAACCTCAATAGGGATTGCGAGCCAGGGCATGAAATGACAGTCACGACTGCTACTAAAAAGTCATGGGCGTGATTAATTTTTAGAAAACACTTATAAGACATAGTGGGGTTCATAACCACTACCATAATTACGACCCTGGTCACAAAAATAAAGTTGTGGCCATGATGGATAATTCGCGACCATGACAATCTAACCAATAGAAAAATAATTCTTTCATGTAGGCCAACTTTGAAAGGCCAAAACTTTTAGCTACCATTGAGTTATGAGGCCTATAATATATCAAATTAAAGCTCATTCAGAGATCTATAATCATGTTAGGGCTTACCTAACATCACCCACTTTAGACCCAAATTCAAATTTTTAAAGCTGTCTCGATAGCTCTAAAGTTTTTTTGTTCAACTAAGGTAGACTCTAACTCCAACGGTTGATGGACATTTCCTTTCTTAGTATACAAAAGTGATCATAATTCATTTCCAAACTTTCATACAATAGTTACGCATCATATGTATATAAAAAATATCATACATATTCCATTGGTTATCTTTCATATTAGACTATCCATTACATATACATATATGCTGACTGTTTCACAAAAAATCTAACCAAAAGCCATCCATTCTTCTCCTTGTTTCTCTTAATTCCTCGAGCCCCTCTCAATATTCTTAGCTTCACATTCCCTAGGACCCACATATCTATAGCCCATAGACAGTAATGAAGGGGATAACATACACCTCTTAATAGGACATTTTTCCTTTGAATGATTTAATATACCACAAGCTACACACAGATGCTCAGGGAACCCTGGTATAACATTTTGGAGAGGGGGGATTGATTCTACTATTGGGTTTTGGTGCATATGCCTAATTTGGGCTGGGTTTTGGTGCATATGCCTAATTTGGGCTAACTCCCATTTCATATTTCTCGTCATTCTTCTCAAACTCCACACTTCTTCCCTTAACATGTGAAGTTCCCTCATCGCTTCCTCATTATGTGCTTTCATCCTTACTACCCAAACTAGGTCAAGATCTTCCTCTGGATCTGTCTCTTTAGGTTCAAGTAGAGCGGCTAAAGAGACATTTGATACATCCTTTTCTCTAACAGGGTTATGGATTAGTGGCATCTACATCCACAATCACACAATATAACATAACAATACAATAATACAATAATGCACACATAAATCACAAAGATGAGAGAATTACTTAACATATATCTTTAACGTAGATCTAACTTAACAATACCAATTGACGATAATAAGAATTCCTATGCTCCATGGTTTAATCTATAGTTCATATAGTTATTAAGTTTAAGTAAGACCTAAACTTTTGGCTTTGATACTAACTCTGTCACGACCCAATTTCTAGGCTATGATAGACTTGGAGCTTAGGGAGACATAAAGTCACCTAAACCCCCCATTGACCTTATTATCATTTAGTATATTCCATTTTATATCTTATCCTAAGATCGAAACCCTATTCACTCTTTATCAATTCCTTTGTTACTTTAACCATTCATTTATAGTCAATACACCTTAATACCATTTCATAACCATTGATTTGTATACCATTCTTAAGTATTAATAAATACAATCTATACATTCTTGTCACAGATATGTATATATAACAACTATTATCATTTGTTGATAATACTTTGAAACACAATACATTTTAATATTAAGCCTTCAGATACTATGGAGCTCTAGATTGATTATCCTCGGGATGACACAAGCAAAACACAAAGCATAGCATTTTAGCAAAGCAAGTCCTAAATGGAGAAGCATAGCTCGAAATTTACCTTGCTAATGAATCACCCTGACTTGAAATATTTTGAACAACTATGGAATGAGACAAGCTCAGTGAGTACATAATAATATAACATAATATGAAGGCAATATAAAAGGTTATCACTTGGATTAATTCAAGGTAGCAATGGAGTGATGTTAATCAAAATTGGTCATATTGAACTTTAGAATGCATTTTAGTAGAAATAATAATGTCTTGGAAGTGGAAGCTTCCCACACATAAATATTAAAGAGTGGCGGTCTAAGCCTTACTCACTCACATGCATCACACTAGTCAAAACTGATCAGGTCTTGCGGTTAGGAATTCCCCCCTAATAGGGGTTGGGTATTGTCACCATACCCGAGAGCTTATACCAATTACATAAGGCCTGATGTCTTTCCTCATATCAGAGAGGATTTTAGCTTAATCATGGGTATTAATGAAAGGCATATACAAGGTCTATATTAGGAATTCAATGGAAAATAGTTAGCATATCAATCATTCTCATCATTGGGCACAACATAGTACTAATATAAGAGGCTCATCATGCTCAAATTAATATATAAGAAAGATATTAATTTCAAAGGTATATATTGATTTGAAAGGCTCAATAATCTATAGCCAACACATATTCAATGTGTCACATCCCAATTTCAGAGATATGATGGTCCTAGACTATGGGGAGACATAAAGTCACCCACGCCCATAGAACCCATTTACACATATACAAATCATGCCTAGGATTGTACCAAACCTTATACAATAACTCATTTAAACATTATATGAAAACCTTTAATTGTGGAAGACAGTAATTAGACACTTCACATATAATCCATAAGGAAATAATATTCATAATTCACTCAAAAACCTTAATAAATAATATTTCAAAATAAACATCAAAAATAAATATTCCCAGAGCATCTAATGATGATGCTTCATATCATGGTATTATTAATGACTTTGACAAGGAATCTCCAAACGAAGTAGAATGCTTGAGCCTTCACCTGGCCTCCTCACATTTGCTCACCTGGAACCACACAAAGAAAAAGAGGTGAGATAGATGATCTCAATGAGTAAACGATAAAGCACATACATTAACACATATTCCTTTGGAAAGGACACTCATAGCTTATACACATAGGTTATGATTTTCAATTCATGAATCAAGTTGCATTTTAACAAGGGTTCAATTTAATAAGTTTGTAGAAATCACACTTATAACACTTATAGAGTAAAGTTTGTTGCTCTATCATTTGAACACTTAGAGGAGAGGTGGCCTTAAACCAAATTTCAACTCCTATCACTTAGAAGGCGTGAAGCTGATAAAGCCCTACGGCTAGAACCGACCCTTTCTAATTGAGGTGGATACACTACCCCTATCCATTGGGTTAAGACCATGTGCACAGGTTCCAATGATTTCCTGTATTGGCATAAGGATTCTGCATAAAGGGTTAAAAGTACCATAGATAGAGCTATTAGTATTCATATATAATAATAACATTAAGGCAGCAATAACATGTATCACAATAACAATGGCAATTTAACTTTTGAGCAAAAGATATAAAAATAGTATAGTTCCAAAAAGAATATAAGTTAGGGCAATAGTCACAAGGAAATATCATTGCATAAACAAAATGGTTTTTGGACCAATTGTCCTTTAGCAACCTAAGCTTTACAAAGAAATCACTTAATCATATTTAAGGATAGGATGAACTTGGGTGTAAGGATCTCAAAGGCTCACATAATATGATATCACATATTTGTAACATAATATAATGTTAATCACACTTATAGTAAGATTATAGTGTTTACTCACACTTGTAAAATGAATACAATGTTTACTCACCTTGTGGTTTCTTTACTCTAATTCACATAGCCCTTAGACTTTTAAGACTCCTTAAGCTCTATCATAATATTTAATTCAATACTTAGTATTTATTCAATGATGATGCTATCCTATCCCATAACTATCCCATGCACATATAATAATCACATACACTTAGAGTTGCATATATAAGTGCACTCATCACTTGCATATAATACTTTGACGTACAAGTCTCGTACACTTAGCCCTTATAGGTCCATATGAAAACACATGATAATTTATGTCAATATCTTTCTAAGGCAAACAAAATATCATTATCTTAATATCATTTCACTTTAACAATCAACTTAGTACATTTAACTCTTCCATACATGTCAATTTATCATGCTTAACTCTTATGATCGATTCATTCAATCAATCACTTCATCAATTCAAGACCATTTATTCATTATCAAGTCATCATAACATCTATTTCCATATTTTCCAATCACATTCACATTCTAATCACAATATAAGGTTAAGATATCTTTGATATAGCTTAAGTATACCAAAGTGCCTCTAGGCTTGTCTAGGGTCATTCTTTCAACTAACATGCAATTTTATCATTTATTATACATACATATATGTCAATAATCATTAAAATACATTGCATAAAAATTATAGACATTAGGATAAACATCTCATGGTAGGCTGAATACATCATCAAGGGAAAAACTGAATTTTTCTTATTTTTCGCACTTTTCGTCTGTTACAGTAATATATAGAAACATGGTTTGAACCAAGATTCTCCATGTAAATACAACAAAAATCATTTTACAACATTAATCTACATGAATCAATAGCAATAGGTGTGGTATGTACATGAAAATTCTAATTTTAGGTTTTAGGATGCAAAACCATGAGTTTTCTTATTTTCTGTATTTTTTGGTCATTACAGTAATATGTAAATAGGTGATTTAAACCATTATTTTTCATTCAATCATAGAAAATATCAGTTTAGAACATTTTCATGTATGATTTGGCAGCCATAAATAATAATTATACAAAAAAAAAAATTCCAAGTTTAAGGCTTAGGGTGAAAATCATGAGTTTTCGCACTTTTTGCGCTTTCAGTTCATTATAGTAATATTTAAACACATGATTTAAATCATTATTTTTCATTCAAACAAAATAAATATCAGTTTAAAATATTAAACATCACAATTCAGCAGCCATAGAGTTATCAAACCATAGAATTTTCTAACTTTCAAGTTCTAGAGTGAAAACCTTGAATTCCTTTGTTTTTTGAAACTTTTTTGGTCATTACAGAAATATGCAGAAATATAATTTAATCTAATATTTTTTTATCAAAACACATCAAAAATCAGTTTGTAATGCAATGGTATAGAAATTGCCTCCCCTTTAGCGATGTTTATCCATAAAAATTGTAATTTTAAGTTACAGGATTCACCTTTGGAGAAATCGCGCGGAAAGATTTGTATTTTCAGTAAAGAATTAGATTTCTCTCTCAAAAACTCACCCAAACAGAGTTAAATCTATAAAAATCAATAAATAACCAGTTCAAAATAATTTTCTCATAATTTATTTCATAGAAATCAGATAGGAAATTGAAAGATAAGAAAAACTTATGATTACGGTCAAGAAATTGCGAAATTGAAAGGCATTTTCTTAATTTCAGTAGAGAGAAATATTTTGGGAGAATTTTTCTATCAAATATCGAGAAATAGAGTGATGGCTACCAGAACATTAGGGCTAGCTAAAATTTTAATATTTGAAGGTAGGGTTTTGGGCAATTTCCACTAATACCCTTAATGAGCTAGGTTAGGAGGGTTTTTGGGTAGTGGGCATTTAGGTATTTGGACTTTTTATTTAAATTTAGGGCTAATTATAAGTAATTAAAATAAAAATATTTTTTATTATTTTCTGTAATATTTCCCCCCAAAAAAATTTATTTAAAAATTATTTAAAATACTCATAAAATTGTTTTATGCTTAAAAATTGCTTTTATGCATGAAAATTCATTTTATTTAAATAATTTATTTTATGCAAATGCACTTTATGTAAATCATTTATTCCACAATAATAACTCATATTATGCATATTAACATTAATTTAACATGCCACATACTCATTAATCACATAGCACATAAATTTCCTTAAAACACACACTTAGCCTTAATTAGTTCTAAGGTAAGCTAATTGTCACGAAAATTTCTAGGGTAGATGTGGGTTGTTACATTCTCCCCCCTTAAAAGATATTCATCCTCAAATTTAAATTCTTACCTAACTGATCTTGAAAAGCTGAGGATGCTTCTGCCGCATCTCCTCCTCGGCTTCCCAAGTGCACTCATCTACCCCATGATTTCACCATTGGACCTTAATCATAGATATCTCCTTGTTTCTTAACCTCTTCACTTGTTGATCCACTATAGCTATTGGTGACTCCTTATAAGATAGCTATTCATCTAACATAATGTTTGGAGGTGATAGGACATGAGATGGATCTGACACATACTTTCTTAACATAGAGATGTGAAACATAGGATGCATATGCGCCATAGTTAGAGGCAGGGCAAGTCTATAAGATACTTCCCTGACCTTATCTAAGATTTCAAAAGGACCAATGAAGCGAGGTGATAGCTTTCCTTTCTTGTCAAATCTCACAACACCTTTCATTGGTGAGACCTTTAAGAATACGTGATCTCCCACAGTAAAGTGTACGTCCTTCCTTTTTGGGTCCGCTTAGCTCTTTTGTCGACTGAAAGCCACTTTCAGTCGATCTTGAATCAAGGGTACCTTCTTGGTAGTCTCCTTAAGCAATTCTGGCATCTCCACATACTTGTTTTTAGGTTCAATTTAATAAATTGGAGAACAACATTTCCTCCTATACAACGCTTCATATGGTGCCATGCCGATGGACGAATGATAGCTATTGTTATAGGTGAATTCAATCAAAGATAAATACTTATCTCAGCTACCTCAAAAATTTGAGACACACATTCTAAACATGTCCTCCAGTGTCTGAATCATCCTTTCAGACTATGCATCCATTTGAGGGTGAAACACCATACTAAAATCTAGTTGTGTTCCTAATGTTTCTTGCAACTTCTGCTAGAACCTTGAGGTGAATTGAGTCCCTTGATCCAAGATGATGCAAATCGACACTCTGTGAAGTTTCACAATCTCATCCATATACAACTGTGCATACTAAGTTATGGAATATGTGGTTTTAACTCCCAAAAAATGGGCAGACTTTGTCATTCAATCCACTATGACCCATATAAAGTCATACCCTTTTGAGGTTTTGGGTAAACCAATGACAAAGTCCATAGTGATGTGCTCCCACTTCCATTCAGGTAATTGAATTTCTTGCAGCAATCTTGAGGGTCATTGATGCTCATACTTGACTTATTGACAAGTCAGGCAAGATGCTACAAACTTAGCCATATCTTTCTTTAGTTTAGGCCACCAATAATTCGCTTTCACATCATGGCACATCTTGGTGTGAACCCGTAATTTTGCACCTCCAAATGATCGATATTTGATTATGAACCCATAGAATCATACTAGGCTCAAATTGAATGAAAAAAGGCTGAAAATTGAGTTACGGCAACCCACAGGCCTGTTGCAGCAACTCGTGGCTGGCTATGGTTGCCGCAGACATCCCCACGGTAGCCAATTAGCTACTGTAGCCAAACCTATAGTTACTGCAAAGCTCTTTGTAGTTACTAGAAGCTTTAGTCAGTTGCTGCAGTGTGTTCTAATAAAATCCCATGCCAAAAAATCACCTTTCTAAGCCTCTACACCCCCTATAAATACCTTACACCTCATAACAACTTCGAGACACAATTATATGTTTCTATACTCTCCCTAAAGCTTTCTAAACCATATTCCTAAGCTTTCTAATCATCAAAACCCTCTTTCTGATCCTCTAAATCTCTAAAACCTCATTCCAAAACCTCCTTCATCATATAAAACCTTATTCATAAGCTTCCCAATCATCTCAAAACCCCATTCATAAACCTTCTAATCACCTCAAACCTTATCTCTAAGCTTCTTAATCAAGAAAAGGTGCAACTCAAGTTATCTTTTAAGGAATTCGTGGTACTGAAGCAAAGGTGATCCAAAGTCTTTCCTTTAAGAAAAGAGTTTGTGTTATTCAAGAGTCCTTCCAAAAGAAGTGCTCGTGATATCCCCAAGCCAAGGTGGAACTTAGATCTAGTGCCAAGTTTACTACCTACGTTCCTCACTGATGAAAGCCAAAGGTAAAAGTTCTTTCCTTTTCCTTTTCAATTTCAATTTTAAGATCTAAATCTAAAAAGATCTAATTTTTGTTAATTAAAATCTGACCTAATTAACAAATCCCTTAAGCCCTTAAAATCAATCAAAACATAATAACAAAGGCAATGACTTAAAAACCCCTCTTTCGCAAGAAGGAAGAACTGCGGGGGATTTGATTCCTATTCAAAAGGATACGCATGCTTGCCATCTCTAAGGCATTCAACTCTACTAAAATTAACAACTTCTTCTTTCTATCACCTTATTCACATAGTTTTGGATTGAAATTGCTTTTCTCAAATAAAAGTGGAAATTTTAGTTCTTTTTATTATAATTGTTTTGTTACTCTTTTTCTTACTTTAGTTGTTTAGATTATATTTAGGGAATGTGTGCTTTTCCTAGAACCCATAAGAGCTAGAGGAAAGATCCCCTGATTTTGATATTTTGACTTGTAATAATTTTAAGTAGTTTTCCTTTATTTTTTGCATTTTACAATTGTGTCATGCATTTCACGAGTAATATTTATTTTATGCATCATATTATATATGTTCATGCATACATAAAAACTTCTTTTTATGAAAGCTATTTTTTATTTAAGCCAAACTAATTTTTTTTGTATAGTTTTAACCAAAACTTAGTCCCCGAGCCCTCTTTGGTCATTCGAGGACTAGTGCTTTTCTTAGGATAAATGGTATAATTTTAGAGTCAATCAAATTAGGTTTTTCCTTTAATTTTCCCAACTAAAATAAACAAAATTAAAGTGGTGACTCCTTTTGAAAATAACAATTTATAAAATATGATTTTCTGAACTCATAGCAACTTCCCATCGTGATGTTTCTCTCAATGAGCATTTCGATTCCCTTCAGCAGATCAGACTGATGCTCGGATGAGGCCTCATAATGGGCGACTCCATTGGGGACTCTAAAATCATTTCTTAAAATAAAAGATGAAAGTGGACTACTCTTGGTAAAATAAAAGTTTGGCTTTATTACAAAATGGCTTTTTCATGCATCACTACATTAGGCTTCTTGTCCAAAACACTAGTTTCTTAGGAAAACAAATGATAGAAAGTAACATCGAGTGGGCAACCTTCTTTAGGTCTTCTTGTCAATAGTGAAATCATCTAGCCCATGACGTATCCTCTAATCCTTTTAGAGGTGTAACAAGTATGCATATACCATTGGACCCACACGAGGCTCATTGACTCACATGTGTTTAGGTATATTGCATCTCTAATGTGATGGGTTCCTTTCAATCTGCGCTTACCCTTTCATGTAATGACTCATAGAACATTCCTTTAGGATTGTATGTACCATAATACTGAACTTGGTATGTCATTATTATCAAACCTTTTTCATTCATGCATACACACATGCATCATGTAAGAAACCTACTAAAGTGGAAAATCTGAAAACCACCCAAACACTACTAGTGCCTATTCAAACCCATGTCAAATTCCTAAACCTATGTCTACCCATGGTACTTTCATCCTTATCTTACTACTGTGATTAGGATTTCAAGATCTCATCTTTGTCCTTATATTCACCAAAGTTAAAAACTGACCTAGCTTCATCTTTTTCATCCAAAGGTTTAAGAGATGTCAACCGGATTAGGGAAAGAAGTTACTGCTACTGATGGAGTTGATGACTTGATGAATAGGCTCTTTGCCAGGTTCACCAAACAATAAGAAGAAATGCTTAAAAGGCAAGAGGCTCATTTCTAAGACTTACTTCAAAATCAAAGGAGGATTATTATGGAAGATGTCTAAGAAATGATAGGCCAGACCACCATAAACCAGAGTTTGACTGATCCAGACCCAGTAAATCCAAAACCCACCTCTTATCCTATTTTTGGATATGCTTCCAAATTTGACCCAAAAGACAAGGAAAATGCCACAGTTGAAACCATTCCATCACCATTTGTTCTCAAAACCAAACCACTCTTTCAACCAGTGCCCATTGACCCACCGGTCCACACCACCACATCCATTTCCCCCCCAGCTGATCCTTTTCAAGGGAGAGAAATTAACCCCGAGCTAAAGGCATTCATAGATAAAATTAAAGTTATGGAAAAGATGCTTAAGAACTTAAAGAAAAGGGAAGACATGGTTGACACAAGCTCTCTCAGTTTGTTTCCTAATACAAGGGTATCTCCTAAATTCAAAATGCCAAATTTTGATAAATTTGATGGAACTACCTGCCCTAAAACCCATCTTAAGGTAAATGTGGGGGCCATGCATCCTTTAGGAGTGGACAATGAGCTCCTTGCTCAATTGTTCCAATAATCTCTGACTGGTACTGCTGTGATGTGGTTTGTAGACCTAAATGCATCTTAAAAATAAAATTGGGATGACATTTGCAACATTTAAATAAAATAATATCACTACAACATTGAGGTTGATGTGATGAGGAGAGACCTCGAGACCACTAAGCAACACTCAAAAGAGTCCTTCTCTTCATTCCTGATGAGGTGGAGGAAGAAGGCTTCCCAAATGGTAAACTGACCTCCTAAGCATGAACAAATTGATATTATTGTCAAGAATCTCCTCCTAGTTTATTAAGATAGGCTGCTCACCTAATACTTGCCTGACTTCAAAGCCCTGATTTCCACTGCTTCTAAGATTGAAGATCTAATCCAAAGTGGGCATATAAAAGAAGAATCTGCATTTGGGTCAAGATCCAAGAAAGCGGCATACCAAGGAAATGTAACTTCCTCAATGAATCATAAAGGGGGGGAAGTAAATGCCATTACAATTAAGAAGCCATTTAAGATTAAAAGGCGTTAATTCTCTGATCTAAGGGGTGTACCTATGAGCATCATTTATAAGAAACTACTTGAGGCAAGAATGGTGCAACCTGTCAAACTAAGACCTATTCTTAACCTACTACCCAAAAATCACAATCCAAATGAGAGATGTGATTACCACTAAGGACTAGGGCATAAAACTGATGCATGCAAGGCCTTGAGACACAAGATCTAAGATCTAATTGATTCAAATGACTTCTTACCACCTAAAGCTGGACCCAACATCACCACCAACCCCTTACCCAGCCACACAGTAAATGTAATTACTTTTCATAAAGGAGTTGATCCTGTCTCATTAATAAAATCAACTGTTAACTACTGTTATGTGTTAGACCTCACCAACTTGCTTGAGGAGATTGATGTCATCACCTGAAGTGGTAGAATTGTCCAAAATCCAAACCCACCAATCAAAAGCAGTCAACCCATCCCTGCACCATCCGACAATATAAAAAAGAGTCTTGAACCTGATGAAGACCCCATACTTAAGTAGTTAAAAAAGACACAAGCAAATATTTCAATCTGGAGTTTGGTTCAATCCTCATATCCTCACCACTAAGCTCTTTGCAAGGCATTAAATCAATGTCAAACTCCTATTGATATCACCCTCAAGAATCTTATGGCTTCAATCACTAGTGCTGCTAAGGGAGTTTCAACATCATTTGGAGATAATGACTTACCAAGAGGGGACTCTGACCATAACAATGCCTTCTATATAACAGTGATGACTTGAGGGAAAACTGTGCCCATGGTTCTAATCGACAATGGCTCAGCCCTGAATGTGTGCACCTTAAAAGTGGCTAGTTGCCTAGACCTCGAAGTAACAAACTTCACTCCTTCTGATCAAATTGTGAGGGCCTATGACAATATTAAAAGAGAAGTACTTGGGGTAGCTACACTGCATGTCACTATCGGACCCACAACCTTTTCCATTCCCTTCCAAATAATTGATGTTCCAGCTTATTTTAACCTACTTCTTGGAAGACCCTGGATCTATCAAGCTAAGGCAATCCCTTCATCACTGCATCAAAAAGTCAAATTTCCTTATGGGAAAGGAATTGTTACCATAAAAGGGGACATGCATGACAAGGCTGACATTCCAAACCTTGTGCCTGTTTTAGAAATTCCCACCTATCCTCTCTCTGGCTTCTCATTCATCCAGTTCCTTGAGGGTGAAAAAGGTAAAAAATTTATTCCACTCAACTTTGATCCTTTTGGAAACATTACTATGGCTAATATGTTAAAAAAATGAATTATTTTCCTAGCCTAGGTCCTGGAAGAAATCAACAAGGCCTAAAGTCCTTTATAGACTATCCAGTTGCGATACCACTATTTAGGCTAGGATATGCGCCTACTGAGGAGGATCTGATGGAAATGGAGGAACGAGCCAAGGAAAGAGTAGCGGCCCTTAAACGAGGTAAAACTTACGACTAACTGATGCGCCCTTATTTCATAACCCTTAATGGATATTTTGTAAAAGAAGGTGACACAGTTCTTTACTATGGCTTTCCTGAACCCTAGATCTGTCTTATTACTAGAGAATTAATTCCTGGTTTCAAAATTTTCTTTGATGTCAGGCTTTTACCAGAGGATTGCAAGCCCATATTCATGCTAAGTCAAGATTAGGAGGAGAACATGAAGACAAGTCTCTTTGATGAAGTCTTTATACTTACTTTAGAGGAGGAGGAACCTAACCCATCCACTTTAATCCAACCAAACCAGACCAAGCTGAATAACTAGTATTTCAAGGAGAGCCCATTCCATCAATCCGAGATAGAGTTGCAGACCTTATTTGAGTCAAAATCTGAGTCAAAGTCCCAGTCAGAGTCTGTGTTTTCAGTTTCTTCTATTTTTAGTGGTAATGGTGATGTAATTGACCTTAAGTGTCCAGCTTTTGAGTTTGATGTAAACTGGGACTTATCCATGTTTGAATTCAATGAAAAGTTTGTCCTTTCCTCTTACAATCTTGTGTCTTCATTTTCTTTAATGTTCCAAATTTTAAATCTGACTTAAATGAGACATCAAATAAAAAAAATGGAAAAAATGAAATAAAAGATGATGCAATCAAAGAGCCAATAAATGATGGCATATATGATACACCAAAAACTACATTCATAACATATGTATGCATAAATAGGGGTTAAATAGAGGAAATGATCAAAGAATTTTAAGACTGTTTTGCATGGCACCCTAAGGACATGACAGGTTTGGATTTGAGCATAGTTGTTCACAAAATTCTAATCTACCTTGATTCCAAGCCAGTCAAATAGAAATTACAAAGACTCAAAGCTGAATGGTCTATACCAATTAAAGAAGAAATTACAAAGCTATTGGACCACAACTTCATTAAGCCCATCAGCTACCCCTCCTGGCTTGCCAACATTGTGCCAGTTCCTAAGAAAGTTGGTAGAGTTAAAATGTGTGTGGACTATAGAGATTTGAACAAGGCTTGTCCAAAAGATGACTTTCCTTTGCCTCACATCGACCTTCTAGTGGATCGAATGGCAGGATCCAAAATGGTTTCTTTAACCGATCTGGCTGCGGGATATAATCAGATAATGGTTTACCCCCCTGACAAAGAAAAAATAGCCTTCATCACTGGGTGGGGTACCTATTGTTACAGAGTTATGCCATTTAGACTTAAAAATGTAGAGGCAACATACAAAAGGATGGCAAGCACAATCTTCCATGACATGATGCACAAAGAGATTGAAGTATATGTTGATGATATGGTGGTTAAGGGCAATATTGTCGAAGAGCACTTAGAAGCTTTAAGGCAATTCATCCTTAGACTTTGCTAATATAATCTCAAACTCAATCCTACTAAGTGTATTTTTGGTGCTTCATCTGGGGTATTCCTAGCCCATATGGTCAACAAGAAAGGTATAGAGGTCGACCTTGCAAAGTAAAAGCAATTTTAGAAATGCCACCTCCTAAAATAGAAAAGGAGATCAGAGGATTCCTTGGATAGCTCCAATACATTAGTCGATTCATCAATCAATTGGCTGATGTATATGGGCCCATCTTTAAGTTACTTAGAAAAGGAGCCTCAAAGCAATGGAATGAAGACTGCTAAAAAGCCTTTGACCAAATCAAGTAATATTTGCTGAAGCAACCAATACTGCAACCTTCAAGGCTTGGGAAATTGCTGCTACTTTACTTATTTGTGACTAATGAAGCAATGGGGGCAATGCTCAAGCAAAATGCTCCTGACTCTAGCAAGGAAAATGCCATCTACTACTTGAGCAAAATAATATTGTCCTATGAACTCAAGTATGGCTATATAGAAAAGTTGTGCCTTGCCCTTGTTTGGGTTTGCCACAAACTGCAACACTATCTTAGTTCCTATACAACTCATATCCTTGCTGACAAGAACCCTTTGAAATTCCTTATGGAGGAGCTAGTTCTTGACAGTAAGATGGCAAGATGGATGGCAGTGTTGGCAGTATATGATCTCAAATATATATAATGAAAAGCAATCAAAGGAAGCATAGTAGCAGACTAATTAGTTGTAGCCCCAATAGATGACAAATGGACTAAGCCTAAATTCCCCGATGAGGATATCCTAATGATTGGCAATGAAGTTTGGAAGATTTACTTTGATGGGGCATCAAATAACAAAGGGTATGGTGCTAGCATTGTGTTCATTACACCAAACAGGGAAAGCTTACCCATAGCCATCAAGCTAAACTTCAAAGTAACAAATAATGAGGCAAAGTATGAGGCATGTATTTATGGCCTTGAAGCAGCAATAAGGCTTCGAATCAAGTACGTCAAGTTTTGTAGAGACTTGAATCTAATAGTGTGCCAAGCTTTAGGAAAATGGAAAATAAGAGAAGAGCATTTGGTTCCTTACCACAAATGCTTAGATGAATTAGCAGCGAACTTCTATGAATTATCCTTCCATTATCTCCAAAGAACAAAGAATAGATTCATTGATGCTTTGGCAATACTCACCTTAATGCTTGACATAAGCAATGGCTTCATAATCAGACCAATCACAATTGAAGTAAAGCATAAACCAGGATGCATAACTCATTGCCTGAATATGCAAGTCATTAACAGTGAACCATGGTTTTAAGATATTCTTAATTATATCAAGAATGGGCTTTATTCTGAAAGGGCCTCTAAATAGAAAAGAGGACTCTGAGATAGTTATCCAAGGGATTCATTCCAAATGGGGATGTGCTTTACAAACAGACTTGGGATAACATCCACTTAAGATGTGTCACTGAAGAAGAAGCCCAATAGATCATGGAATGGATGCATGGTGGTGATGAAGGCCCATACATGAATGGTATTGCTTTGGCTTGCAAAATCACGAACCAAGGATATTTCTTTCTTCCCATGAATGAGGATTGTGCTAAATACATGCAAAAATGCCATAAATGCTAAGTTTATGCTAAGCTTCAAAAACAACCTCCCGTACCTTTATCCCCAATCACTACGCCTTGGCCATTTGCTACTTGGGGCCTTGACGTCATTGGGAAGATACGCCCAAGATCCTCTAGCAAACATGAATACATCTTAGTAGCAATTGATTACTTTTCCAAATGGGTTGAAGCTGCACCTTACCAAGTATTAAATTTTAAATGGGTAGCTCAATTTGTTCGTACCAACATCCTTTATAGGTATGGAGTTCCTTTTGAAATAATCACTGACAATGGATCCCACTTTCAAAAAGAAGTCACCCAATTGCTAAAAAAGGAGAAAATCTAACACCACAGGTCTTCTCCTTATAGGCCTCAAACAAATGGTGCAGTAGAGGCTACAAATAAGACTCTAAAAAACATACTTCAAAAAATGGCTGACAACCATAAAGATTGGCATCTACACTTGCCTTATGCTTTATAGGGATACAGAATATCAGTACACACTTTGACTGGTGCTACACCCTACTCTCTGGTATATGGAATGGAAGTAATCTTCCTAATCGAGGTCGAAATAAAATCAGCTCGAATTATGAAGGAGAGTCAGTTGAACAAAGTGGAATGGGCAAAAGGCTTCCATAAATAGCTCAATGCCATTGATGAGAAAAGGATGGATGCCTTATATCAAATTCAAGGTTACCAACAGCAATTAGCAAGGCATTTCAACAAAAAGGTCAGATGCAGAGGACTACAAGAAGGCAACCTTACTTTAAAGGAAATCAGGGCACCTGTTTATGATCCAAGGGGAAAATTCAAACCCAATTGGAGTGGCCTATTTGTGCTAAAAAATGTCTTATCTAGTGGAGCAACTATCTTAATGGATTTGGATGGCATAGAGTTTTTGAGCCCATGCAATCTGGATCAGCTCAAGATATATTTTACATAAGTATCCTTATAATTCATGCATTGTATTTGCATCCTTGTAAAGATAAGAACTATGTGGACCTGATTCTCTACAAAAGAAAAATGGTGATGAAGTATTTGTAAGGAGATACGTAGGCGACCCGTATGGGTTTGGTCCAAATCATCAATAAAATTTCATTATATCCTACACATTTGTTTGGCTCTTATTTGTATCACAAAATAAATAAATAAATAAAACAACAAAAAAAGAAGAAAAAAAAAAGGAAAAAGAGAGGAAAAAAAAAGGAAATAAACAACATGTCTCATTTGTCTCATTTAATTTTTGGAACATTAAAAAAAAAAGAGAAAATAAAAGACATAAGCCATTAAATCAATCTCACAAGCCAAAAGCCTTATTAAAAAGCATAAAAAAAAAAAAGGGACAAAAGGTCAATCATGACTCTTATCTTCATTCTCCTCTATCTCCTCAATCATTGCAGCTCTCCTAGCTTTCTCAAACCACCATGAGTTTGCTATCCACCAATTAATATACTCTAAAGTCTTGTCATAATGATGAGAAGGATGAACAACATAAAAACCTCTCGCCCATCCATTCCTAATGGCTTGGGCAACGATCTCGATAATAAGGACAGACTGAAATAAAGCACTATCTAGGGGCACGCCTTGTCCATGGCCTATCTGACGCATAACTCTAGTAGCCTGATAAAAAGTGATCATCCTCAAACCCAAAAGATAAATTATCCTGTAACCAAAACTCATGGTCATGAAATGATCTATCTTATACCACTCACATCTCCAAAGCAGCTCATCATAATCCAATTCAAGAAGCCATTTGAGCCACTTCCTTTTAGAGTCCTTTTTTATCACAATAGTACGGGGTCCTATACCAGGAAGCAAAGTAGTCTGCCTTAACAGGAGGAGCCACTATCCAAAGACGGTCTCTCAACCAAATATGGGAGAAAGTACAAAATAAGGAAAAGAAGGATGAAATGGATGAAAGAAAAATAGAAAGTTAGAAATAAACCTAAAGGATAATGGGGCTGATATTCCATGGACCGCTCGAATCATACATCCTATCCAGACTAATAATGGTCTTAGTAAGTGCAATGGTAGCAACAGATCTTCCCTCTTCCATTTAAGGAATCAAATCAGCAACCTTAGCATCACCCCAACTAGTAGGGCTCACGAAGATATATCCTACAGTCAGACAAAAGCATAGAGCCTGCATTCTGAAATGAAACCGCTTATCATCCTCAAAGTCTTTGGGATTATGAAATTATGCAATTATAGTAGTTAAGTCTACCCAATCCTCCACTAAATGGGACTAGCTACTTCCTCACTCAGATCTAAAAGCCTTCTAAAGAAGTTAAAATATCCTACTCTCTCAACAAGAGTAGCCAAAAGAGCCTTAGAATCAAACCCGAGCAACACAGAAAATTCCTCAAAAGTAGGACACATTTCTTCTATGCTTGCACCAAACTTGAAGACATGGGCAGCAGGATCCTAAAAACGTATACGAGCATGCAAAAAATTCTAGTCAATTTTCACTCCCCTCAAAGTGGGCATGGTTCTTACTCCATATTTCTCTAAATTTATTTTCTCTACTTTAGTAAGATTCTTGTACCATAGGAACATTGTATGACTGAAATAGGGTTCCATTGTGAAAAGAATTTCAAGAAAATAGAAAAAAATTGAAAAAACAAACAAAGAAAGATGCTTAAAAGTATTGAAAAGTGTTCAAAGGTCAATAGAATGAAGTTTTAAGAAGTGGAAAAGCTTATAAATAGCAGAAAATCAAGAAAAATCATAATCAAAGATGGATCATGCTACAATTACTACACTTGGACTACGGTTACTGCATCCCTCCCTACGATTGCTATAACCTATATGCGTTAACCATTTTGGCTACCATAGGGATGCCTGTGGTTACCGCAAGCCTTTTGTAGCTGCCGTATTCACTACCAAGTTGCTGTGATACCTTTTCCATCTCCATTGTGCAAATTCAAAACTATCGCAAGACTTTTCAGCTTAAAAAAAAAAACAAAAGAAAAAAGGTTCAAAGCCCTATTTCAGTTATATTTAGGAATTGCATTCATACATACTGCATATACACAATTAGGGATAGAAGTGCATCTCATAACAAGTAAAATTGTTCATGATATCACATTTAGGAAAAATATCCATATATGTCATAACATCACATTTAGGAAAAACATTCATACATGCCATAACATCACATTTGGGATAAACATCCATATATATCATTTATAAAAACCAACAACTCAAAGGAAGGATAATAGAGCGTCTAACGGTGTCTACGCCTCTCCTTCCTCCACTCGTGTGGAGACTTATCTCCCTCATCTCCACTAGCACCTCTACCTTTACCAACATCTCTGTTGCCTCCTAGCTCCACTCGAGTTAAAGCAGATGGCAGAGTAGCAGTCAGATAACCCATCACTCTTTAGGCCTCATGAGCCTAATCCACAGGCGCCTACAAAGTCAAGAAAATCAAGCAATTGAACAAGAATCTAAAGTCATGGTAAAATCAGAATAACCTTCCTCAGAAGTATCTGTTGGAACCTTAGGCCATCTAAATGGCATAACTATAAAAGAATCATACTTAACCAGCTACCTCTGCTCAACAGAAAAGTATTGACAACATGTAAAAGGCCATAAACTCTGATGCCAAATATCATCACCAGATGATCCTGAAGCTATTTCGAGGTTAGGTGCAATAGCAGCAGGAGCAAGAGTAACCCTGAAAGGAATTGCTCTATTCAAAGGGTCCCTAACCGAAAGGGTTTGGGTAGAACTAGTAGTCGATCTCCTAGGATCAAAACCAGAATCTAGCCTAGGGACGGTGCTAGTCATCAGGGAAGCCTGGCAGAAGTATTCATAATCCGTATCATAATCTAAGAAGTGGTCACAAGGGAGGCCTACCAATAATGCCTGATCATCTATAATACTTGACCCGTGTCTCATGTCAGCCAGAGGAGGTAAAGGAACAACTCTATCACCAATAATCTATCTTCTCACTCTATCCCTGAGGAAATATCTTCTCTCATCCCTAAAGTGGAGAAGTAGTCTCTATGATGAAAGCACATAGTTGGAACCCATCCACTCTATCGCTGACGATGGCAAGTGATCCTGATAGGAATTCCACTAGACCTACAAAACAGAAAGTAAGTTCGAAGCAATTAAAAGCAATAGAGAGTAAACTAGCAAGATAAATACTTGGTGCACACCCAATTGGCTAAAATGGGTCTGATAACCAGCAAAACCCATTTTGTCAAAGCGACTGCAGTTACTATAATTTCATAAGTACCCCCAGGGCACTCTATCAGGAACCAAGTTTCTTAAGGGAGGAGATACCCAAGTAAAGTATTCATAAGCCCAGTACTGCAAAACAGATAGCAGTTAGTCAAGTTAATAAGAAGTGCAAGACAGAAAGTAAAAATGAGAAAAGAACACATGCTCACCTCCCAAATAATATGGGTACCACCTAGGCTAGAGAAAGTGTTTTGGGAGAGATCAGACATCTCCCTATACATTACACACAAAGTGGCACCTCCCCAATCATATTCAGAGATTTGGGTCAAGTCCTCTAATAAAGCCATGATGCTGAAGTCAATAGTGTCTCTCCTCGTGTGAGAGATGGAGCAACCTAAAATCATCATAAGGCATAAACGAGCTACCTACTAAGTAGTGTAGCATCCATATTGATCTAAATCTCCCATCCAGTTCTGAAGCCAAACTCTCAATACATGAACATCAGTGTAAGGAGGGTCAAAACCCAATAGCTTAGTCATCCTCTGACTATCTAGTGCAGTTCAAGAACCATAAAAGTTTAAGCCTAATGTCGAAAAGGCAAACCAACAAGCAAATGGAGATCCATAGGAGTCACCATCAACTCCCCACATGAGAAATGGAAGGTATTGGTGGTGTCTCACCACCTCTCTGCCAAAGTCCTTAATAAGGCACGAACGCCCTCGCGAGAACAGTCTAAGTCTAGTAGATTGAGCAAACCAAAAGGTTTAATCATAGCTCGCACATCAGGATGGCGATTCAGATAAGTAGCAACTCTCACTAGGTTACCTCTACCTCCCCTCAATCTCAAGTCAAATGATTTTGCATGAAATACATAGAAAAATAAATTTTTGCATGCATAAGAAACTAGGATTTTCTTCACTTTTTCTATTTTATTTATTTTATTTTCTTTCTTCTTAATTATCATAAAGTGTCATTGTTAAAAAAAATAAATAAATCATCACTGCATAGTAAACTAGATTGCATAATGAACCAAGCTGCATCATATTATTTCTATTGCTTATATAGAACTAACCCAAGTGCAGGAAAGAGAATAAATACCTCTATGCTGCTAGTAAAGCTTGCGTGATCTGTAAGCTCCTGTAGTAGAACCTTGGGATTTGCATCACCTCAGGGCGCCAAGTAGCTTCTCACGTGCCTTGAAGTTAGGGAAGCCATCTTGGTGAAAGAGTTTTAGAGAGAAAGAGTGTAAGTAGAGAAATAGAGAGGAAGTTGAAAATAGTGAGAATGAATGAAGAAGGGAGGGGTATTTATAGAAAGAACTATGGGCCCCACCTCATCATTTTCTTTCGGCTCGTATAGCTAAGTTGCTAGATTTCGCCATAACAAATCCATTTCAAGTTAGAGTTTAGTTTTATCCAAATAGATAGGTCTATAAGATTTTTATCTATTCCTCAAAATAGAAAACAACTTAATCAGAATCTAGAATCTTCCATAATTACAAAAAGTTTAGAAATTCAAATGTCCAGAAAAATTGAAAAATAGTCCAAACGAATTCAGAAAAGCCCAAAAACAGACATGGCACCTCAACATAAATCTTAAAGCTAACCAAGATCCTCAGTCATCTAAAAACTTCTAGAATTTCCCCGGTTCACCTTTATCTGACCCGACGCCCTGTTCGGCCGAGTATGATAAAAGGGCAGCTATGAACCTTCTATTTTACACCTTCAAATAACTGGCATTTGATTACAAATCCATGGAATTAGACTAGGCTCAAATCAGATTAAAAATGAATGAGAAAGGGTTGAAAAATGAGCTGCGACAGCCTGTGGGCCTGTTGCGGCAACTCTCGGCCGGCTGCGGTTACTGCAGCCTCTACTGTAGTTGTTGTAAATGTCCCTATGGTAGCCAATTGGCTACCGTAGGTAGACCTATGGTTACCACAAAGCTCTTTGCAGTTACTTGTTCGCCTTAAATATATTAATCGACGATACTCGCAAGCAATCGGGGTAATCGTAGTATACTGAAAGTTCCCAAGGTCGTCTCACAAGGAAGTGCAAAGGAAAAATTACTTACTTTTCTAATTTAGAAATATGAAAACAAATAGAGAATTGCAATAAAATAAGAAACTGTACTAGGAACTAAATATCTAAATTTTTCTTGAAAATTAAAGGAAAGAAAAAAAAATATGAGACCTTATGCAAAATGGATGTTTAGGATTTGAATGGATTTCACTAGTCCTTATATGCTCAGTAAAACTTAACCCAAAATGATAATTCTATTAATTACTTTTTTTTATAAATAAATCTCTTAAACTTAATTCAATAGCTTTCACATTCATGAATTAAACTCAATAAATTTGTCTAAATCAAAAGTAATTTTTCTTCCTAGGGTTCATATTTCTAATTTGTCCTAGAAACTCAAGTGAATTAATTCTGATTTTAAATTTCATCTCTCGATCCATCATTTAAAACCTAAATTGAACAATTGGCGATCAAGCAATTATTCGTAAGAATTAAACCAATTGAAATTTGAGAGAGTGAGGCAATTATCATTTTGAGAAGAAGCAATCATAGCATATTCATAGTTAGTTACCTTCAAATCCTAAACAAAGAAAGATTTAGATCATGATAGACAAGATAATCATCCCAATTTCATTACACACTAAAAAATCCATGAAAGTAATTTAGCAAATTAATTAACCAAAAGAAAGTGATGAAATACAAAGATCCAAACCTTGACACTAAGTGAAAGAGTTTTGTTTCTATCTCTAGAATAGTTTTTCCTCTTTTCCAGACCTGGTTCTTCCTTCTCTTGGTAGCTATCCCCCTTTCTTCTTCTGAGCTCTAGCAAAAAAAAAATAAAAATGGAATCCCCCTCTCCTTCTTGTGAAACTCTCTATATATCGTTATTATAAAAATAACTGACTAATGTTTTAAAAATATTTAAAACTCAGATAAGATAATTTTGTTCCAAAAACACATGGCTAGGCGCTGGAAATTGTCGCCAGATGCTGGGTAACAGAGGCTGCTGCTTACTACGAGGTGCTGGAAAATGCAGCGAGGCACTGGAAATTACAGCAAAACGAAAGAAAAGTGTAGCCAGGTGCTTTAAATCTCAGTCTTGGAAGGGCTGCGGGTCATTAGGATTCACCGCGAGGCGCTGGAGTTGTTCTCTGCTGAATGCCATCGGCAGCTTGGTTATTCACGTGCACTTGTCATTTCCAAATTCCTCCCATTCTTCTCTACTTGTTTAGCATCTTCACATAATTTCTACAAACATAGATAAACCTTCCTCAAACCTTAAAAAGCACAAAATAAACATAAAAACAAATATAAACTTTACAAAATTAATCAATTAAACACCACAAAAATCCATATAAACATGCAACAAACATTACTGCAAGCTTCAGTCAATTGCCGTAGCGTGTTCTGACATAATCCCACACCAAAAAATCACCCTTTTAAGCCTCTACACCCCCTATAAATACCTTGCACCTCATAACAACTTTGAGACATAATTAAATGCTTTTATACTCTCCCTAAAGCTTTCTAAACCCTATTTCTAAGCTTTCTAATAATCAAAACCCTCTTTTTAATCCTCTAAATCTCTAAAACCTCATTCTAAAACCTCCTTTATCACATAAAACCTTATTTATAAGCTTTCCAACCATCTCAAAACCCCATTCATAAGCCTCCTAATCACCTCAAACCTTATCTCTAAGCTTCTTAATAAAAAAAAGGTGCAACTCAAGTTATTTCTTTCAAAGGGAATTCATGGTACTCAAGCAAAGGTAATCCAAAGTCTTTCCTTCAAGAAAAGAGTTTATGCTATTCAAGAGTCCTTCCAAAAGGAGTGCTCATGATATCCCTAGGCCAAGGTGGAACTTAGATTTGGTGCCAAGCTCTCTCTTTACGTTCTTCGCCGACGAAAGCCAAAGGTAAAAGTTCTTTCCTTTTCCTTTTTCAATTCCAATTTTAAGATCTAAATATAAAAAGATCTAATTTTTGTTAATTAAAATATGATCTAATTAACATATCCCTTAAGCCCTTAAAATCAATCAAAACATGATGACAAAGGTAATGACTTAAAAACCCCTCCTTCGTAAGAAGAAAGAACTGCGTGGGGTTTGATTCCTACTCAAAGGGATACGCAGACTAGCTATCTCTAAGGCATTCAACTCTGCTAAAATTAACAACTTCTTCTCTCTATCACCTTCTTCACATAGTTTAGGATTGAAATTGCTTTTCTTAAATAAAAGTCAAAAATTTAGTTATTTTTATTATAATTGTTTTGTTACTCTTTTCCTTACTTTAGTTGTTTAGATTATATTTAGAGAATGTGTGTTTTCCTAGAACCCATTAGGGCTAGAGGAAAGATCCCTTGATTTAGATATTTTGACTTGTAATAATTTTAAGTAGTTTTCCTTTATTTTTCGCATTTTATAATTGTCATTATCTCATATTTGTCATGCATTTCATGAGTAATATTTGTTCCATGCATCATATTATATCTGTTCATGCATACATAAAAACTTCTTTTTATGAAAGTTATTTTGTATTTAAGCCAAACTAATTTTTTTTGTATTGTTTTAACTAAAACCTAGTCCCTGAGCCCTCTTTGGTCATTCGAGAACTAGTGCTTTTCTTTGGGATAAATGGTATAATTTTAGAGTCAATCAAATTGGGTTTTTCCTTTAATTTTCTTAACTAAAATAAACAAAATTAAAGTGGTGACTCCTTTTGCCAATAATAATTTACAATATACGATTTTCTGAACTCATAGCGAGTCCCATTATGATGTTTCTCCCAATGAGCATTTCAGTTCCCTTCAGTGGATTGGACCGGTGCTCAAGCGAGGCGTCACACTTAGTAGTTCCAGGATGAGCATAGTAAGGTGTTTTATGAGCCTCCTTCAGTATCCTTTCCTACAATCCATCCACATTAGGCATGCATACTTTATTTCTACACTTTAAAACTTCATTGACCACTTCGAACTCAGGGTTCTTTCCTTCTTTCATCTTATCCTTCAACTTCACCATGTGTGGGTTCTTATCTTGTGAATCCTTTATTTCTTCCATTAGCTTAGACCTCACATGAAAATGAGCCACTAAAACTCTCAATTCTCCAATCTCCAGCCTCAAGCCTTGGCTAAACAACTCCTTTAATTCCTTCACGATCGGCCTCTTTTGCACAGTCACATGGGCTAGGCTTCCCATTGATTTTTGACTCAAGGCATCTGCCACCACATTTGCCTTTCTGGGGTGGTAGAGAATCTGACAGTCATAGTCCTTCAACAGTTCAATCCATCTCCTTTGCCTCAAGTTGAGGTCTTTTTAGCTTAAGATGTATTAAAGACTCTTATGATCTGTGTAGATCTCACACTTCATTCCATGCATATAATGTCTCCAGATCTTTAGAGCGAACACTACTAAAATTAATTCCAAATGATGGATAGGGTAATTCACTTCATACTTCTTAAGCTCTCATGATGCATAGGCGATGACTTTTCTATTTTGCATTAAGACGCATCCAAGTCCTATTCGCAAAGCATCGTAATAGACAGTGAATCCTTCCTTTCCTTTAGGTAACGCCAACACTGGGGCCAATATCAAGCATTTCTTGAGCTTCTAAAAGCTCTCATTATAGGATTCTCCCTAAATAAACTTAACTTCCTATCTAGTCAACTTGGTCAATGGGGCTGCTATCTTAGAAAAGTCTTGTACAAATCTACAATAATACCAAACCATGCCCAAGAAACTCCATACTTTTAAAATTATTGTGGGCCATGGCCAACTTGCTACCGCTTCAACTTTCTTAGGATCAACTTAAATCCCTTCCTTACTTACAACATGTCCTAGAAAGTAGACAGACTCCATCCAAAACTCACACTTGGATAACTTACTGTAGAGCTGGTGATCATGCAGCGTTTGCAGCACGATCCTCAAATGTTCTTTATGCTCTTCTTTACTCTTTAATTAAATCAAGATGTCATCAATGAACACAATCATGAACTTGTCATGGAATGGTCTAAATACTTGATTCATCAAGTCCATAAAAGCAGTAAGAGCATTTGTCAGACCAAATGGCAAAACTGTGAACTCATAATGTCTATATCTAGTACGGAAGGCAGTCTTGCAGATGTCTTCTTCATGGATCTTTAGTTGATGGTATCCAAACCTCAAGTCAATCTTAGAGAAGTGACCAACTCCTTGCACTTGATAAAAAAGATCATTGATTTTTGGTAAAAGATACCTATTCTTTATAGTGACTTTATTAAGCTGGCAATAGTCGATGCACATTTGGAATGAGCCATCCTTCTTCTTTATGAACAACACTGGTGCATCCCATAGTGAGCTACTAGATCAAATAAAACCCTTGTCAAGTAGATCATGCAATTACATCTTTAATTCTTTCAACTCCATTAGTGCCATACGATATAACGGTATTGATATAGGTTGCGTACTAGATAGCAGTTCAATATTGAACTCAATGTCACGGTCAAGTGGTAATCTGGGTAAATCTTCTGGGAATATGTCTATGAATTCCTCCACCACTGGTATGCTCTTGTCTAAAATGGCGGCCTCCTTGTTAGTATCGATTACATAGGCTAGGTATGCTTGGCATCCTTTTCTTTACAACCTTCTTGCTCCTAAGGCTGATATTAAGTTCAGAGGATTCTCATTCCTATCCCCTTGATACACAAACTCCTTCCCATCCTTGGATCAAAACTCAACAAGTTTCTCTTTATAGTCAATATGAGCTCCATGCTCATATAACTAGTCCATTCCTAATATCACATCAAATAGTACATCTAACTCTAGCAATTCTACAGGAAGTTTTTGTCCATTAATGTCTACCTCACAACTCTTATACCCATACTTAACTTCCATCACCTCCCCCAAAAGAGCTGATACAACTAAAGGTTCACTCATTAATTCCTTATTTCTACATAGACTCTTAGTAAAACAAGGTGACACAAAAGAATGGGTAGCACCAGAATCAATCAAACATTTTGCACTAGAATTTTGGTTGGGGGTGATACCTATAATAGCTGTGTGTGAAGCACGAGTCTCTTACTGATTTAAAACGAAGACTCAACCCTTGCCCTTATTCTCTATCACTGATACATTCCCAACAGCTGGCCCTTTATCCTTGGCTCCTTACCCTTACGATTGGAATGGTCTAGATTGTGGATGTGCTGCAGTCCTATTCCCTTGACTCCTTATTTGAGGGCTGTCCTTAATGAAGTGTCCCATTTGCCCACACTTAAGGCATGCACTAGAATCCTTTCAGCAAATTCCGGGATGCTTCTTTCCATATTTGCCTCATATGGGGAGTTCCTGCTTAACTTGACCATTCTGTTGTCCGAATGATGAAAATTCTTTCTTTAGGCCTCCTCCACCTCCATGCTGTCCCCCATGACCTTTGTTCCTATGCTTTCCCTTCTAGTCTCATTCAACTCGTTTGGCTCTCTCTGCCTTGTACCTTTTCTCCATTATCTTAGCCTTATCTATCAGTTTAGCTAAGGTTGGAAACTCTATTACTGCCAATAAATTGAACAAAGGTGTGATGAATCCTCTTAGGAAGCAATTAATGTGACTAGCTTCAATAAGAATGATGTTGATGGCAAATTGGCTAAGTCGGTTAAACTCCTTAGCATAATCTGATATGGACATCCCTGGCTTTTGCTTCAGTCGCTCGAACTACAATGCTTTATCTTGCGTTTCCCCTTTTGACAAGAATTGATCCATTATTTCTAGCTTAAACTCTAGCCAAGTACTTGGGTCTACTCCATAAAGCCATTCTTCAATACTTCTCTCGTACTAATACCAAGCTTCCTTCTTGAGTTGGAGTCCTACCAACTCTATCACTCGGCATCTAAGCAAGAAAGTTGACAGACTAGTTTATCCATCTCATCCAAGAACTTATGTGGGTCATCACCCTCCTTATCATAGAAGGTAGGCTGCTGCAGCTTCTTAAATTCCGTTACGGTTATCCCTTTGTCAGGTAACCACTTCCTCTCTTTTTGAGCAGGTGCCACTACCACAGGTGGCAAAACTCCATTCCTTTCTTATGTTGGCAGTGCTTCCCACCTTTTAGCTCATAGCTCATCCATTTCCTTGCATAAGTCTCTCATTTCCTCGCACATAGCATGCACCTCTTACGAAGATGCTTTCTCATTAGAGCTCATAGTCAGTGCCCTCGATTTGGATCTTTCTCTTGACGTACAGGTGCAGATGTAGCATTCGATGCAATGTCTAATATGACGTCATCATTTGCCCTGACGGGCTGGGCAGCTGTGCAAACCTTCTTTTTGGGAGGCATTCTGCTTATCATGATAAGGGAATTTAGTACTAATCCTCTATTCTAACCTATTTAACCCCACTATTGTACTAGCATAATCATCATGCATTTATCATATCACATCACTAAGCACATATCATATATATATCACATATCATATAGTTTTGCACATATCACATATCATAATCAAATAACATATATCTCATAATATGGAAATAACCTCCTATCATGGTAAGTTAATCATATCATAGCAATAAAGGAAATCATCTCTTACTAAGGAACTAGGCAGTCAAAGGAAAGTATCATTCATATCATATAAAGCACTATATCATTACATTGATCATCACTAACTACTCATCCTAGCCTTTGTGTGTCCACCCCCAGGACAATCAAGAGCGACAAGGCCACTGCTACCACATCAATAACAAAGAAGATCTCCATCCTGACAACAATTAGTCAAAGATGCAGACCTTGCTGGCGAGTAGTCTTCCCTATGCTTATCAATCCTTGTCTTAAGTTGCTCCACATCCTCCCTCAAGGCATGAATCACAAGCTTAAGATGTCGATTTTCCTCCTTCAAGTATGAATAGTCATCCTCCAATTTCTGGATCTTATTATAAACCTAATCAGGATCTAAGTACTCCTCAGGGTCCTTCTCTTTGTCAAGGATCTCCTCCTTTATGGGGAGAATCACATATACGACTCTCTCAAACATCTCTAGCCAATCCTCTTACAGGTCACACGAGGTGCTTTGGGTCATGGTACACGAGTAGGGGTAATCTTTTTGGTCATCTATCAAAAGAATCGTAAGGCAAGTAAACAATAACAAAGAATTCTAAAACCTACTAGGATTTCATGGAACCATTCTAATGATATACTACAAATGACATGACAGAAAAATCTTATGCTTTAGGATTATTCTTAAATAACCTAAATAAATAGACAAGTCTAAACTAGACTTTTAAAAACTACAGCTCTTACACCAACTTTGTCACATCCCAACTTTAGAATTGCTGGCGAGTAGTCTCCCCTATGCTTATCAATCCTTGTCTTAAGTTGCTCCACATCCTCCCTCAAGGCATGAATCACAAGCTTAAGATGTCGATTTTCCTCCTTCAAGTATGAATAGTCATCCTCTAATTTCTGGATCTTATTATAAACCTAATCAGGATCTAAGTACTCCTCAGGGTCCTTCTCTTCGTCAAGGATCTCCTCCTTTATAGGGAGAATCACATATACGACTCTCTCAAACATCTCTGGCCAATCCTCTTACAGGTCACACGAGGTGCTTTGGGTCATGGTACACGAGTAGGGGTAATCTTTTTGGTCATTTATCAAAAGAATCGTAAGGCAAGCAAATAATAACAAAGAATTCTAAAACCTACTAGGATTTCATGGAACCATGCTAATGATATACTATAAATGACATGACAGAAAAATTCTTATGCTTTAGGATTATTCTTAAACAACCTAAATAAATAGACAAGTCTAAACTAGACTTTTAAAAACTACAGCTCTTACACCAACTTTGTCACATCCCAACTTTAGAAATATGACGGTCCTATAATATGAGGAGACATAAGGTCACCCATGCCTGTAGAACCCACTTACACATATACAAATCATACCTAGGATCATACCAAACCTTATACAATAACTCATTTAAACATTATATGAAAACCTTTAATTGCAGAAGACAGTAATTAGACACTTCACATATAATCCATAAGGAAATAACATCATAATTCACCTGAAAACCTTAATAAATAATATCTTAAAATAAACATCAAAAATAAATATTCCTAGAGCATCTAATGACGACACTTCATAGCATGATATTATTAATGACTTTGACAAGGAATCCCTAAGCGAAGTAGAATGCTTGAGCCATCACCTTGCCTCCTCACATTTGCTCACTTGGAACCACACAAAGAAAAAGGGGTGGGATAGATGATCTTAATAAGTAAATGATAAAGCACATACATTAACACATATTCCTTTGAAAAGGAAACTCATAGCTTATACATATAGTTCATGATTTTCAATTCATGAATCAAGTTGCATTTTAACAAGGGTTTAATTTAACAAGTTTGTAGAAATCACACTTATAACACTTATAGAGTGAAGGTTGTTACTCTATCACTCGAACACGTAGAGAAGAGGTAGCCTTAAACCAAATTCCAACTCTTATCATTTAGAAGGCATGAAGCTGATCAAGCCCTACAGCTAGAACAACCCCTTTCTAGCTAAGGTGGATATACTACCCCCTATCCATCGGGTTAAGACTATATGCACAGATTTTGATAATTTCCCACATCGGCATGAGGATTCTGCATAAAAGGTTAAAGGTACCATAGCTAGAGCTATTGGTATTCATATATAATAATAACATTAAGGCAACAATAACATGTATCACAATAATAGTGGCAATTTAACTTTTAAGCAAAAGATACAAAAATAGTGTAGTTCCAGAAAGAATATAAGTTAGGGCAATAGTCACAAGGAAATATCATTGGATAAACAAAATGGTTTTTAGACCAATCATCCCTTGGCAACCTAAGCTTTACAAAGAAATCACTTAATCATATTTGAGGATAGGATGAACTTAGGTTTCAAGATCTCAAAGGCTCACATAATATGATATCACATATTTGTAACATAACATAATGTTACTCAGACTTGTAATAAGATTATAGTGTTTACTCACACTTGTAGAATGAGTACAATGTTTACTCACACTTGTAGAATGAATACAATGTTTACTCACACTTATAGAATGAATACAATGTTTACTCACACTTGTAGAATGAATACAATGTTTACTCACCTTGTAGTTCCTTTGCTCCTAATTCATGTAGCCCTTGAACTTCTAAAACTCCTCAACCAATATCATAATATTCAATTTGATACTTAGTATTTATTCAATCATGATGCTATCCTATCCCATAACTACCCCATGCACATATAATAATCACATACACCTAGAATTGTACATATAAGTGCACTCATCACTTGCACATCTCGTACACTTAGCCCTTATAGGCCCATATGAAAAAACATCATAATTTATGTCAATACCTTTCTAAGGTCAACACAATATCATTATCTTAATATTGATTCACTTTAATAATCAAATTAGTGCATTTGACTCTTCCATACATGTTAATTTATCATTAGATTCTCAAGTGTCATGCTTAACCCTTCTTAAGCTTCTCAACTTTAACAACCAACTTAGTACATTTAACTCTTCCATTCATTCAATCAATCACTTCATCAATTCAAGACCATTTATTCATTATCAAGTCATCATAGCATCTATTTTCATATTTTCCAATCACATTCACATTCTAATCACAATATATGGTTAAGATACCTTTAGTATACCAAAGTGCCTTTAGGCTTGTCTAGGGTCATTGCTTCAACTAACATATAATTTTATTATTTATTATACATACATACATTTCAATAATCCTCAAAATACATTGCATAAAAATTATAGACATTGGGATAAAAAAATCCCATGGTAGGCCGAATACATCATCAAGTGAAAAATTGAATTTTTCTTACTTTTCACACTTCGTCTATTACAGTAATATATAGAAATATGGTTTGAATCAAGATTTTTCATGTAAACACAACAAAAATAATTTTAGAGCATTAATCTACATGAATTAGTGGCAATAGGTGTTATATGTACATGAAAATTCCAATTTTAAGTTTTAGGATACAAAACCATGAGTTTTCTCGTTTTCAATATTTTTCGGTCATTACAATAATATATAAACAGGTGATTTAAACCATTATTTTTTCATTCAATCATAAAAAATATCAGTTAAGAACATCTTCATGTATTATTGGCAGCCACAAATAATAATTATATAAAAAAATTCCAAAGTTTTAAGGCTTAGGGTGAAAATCATGAGTTTTTGCACTTTTCATTCATTACAGTAATTTTTAAACACATTATTTAAATCATTATTTTTCATCCAAACAAAACAAATATTAGTTTAGAATATTAAACATCACAATTCGGCAGCCATAGAGTTATCAAACGATAGAATTTTCTAACTTTCAAGTTCTAGAGTGAAAACCTTGAATTTCTTTGTTTTTTGAAATTTTTCAGTCATTACAGAAATATGCATAAATGTAATTTAATCTAATATTTTTTATCAAAACATATCAAAAATTAGCTTAGAATGCAATGGTATAGAAATCATCCCCCTTTAGCGATGTTTATGCATCAAAATTATAATTTTAAGTTACAGGATTCAACTTTGGAGAAATCGCGCGGAAAGATTTGTGTTTTCGGAAGAGAATTAGATTTCTCTCTCAAAAACTCACCCAAACATAATTGAATATGGAAAAATCAATAAACAAATAGTTCAAAATAATTTTCTCATAATTTATTTCATAGAAATCAAATAGGAAATTGAAAGAGAAGGAAAACTTACAATTACGGTCAAGAAATCGCAAAATTGAAATGTGTTTTCTTAATTTCGGTAGAGAGAAATATTTTGGAAGAATTTTTCTGTCAAAATACAGAAAAATAGAGTGATGGCTGCTGAAACATTAGGGCTGGCTGAAATTTTAATATTTAAAGGTAGGGTTTTGGGCAATTTCCACTAATACCATTAATGAGCTAGGTTATGAGGGTTTTTGGGTAGTGGGCTTTTAGGTATTTGGGTTTTTTATTTAAATTTAGGGCTGATTATAAGTAATTAAAATAAAATATTTTTCTTATTATTTTCTATAATATTTCCCCCTAAAAACATTTATTTAAAAATTATTTAAAATACTCATAAAATTATCTTATGCTTAAAAATTATTTTTATGCATGAAAATTCATTTTATTTAAATAATTTATTTTATACAAATGCACTTCATGTAAATCATTATTTCACAATAATAACTCATATTATGCATATTAATATTAATTTAACATGCCACATACTCATTAATCACATAGCACAAAAAATTCCATAAAACACATGCTTAGCGCTAATTAGTTCTAAGTTAAGCTAATTGTCATGAAAATTTCTAGGGTAGATGTGGGTTGTTACACTTCATAATACAGCAAGGTAAATAACTTGGACAAGAAAATCCCCCAAGCAAAGTAAATTACTTGAGCCATTACCTTGCCTTCTCATAACGCTCACCTGGAACCACACGAGGAAAAAGGGGTAAGATAGATGATCTCAATGAGTAAACAATATAGCTTATGCAATAACACATATCCTTTAAAAAGGACACATAGCTTATAACACATAGTTCATGATTTAAAATTCATGGTTCATAGTTTGAAATTTAGCAAAATTCGCAGAAATCACACTTATAAAACCTATCATTTATGAAGCGTCGACAACTATTTTAGCTCATTCACTCTAAGGAGAGGTGGCTTATACCAAATTCTAACTCCCAATCCATCACTTATAAAGAGTTGTGAAACTGATCAGGCTCTATAGCTAGAACTGCCCCTTCTAGCTGAGGTGGATACACTACCACTATCTATCAGGTTAAGACCATGTGCACACGTTCCAATGATTACCCGTATTAACATGAGGATTTTTTCATAAAGGGTTAGAGGTACCATAGCTAGAGCTAATGTAATCACTTATAACAATAGCACTTAAAAAAATAATAACATGTAACATAATAGCAATAGCAATTTAACTTATTAAATGAAAGATAAGATAATAGTGTGGTTCCATAAAGAAAGTAAGGTGAGGCAACCATTACAAAGGATCTTTCATATCATTGAATAACCAATTGTCCTTTAGCAACCTAAGCTTAACAAAGAAATCATATAATTATAATTGAAAGAAGAATAAGACTTGGGTTTCAAAAATCTCAAAGGTTCCCATAACATAATCACTTGTACTTGTAAAATGAATATAATGTTGACTCACCTTGTGGTTCCTTTAGTCCTAGTACTTGTAGCCCCTTAAACTTCTACTACTCAAACTCTAACATAATATTTAATTCAATACTTAGCATTTTCTTAATCATCATGCTATCTTATCCCATAACTACCCTATGCACATATAACATTCATATACACTTGGAGTTGCACTTAGAAATGCACTCATCACTTGCACTTAGAAATACACTCATCACTTGCACATAACATAATGACTTTCAAAGTCTTGCATACTTTGCCTTTATAAGCCCATATGAAATCACATTATAATGCATATTATGACTTTTTTAAAGTTAAACACAATATATCATGATCTTAATATCAATTCAATTTAACATCCAACTTAGTACTCTTAACACCTTTTATATATGTTAACTTAACAAGTAACCTATCAAGTATCATGCTTATCTCTTGTGACCAATTTGTACAATCAATCTCATCATCCATTTAAGATCATTAACACATTATTAACTTATCATAAAACTTATTTTCCATATCACTTAATCACATAAACATATTAATCACATCATAGAAATAGGGTTAGGAAACCCTAGGTATACCATATCGTCTTTAGACTTGTCTAGAGTTATTCCTTCAATCAACACGTAATCAAATCATTTATCATTTATGTATATATGTCAATAATTATTAAAATATATCACATAAAAATTATAGAAAATTGGGATTGAATTCCCAATGTAGGCCAAATTATACAATCAAGGAAGATCATGAACTTTCTTACTTTTTGCACTTTTCATTCATTACAATAATATGCAAACACATGATTTAAAATAATATTTTTCATGTAAATATGGAAAAAGTCATTTTAGAATATTTATATATATGAATAGGCACCTATATAAATATATATGCATGAAAATTTTCCAACTTTAGGTTATAGGATGAAAACCATGAATCTTTCTTGTTTTTGGTACATTCCGATTATTACAATAATATTTAAACAAATGATTTTAACTAATATTTTTCATGTAAACATGACAAAAATCATTTTAGAACATCAACATATAGGAATTGGCAGCCATAAGTAATCCATATGCATGAAAATTTCAATTTTACGGTTTAGAGTGAAAATCATGAGTTCTCTTGCTTTTCAGTATTTTCTGATCATTACAGTAATACAAAAATATGATTTAAATAAATATTTTTCATCTAAACACAAAAAAATCAGTTTAGAACACAAATATGTGCAAATTAGTAGCCCCCTTGTGTTTATGCATGAAATTTCAAATTTTGAATTTTAGGGTTCACTTTTGGAGAATTCGCATAGAAAGGGTTGTGTTTTCGGTGGAAAAATCGATTTCTCTTTCGAGAATTCATCTAGCCAAATTTAATAAATAGAAAATCAGTAAATAAATAGTCCAAAATAATTTTCTCATGATTAGTTTCATAAAATCAAATAATATATTGGTAGAAGAGAAAAACTTACGAAAACGGTCGCAAAATCGCAAAGTTTGAAAGTACTTTGTGAATTTTGATTGAGAGAATATTTTTGAGAGAATTTTCTACTAGAAATATGATAGAAAATAGAATGGTGGCTGTCTCCTTAGGGCTGGCCAAAATTTAGTTTAAATATTAGGGTTTGTGTGCAATTTCTAAGTTTACCCTTAATGAGCTAGGTTATGAGTTTTTTGGTGTAGTGGGCTTTTGGGAAATTGGACCCTTTATTTTATTTATGGGCTGATTATTAGTAATTGAAAAATAAAATATTTTTCTTATTATTTTCTTTAAAAATTCCCAAAATATTTATTTAAAAATATTTTAAAAATACTCATAAAAATTATTTTATGCTTAAAAATTGCTTTTTGCATGAAAATTCATTTTATGTGCAATAAATTATTTTATGCACATGCACTTCATATAAATCACTTATTTCATCATAACAATTCATATTATATATATTAGAACTAATCTAACATGCCACATAGTCATCAATCACACCACACATGAATTTCCATAAAAGCACATATTTTGTCATAATAGTTCTAAATTCAAGAAATTTAGTCACGAAACTCCTAAGGTAGGTGTAGGTTGTTACACAATGTCTCTTTAAGGTATGTATCAAAGGATGGTATGTCAAACAATGGTTTGCAGACAACATGGCATAATTACATTATTATTAAGTACTCATCCTAAACTCCTTTACTCCTATTGATTATTCATTTTTGATTAATTTAATGTCTTTCACGGTCTCAAGCAATTTCATTGCCTTTGCCCCTAAGTTCTACACCTATAATATTTCAATTACATATGAATTAGTAACTAATGATTTTACTAATTATATCTTATACTTGTTTTATTACTTTAAGTTACAATAGAGATGTATCAATAGTGTCATATATCTACTTATTCTTATTTCTAATTATTTACAAGCTAAATTCCTCATTAAATTTCATGATTTCAAGTTTGAATCTCAAAATTTCCAAATTGTTCCATAGACACTAGAATTTGGGGCAAAACTATCAATTTTCCTTTCAAATCTCAAATCTCAAATTATCTATAAATTCATCAAATTAACCCTTAGGCAATCAATTCCCACTAATTTTTTTGAGTTAATTCACTCTTATTCATATGAACCTCAACTTGGCCCACTTAGGTCAAATTTGGGGAAAACTTATAATTTCTCATAATGTCTTTAAATTAGTTGTGCAAATGTGAAATTAACATAACATAAAACATATATGATCATTCAATTATAAAAATATAGTATTACAACACCAAGTTCCTCTTTTTAACTAAGTTTATGCCACTAAGATGTCTAAGTCTTGAATCAAGTTCCCCAAATTCATTTCAACACTTCTAAATTATTTTTCTTCATCTAAAATAACCATAGATGTACTCAATTAGAATTTGGAACACTTCTTTGTTTATTTCCTAATGTTGGTCGAATTTCATATATATGGCATAGGAGAAATCTATGCAACTTAAATACTAAAATTATGCTTAGAACATATAAAAGAAAAGATGAACATAATTTCTCACCTTGGGAGATTTTGGTTTGGTAAGTTCTTATTGCAATTAGTGTAGAGAGAATTTATTTTCCTATTGTGAGACTTTAGTTTAGAGATAGGCAAAATGATATTCATAAGATAAATTTGCTTATATATATATATATATTTAATGGGTGGGATGGTTAGGATTTGATCAAGCTCAATTCAATGATCAAGATTTAATCACAATGGATGACTATGATTTGATCAAGTTGGATGGCTAGGATTTGCTCTACAATTGTGATGTTCATCATTATAGTATGGGAATGATAAAAATGTACCTAGACTCATATGTAGAGAAGATGACAGTTCAATTAGTTTAAAATTTGACTTGGTCAATTTTTGTGGCTAGCTTGGTCAAATTTCGTGACTCTTTCTCCAACATCATTTTCTATTGTCTTGGGCTAACTATTTTAGCTCACAAGTTTGATGTTCACTCACTCTTAGGCCAATGGGTTGACTACCTCCTATTAGGCATGGGCCTTTGTTGTTCTAAGGCCTATTAACAAGCCCATAAGCCCATTAACATACTTAGAGATTTTCCTTTTAACTTCCTTTCATTACATTCAATATAACTTTCAAATTTATGTTCTTTAACTTTTTTATATCCATCACTAGTTATCATATGAACTCTATTTAATTCATTAGAGCACAATTGGTCATGATAAAATCATAAACTAGGCAAACATTGCATATTAAGTCACAAGATTCTTACTTAATTCTTTATTATTTCTATACTATACTAACACTCAAAAATCTAATCCTCTAGTGATATTAGTAATTAGAATGAGCTATAAAATCCTTGGGTATTACAAAAAGTGAAGATTATTCGGAAAGACTGAAAACTACTTTTAGTGTCTAGAAGAGTTATGCTAATCCAAAAAGGAAGCATGTCCACTTTATAGTAGGTGACCATATCTTTTTGAAAGTCTCCCCCATGACAAGAGTAATGAGATTTGGCAAAAAGGGAAAATTATCCCCATGCTTCATTGGACCTTTTGAGATTCTTAATAAGGTCAAAGAGGTTTTATACCGATTAGCGTTGCCTCCAGCATTTGAACATGCTCATCTAATCTTTCATATGTCAATGTTAAAGAGGTACATTTTTTATCCTTCATACGTATTACAATAGTAATTAATCGAGATTGACAAAGACCTCTCCTATGAAGAGGTTTTGATCTCTATAATGGATCGACAAATGAAGAAGCTTCGAAATAAAGAGATACTAATGGTCAAAGTTCAATGGTGTAACTATAATGTGAAGAATGCACATGGGAAAATGAAGATGATATGCTTCAAAATTATCCACAATTGTTTCATCATTAATAGGTAAGCTCTTTAAAAAATTCAAGGACAATTTCTTTTTTATGAGGGGTAGAATGTAATACCCAAAGATTCCATAGCTCATTTAATTACTAATGATATTAGAGGACAAGGTTTTTGAGTGTTAGCATAGTATGGAATGAAAGGGAATTGGTTATGAACATTTGACACCATATGAAATATTTATCTAGTTTATGATTTTATCTTGTGCTCTAATGAATTAAATAGAGTTCAAATGATAACTAATAAGGCATAAAAAGAAGTTAGAGAGCACAAATTTGAAAGTCAAAGTGAAAGGAAAGAAAGAAAGTCAAAAGGAAAATTTCTAAGCATGCTAATAGGTTTATGGGCTTGTTAACAGTCCTTGGAACATTAAAGGCCCAAGCCCAACCAGCCTATAGGCCCAAGAGTGAATAAACATCATAACTTATAAGTTAGAATAGTTGGCTCAAGATAAGTAGAATTTAATGTTGTAGAGATAGTCATAAAAATTTACCGAGTTAGCCACAAAAATTGAATAAGTCAAAATCTTAAACAAGTTAAACTCTCATCCTCTCTACATATGAGTCTAGATGCTTTTTTAGATTTCCCATTCCAACATGATGAACATCACAACTGTAGATGAAATCCTAGCCATCCAACTTGATCTAATTATAGTCATCCACTGTGATTAAATCTTGACCATTGAATTTAGCTTGATCAAATCCTTGCCATCCATCCTATCATATATATATGCAAACTTATTTTATGAACATCATTTTTTCTATCTCTTATGCCAAAAATTCCCATTAAAAAAAAAACTTTCTCTACACTGACATCAATAAGAATCTTAACAAATCAAAACTAATGAAAGTGAGAAATCTTATTCATCTTTTCCTTTTTATGTTCTAAGTATAATTTTAGTATTTAAGTTGCATAAATTCCTCCTACACTATATACATAAATTCAACCATATAAGGGTGTTTATACAAGATGTAGTTCTGATGTTTTTAGTTGAAATAAGGGGATTTGATTAGAAAATTAAAGGATTAATGTAAAGATAGATAAAGGAAGCATGAGAAATACCTAAGTATTACTAAGGGGGAATTCAACCAATATTAGAAATAGTCAAGGAAGTGTTCTAAATTCTAATTGAAAGTATCTAAGGGTATTTTAGATGGAGAAAAATGATTTGAAAGTGTTAAAATGAATTTTGGAAACTTGGTTCAAGACTTGAAAATATTAGTGGCATAAACTTAGTTAAAAGGGGAACTAGGTGTTTTGATGCTAGATTTTGATAATTGAATGATCATATATACTTTATGTTATGTTAATTTCACATTTTAATAACTAATTTGAAGATTTGATGAGGAATTATAAGTTTTCCTCAAATTTGACCTAAGTGGGACAAGTTAGGGTTCTTATGAATAAGAATGAATTAATTCAAAAATAATTAGTGGGAATTGATTGCTTAAGTGTTAGTTTGATGAATGTATAATTAATTTGAGGATTGGAAGGGAAATTGAAAGTTTTCCCCCAATTCTTAGGTTTATGGATCAGTTTGGGGATTATGAGATTTAAATTTGAATTCATGAAATTGAATAAGGAATTAAGCTTGAAAATGATTGGACATGGGAATATGCATATATGTAGCATTATTAGTATACCTCCATTATGAGTTGAAATAGTGAAATAAGTATAAAATAGATAAACTATGACTAGTAACATTATTGATTACTAATTGATATGTAATTAAAATAATATGGTGTAAACCTTAAGGCAAAGGCAAGGAAATAGCTCAAGACCGTGAAAGATACTAAACTAATTAGGAGTGAACAATTAATAGGAGTAAAGGAGTTTAAGGTGAGTACTTAATAATATGATGTAATTATGCCATCTTGCTTGCAACCATTGCTTGAAGAACTGTCCTTTAACATATACCTTGATGTGACATTGAATATGTGGTTGCCTATTGATTGTTGAACCTTTGGTAATTCATATTCTTCATAAAATGATATTTAACCATTATAAGCCTTTTATATTGTTCCTATGTTATGCCCAATGATGAGAATGATGGATATGCTAAACTATTTTTTATTGAATTCCTAATATAGATCTTGTATGTGTCTTTTGTTGCTACCCATGATTAAACAAAAATCCTCTATAGTGTGAGGAAAGGCATTAGACTTTATACACTTAGTATAAGCCTATGGGTATGGCAAGAGTAGGCAACCTCTATTAGGGGAACGCCTAACCACAAGGCCCAATCAGTTTTGTATAGTGCAATGTATATGAGTGAGAAAGGCTTAGGTCACCACTTTTTAATATTCATGTGTGAGAAGATTTTCACTTCTAAGACATTATGATTTCTACTAAAATTTATTCAAAAAACTAAACTGTGCAATTTTGATTAATAACACTCCATTACCATCTTAAAACTATCTTAGTGATTTCTTATGTTGCCCTCCTATTATGTTTTATTATTATCTACTCAATGAGCGTGTCTCATTCTATAGTTGTTTAAAATTTATCAGGTTAGGGTGACTTATTAGCAAGTTAAATTCTGAGTTATGCTTTTCTGATTTGGACTTGCTATACTAAATTGCGATGTTTTGAGTTTTGCTTCTGTTACTCTGAAGATAATCGATCTAGAGCTCTATGGTATTTGAAGGCTTAACACTAAAATGTATTGCATTAGAGAGTATTGTAAACAAATGGTAGTAATTATTATATATATATATATATATATATATATATATATATATTTATGATAGTAAGTAAGAATGTATGAATAGTATTTATTAATACTTAGGAATGATGTTCTAATAAATGGTTATGATATGGCATTACAGTGCATTGGCTAAATGAAGGGACAAAGTAATAATTAATATGGTAAAGAGTAATTGGGTTTTGATCTTAAGATAAGGTATAATATGGAATATGTAAAATGTTAAGATCAATGGGGTTCTACTGATTTAGGTGACCTTATGCCTTCCTAAGCTCTAGGACTATCATAGCTTAAAAAGTGTATCATGACATATAAATATTCTTAGATTCTTTATTATTATTAATTATCTCAACTACTCCAAAGTTTAATATTCTTATCATTTTTGTACTTGCTCTTATATATGCCTACATGCACACTTATACAATTGGATATACAGTTATGTCCTTATATGTATAGTTCATCTTCATCATTCCCACACTTACAAGTATTATCCTTTACTTCAAATTTAGAAACTTAATTCTTTTTCACTTTTTACTCAATTTTCATCAATTGTAGTTCCTTGCTCTTTGAGTCTTTTATTTTTCTTATGGCTTTCAGTTTCACTTGGATTAATCTAACAATATTCGTACTTCATCTTCCTTTTATCATAATCCTTTGCTAGGTAGTTATTTCTAATTTCTTAATAATAGATCTCGTTGCATATTATCATATGGAAGGGACTACATATTGACTTGTTATTTAATGTGTCAATCATCACATAAATTCTATTAAGGCGATAAAATATTTACTAGAAAACTTTGAGTAATTCCATTCCATCTCGTACTTTACTCTTTTTGTTTCACTTTACTTGGAAAATTTATCACAATAAGTCTCATGTATTTATACTACTTTTCTAGTCCAACTCCCTTTCAATTCCTCGTATCCTATAGTTTGATTTCCCCTTTTCTTTTTCTAAAGAATATTCTTTTTTTTTTCCTTAAGGTCTTCCTATTGAGTATAATAAAATACATATATTCTTTTAAATTTTTGAGCTCTCTTTGTAATACATCCAATCAAACTTAATCACTGTACATGTCATGCACTTCAATTTTAATTCTTATATATATATATATATATATATATATATATATATATATATATATATATGTGCATTTCCTTCTCTTTTACTTGCTTCCTTTATTTGATTATCAATTTATTAATCACCTTTCTTTCTAATTCTTGACTTATGTCTTGATATGAACAATGGAGAAATATAATTTCACTTGATCGATGCCATTCCCTAGTATATTCTAACATGGTTATTTGGATCTTTATTTTTATTACTCAATTATATAGCCCATTTATGATCCATGAAAATTTCTAATACTTAGATTACATCCCTTATCTCCCTTTCATTCTTCATCTTTTGATAATTTTAAGCATCTCTATTATTAGACTTATGTCAACTTTCCTTTTCCCATATCCATGTTCTTATTTTGACTAATTCTTTTTCTTCTTACTCTATTACTTTAAGCCTTTGTTTGAACTATGGTGTCACATCCCAACCTTAGAGATATGACGGTCCTAGAACATGGGGAGACATAAGGTCACCCACGTCTGTAGAACCCACTTATACTTATACAAATACTGCCAAGGATCGTACCGAAACCTCTTACATTAACTTAAATAAACCCTTTTTTTTTTTTTTTTAAACCTTAAGTTGTGAAAGCAGAATTAAAATATACTTTAAACATAATCCATAAGAAAATAATATTTAGAATTCAATTAAAACCTCGAAGGATAACATTTCAAAATAAACATTCAAAAATGAATATTCCCGGAGCGTCTAAGGATAACTCTTGATGACATATTAAACTGATTTTCTTAGACAAGGAATTCCCCAAGCGAAGTAGGATGCTTGAGCCATCACCTTGCCTCCTCATAATGCTCACCTGGAACCACACAAGGAAAAAGGGTGAGATAGATGATCTCAATAAGTAAACAATAGGGGTTGTACAATAACACATATCCCTTAGAAAGGGCCCATAGCTCATAACTTATAACTCATGATTCATAGTTTGCAATTTAGAAAGGTTTGCAGAAATCACACTTATAACACATAGAGTGAAGGCTACTACCATAATCACTCGAATACATAGCCGATAATTACTCGCATCGGTACGAGGATCACATAGCTGATGATTACTGGCATCGGTACGAGAAGCACATAGTCGATGATTACCCGCATCGGTACGAGAATCACATAGCCAATGATTACTCGCATCGGTACGAGAAGCACATAGCCGATGATTACCCGCATCGGTACGAGGAGCATATAGCCGATGATTACTCGCATCGGTACGAGGATTTCTGCATAAAGGGTAAAGGTACCATAGCTAGAGCTAATGGTAAACACAATTAACAATATCACATACAGCAATAATAACATGTAATTCAATATCAATTGTGGTTTAGATTTCAAACAATGATACAATGATAGTTTAGTTCCAGAAAGAATACAAGTTAAGGTGTTAATCACAAGAAGTTCTCAATTGGATAAACAAAATAGTTTTGGACCAAATGTCCCTTGGCAACCCAAGCTTGACAAAGAAATCATATAATAAAATTAAAAATGGAAAGAACTTTGGTTTCAAAGATTACAAAGGCTCACATAGCATGTCATCGCATATTTGTAACATAACAAAAAGTTACTTGCACTTGTAGCATGAACATAGTGTTTACTCACACTGGAAGTAGGAATATAGAGTTTACTCACCTTGGGGTTCATTTGCTCCTAGTACACATAGTCCCTTTACACTTCTAAAGCTCCTCAAACACTAACATAATATTTGATTTAATACTTAGTACTTATTTACTCATGATGCTCTTATCCCATAACTATCCCATGTACATATAGCATACACATACATTTAGAGTCCACACATAGGTGTACTCATCACTTGACCAGAGCTCGTTGACCTAATGGTCTTGCATACTTAGGCCTTATAGGCTCATATGAAAACACATTGCAATTATATCAATACCTTTTTAAGGTCATTACAATATCATTACCTCAATATCAATTCACTTATCAATTATCTTAGTTCACTTTACACTTCCATACATGTCATCTTAACAATTAATCCTTCAAACATCATGCTTAACTCTTATGATTCCTTTTTACTTCATGAACTCATAATCATATGTTCATCATCAATTATTCATAACTCCTAGTTCCAATTTCCTCAATCACATTTGCATTCTAACCAAGATACAAGGTTAAGATACCTCAAGTATACCTTAAGTATACTATAATATGTTTAAGCTTATTTAGGATCATACCTTTAACTAACATGCAATTTCATCAGCTATTATACATACATACATGTCAACATTCACCAAGACACATCACATAAAATTTATAAACATTTGGACACAATTGTTCATGTAGGCCGAATGCATCATTAAGGTGAAAACCAAATTCTTCTTCTTTTCGTGTTTTCCGTTTATTTCAGAAATATGTAAAAACATGGTTTGAACTAAGATTTTTCATGTAAACATAACAAAAATCATTTTAGAACTTAAATTCATAAGAATCGGCCACTATTGGTGCCATTAGTATATAAAAATTCAATCTTTTGCATTATAGTGCACAAAACATGAGTTTTCTTGTTTTCGGTATTTTTCGATCATTTCATAAATATGCAACTAGGTTGTTTAAACTATTATTTTTCATTTAATCATTGAAAATATCAGTTTAGAACACATTCCTTCATGAATTGGCAGCCATAGGTAAGGTTTATACAAAAAATTCCAAGTTCAAAGGCTTAGGTGAAAAATCATGAGTTTCTGCGCTTTCCGCACATTTTGTTTATTTCAGCAATAAACAGACACATGATTCAAGTCATTATTTTTCATCTAAACAAAAAAAATATCATATTAGAACATCAATTCACACAAATTGGCAGCCATGTATTCATGAAAGAATAAAATTTTCCAATTTCCATATCCTAACACGAAAACCTTGAATTTCTTTGTTTTTCGAAACTTTTCGATCATCACAGAAATATGCACAAATATTATTTCATGCAATATTTTTCATCAAAACAAATCAAAAATCAGTTTAGAATGCAAACAAATACAATCCCAATCCCCCCCCCCCCTTTTATGATGTTTATGCAATAAAATTGTGATTTTAAGTTATAGAATTCACCTTTAGAAAAATCTTATGGAAAGAATCGTGTTTTCGGTGGAAAATAAATTTTCTCTCTCAAAAATTCACTCAAACAGAATCGAATCTATAGAAATCAGTAATCAAACATTTCAAAATAATTTTTGCATAATTTATTTCATAGAAAACAGTTTAGAAAGCGAAAGAGAATAAAAACTTACGATTACGGTCACGAAATCGCGAAACGGTAAAGTGTTTTCGATATTTCGGTAGAGAGAATTATTTTGAGAGGTTTTTCTGCCAGAATACAGAAAGAATAAGGGAATGGCTGCTGTCTAAACTGATGGGGGCTGAAATTTTGCTTATATATTAGGGTTTGGGGTGCAATTTCCAAGTTTGCCCTTAATGAGCTAAGTTATGAGTGTTTTTGTGTAGTGGGCTTTTGGGTATTTGGGCTTTTTAATTAATTTAGGGCTGATTATAGGTAATTAAAAATACAATATTTTTCTTATTATTTTCATTTAAAATTTTCCCAAAAATATTTATTTAAAAATATTTTAAAATAGTCATAAAATTATTTTATGCTTAAAAATCGTCTTTTTACATAAAAATTTATTTTACGAAAAATAAATTATTTCATGCTAATGCATTTTATTCAAATCATTTATTTCACAATAATAATTCATATTAGGCATATTAAAATTAATTTAACATGCCCCAAACTCATAAATCACATCACACATGAATTTTCATGCAGTCACATAATTTATCACAATAAGCCTAAATTCAAATAATTTGTCACTAAAACTCTTAGGATAGATGTGGGTTGTTACATCTGGTTACCTTGAAATACTTTCTTCTTTTGTTTTTTAATCTGTCATTCTCTATATGAACCTATCCCCTTAATTTCTAGGAATGATCCCTTGGGAACTAATACCATCGACTTTATTACTAGTCGAGTGGCATTAAAGGTTACCTATTAGAGCACCTATAAGTGAAACTATGCCACTACCTTGTAAGCGTCTAAATGAAGACCCATGCTTCATTAGCAATTTCCTTAGAAATTGAGTTCGTCATCAAGCAACTCTTATTATTTAATTTGCTTCAATATACCAATGGGTGTAAAAGTTGAGTGAACTCCTTCATTTTTAATCATTAAAATTGTCATTGTAGCATTAAAGGAGGAAGTGTCTATTTTCTTAACCATTTTGTTTCATCACATTATCTCCTTAACTAATGGATTTTCTCATTTCTTGATTTCCACATCTAATGGCGGATCTTATTTACTTTCCCATGATGAGGCATTATCTTAATTGAGTAGATACCATTGATTCATCATATTAGAGTTTAACATTTGAATTAACATATCAAGTCATGCTCTCACTATTGCAAGTTGTTTCTGCTTCATAGTATTCCTCACTAGTGTGATAATTATAGATTTAAACACAATATTCATATTTCTATAAGTCAAATTCTTCTCAAGAATTAAACGTCATATTATATAACTTTTTACGCACTTTACATTGATTCACTCATTCCTTGCATTACATTCTCTTTAACTTTTATAATCTCCTTTTCCCTATGATTTTTATGTTTTTCACTTTAAAACTTAATCCATTTCACACTTACTTCATTTAGTTACTTTCAAAGTTTACCATTTATTATGGCATCTATTTTAACTTATTCAGTTCTATCTCCTCATTAATTCAATTTCTTCATAAAATACTTCCATTGAGTGGGGTTTGTCTAATCAGTTAGCTTCATAAATTCCTTTTATGGCAGAACTTTTGCTCCTTTGATTCTTTTAATTATTTACTTCATTATTTCCCCTATTTCCTCATACATTCTTTGACTTAACATTCATTATTTCAACTTTCCACATAACATTTACTTTACTTAACCACGTTCAAAAATTTTTTTAACTAATATATAATTCTCTAATTTCAAATCCGTTATAGTATAGGTATTTATCCCATTGTCAGCTCATTCTCAATATGAGATATTTTGTTCAAAATCAATCCATTTATTTACACTAATTCATTCTTAGTTTACACTAATCCTTTTTAAGTCAAGCCTTCTTTCCCTCTTTAATATCTTTTTAAAGACTATTCTTTAATCATATATACCTTTATGTAATTGATAATTCCACACACCTATCTTTTAGAATGATTTAGAACTAAATCAACTTAGATATTGTATGGTTTATTCCTTCACTAATCTCATGATTTTGTTCCCTTAATGGGTTTAGAACTTCCCAAGAGGTCACCCATCCTTAAATTTTTCCCTAAGTTGAGCACATTTAACTTTGGGGTTTCTCGAACTTACCAGTTACTCATACATAAATGACTTCTTAATAGGTCACATTAACATATACGTAATTGATAGCTTCCTTCTTCATATATGAAGTGATCCTCTTTTAGATCACATGTAGATCAATATTCTTACTTTGACTATACTTGATATTTACATAAGTGATAGAGAAATCCTTACCTTTCTTATTGTTCTAGTCTATAAGGTTGCATCTAAGTCACAAATTTAATGATATCATTCATTTAGTTAATATTATATACTTATCGATATATAAAAATATATTTGATTCATTTCATAGTAATAATGATTATTACTAAGCATTATTTTGCATTTTATGGCATTAACTAGGGATGAGCACAATTCAGGGGAATTTTGGAATTGAAAAATCTTCAGAACCAAACTGAATTTTTAGGATTTCTAAAATTGAATCTCTGAAACTATACCGTGATATAATAATCTTTGTACTGAATTATTCCAATTTTCCTGGATGGTTGGGTACGGAGCTTCATGTTTAATGGGATGGTTTGGTATAGAACGGGAAGTAAAGGAGATCTAAAGATTTTTTATTTTTAAATAATGCAAATATATATATTCATCTTAAACTAATTTGTAATACCTCAAAATTTCTTAAAATTTTTATTATATTTTTACCTTATTTATGATTAAAATTAGAAAAATTAATGCTTAAAATTGACTGATAATAAACTATAATACCTGATACTATAAATTTAACATTATCACCAATGAAATTATATGTGTGAGGCTTCGCCCAAACACCGGTCTGAATCATTGAAAAGGGGATCAAAATGCTTATTTGGGTTTGAACTCATGATGGAACTTTTAGGTTTAGATTGATTGACTATAAAGAGTGGCCACCTTAATTTTATTTTTTATTTGGGAAAAAGATTAAGAAAAAAAAATGCAAATTGACTTCAATTAATATCCCAAGATCACTAGTTTCGAAACCAAAGAGGATTCGAGAACTAAGTTTTTGGTTTATTTTAACAAAATTAGTTTGGAAAATTTAATACAAAATGAATTAAAATAAATTTCATGAACAGAATAAGGATGATGCTTGAGCAAAATATCCATGCTATGCATGACAGTTATAGAGCAATAAATAAAATAAAAGTTATTTAAGAATTACTACAAATAAAAATGGATTAGAAATAAAAGAGAGGATCTTTTCTCTAGCCCTTATGGGTGCTAGGAAAAACACACATTACTCGACTAATTGCAAGAATCCACATATCAAAAAGTGATTAGCACAAAAGAAACAACACAATTATACATAATAAAATAAAATAAAATAAAACAAATAGAAATAATCTCATTAAAAAAAAAAGATGAAGGAAAAGGGAAAAAGGGAAAATTATTTTAAAAAAATATTTTGGAGTTGATGCCAAAAAGACTATCATGCCTATATATCCCTTTGAATGGAAATTAAACTCCATATAGTTCTTCCTTCTTACGTAGGAGGGAGCTTTGGAAAAGGTTAATTTGATTTGTTAATTTAATTTAGATTAGATCTTTTCAATTTTAGACCTAAGGGAACATATATAAGAGAGAATTCTAAATATGATTTAAGAAATCTCAAAAGAAGGAATTATACATTGATTTTGCATTTTCTTCGTATGAATGGGGTTGAACCAAATCTAAGCTCCAACTTGGATTGGGATCTCATAAGATGAATATTAATTAGGGATTTTTGGTATATGATACCATGTTTGAAACTTGTCTCCCAAATTAATAGGAGTGGGCCTTATTTATAGGAGAAGATATGACAGGAAGTTAAGAATGCTACACCGCTAAGGTATTGGTATGGTAGCTAGGCACCGCCACTAGCATGTTGGCAGAAGTGGCGGCATGCTTATGGTGCCCTTCCACTCAGTAGCATGACTAAATTGATGCTGCCTGACCCTAATGCATACCTAGATCTCGATTCAACTCCCTCGATCTGTTTTGGCCTGTTTCTAATATGATTTAAGTTCAATTTGATTCTATAGGTTTGTAATCACGTGCAGGTCATTAAGAGGTGCAAATTTAAGGAAATACACTTTTTGATGGAGCACTGCCCATTTGACCTCTACCTGCTAACTGGCTAATGGGACCACCTTATTGGCTCTATGAGGTGTACTAATCTTAGCAGGTGTCAAGCTCCAATTGGATCATTAGGGTGAAAAATTAAGGGTTCACAGCTACCCCCTTATCAAAATTGGCTTGACTGAAAGGCGATTTTGATAATACTGAACCCAAGATGAGGGTCAAAAAAAAGAACTTGAGGGATGTCTAAGGCAAGACACCCCTGTCTGCTAACTGGCTAATGGGACCACTTTACTGGCTCTGCGTGGTGTATTAATCTTAGTAGGTGTCAAGCTCCGATTAGATCATTAGGGTGCAAAATCAAGGGTTCACAGTTGCCCCCTTATCAAAATTGGCTTGACTGAAAGATGATTTTGATAATAGTGAACCCAAGATGAGGGTCAGAAAAAAGAACTAGAGGGATGTCTAAGGCAAGACACATTTAGGTGAAAGGCACAGTTGGTTTTTAGGGTAAATGATAGGTGGAAGAAAGGAAATATAGGGATGTTTGGGTGCTTGTTTCCAAATATTTATAGGTGAAGTTTCAGAAGGATTTTGATAAAAGGGTAGAAATATGAACCATAGGGATGCCTAAGCGATCTTTACTAGACATTTATGGGTGGAATGATCCTAAGGCTATCCTAGGATGGTCTAAAAAGTTTGAAAAAGAAACTTAACCCTATGTTAGGTTGATGATCCTTTGGCTATCCTAGGATGGTCTTATTTTGGATGGGAAACCTAACCTTATGCTTGGTTGATGATCCTAATACTGTCCTAGGATGGTCTGATATTTTATAAGAAACCCAACCCTATGCTAAGTGGATGATCCTAAGTGTATTATAAGATGATCTGATTAAAAGAGATACCTAATATCATATTTAAGGTATGGATCCTCAAGCAATCCTAGGATGCGTTGGATGTTAATGGTTTTAGTCTTGATTCAAGAAATGTGATTGGTGATTTCTCAGTTTAATGATGTCACATCCCAATTTTGGAGATATGATGATCCTAGAACATGAGGAGATATAAGGTCACCCATGCCCGTAGAACCCACTCATGCATACAAAATCACTGCCTAGGATCGTACTATAACCTCATGCATTAACTTAATTATCTAATAATAAGGAAAACCTTGACCAATGGAAGAATAGTATTAAAATACTTTAAGACTCCAAATAAATTATCACATGAATAATATTCCAAAAATAAAACTCTGAGAGCATCTAAAAAGACTCGTTATATCACAGAATGGTAAAAGATTTGGACAAGAAAATTCCCTAAGTGGAGTAGATTGCTTGAGCTAACACCTTGCCTCCTCAAAATGCTCACCTAGAACCACAAAATGAAAAAGGGTGAGATAGATGATCTCAATAAGTAAACAATAACTTATACGATAACACATATCCCTTAAAAAGGGGCTCATAACACAACTTATAGGTCATGATTCATAATTCATGGTTCATGGTTCATTGGTTATGATTCAGTAAGGTTTTTGCAAAAATCACATTTATCACTAACGAGTGAAGACTTTTGCTCAATTCACTTGAATATATTGAGGAGAGATGGCCTCAAGCCAAATTGCAACTCCTATCATATAAGAAGCATAAAGCTGATTAAGCCCCATAGCTAGAACTGCCCCTTCTAGTTGAGGTGGATACTATACCCCTATCCATCGGCTAAAGACCATATGCACATGTTCTGATGATTTCTACATAAAAGGGTTTATAGGTACCATAGCTAGAGCTAATGATAATCACTTATAACAATAGCATTGAAGAATACAATCACATGTAACATAATAACAATAGATGTTTAGCTTTTTGAACAAAAGATAAATAACAGTGTAGTTCTAGAAAGAAAGTAAAGTAAGGCAATAATTACAAAGGTTCTTTCTTATCATTGAATGAACATTTATATTTTTAGACCAATTTCCCTTTAGGAACCTAAGCTTAGCAAAGAATTCATATAATTATAAATTAGGATAGAAAGGAGCTTGGATTTCAAGAATCTCAAAGGTTCACATAACTTGATAATTTGTACTTGTAATATGAATATAATGTTCACTCACCTCATAGTTCCTTAGCTCCTAATTACTGTGGTCCTTGGACTTCTAATAATCCTTAAGCTCTAACATAATGTGATAATTCAATACTTTGCATTTGCTTAATATCATGCTATCTTATCCTATAACTACTACATGCACATATAATATTCACATATACTTAGAGTTGCACTTGGAAGTGCTCTCATCATTTGCACATAACATGTTGACTTTTAAAATCTTGCATACTTTACCTTCATAGGCACATTATAACTCATACTATGACTTTTTTAAAGTCAAACACAATATATCATGTTCTTAATATCAATTCAATTTAACATTTAACTTAGTACGCTTAACTTTTTCTATATATATCAACTTTACACGTAACCTTAAAGAGTCATGCTTATCTCTTTTGACCAAATCATACAATCAATCCCATAGTCAATTTAAGGTCATTAATCCATAATTAACACATCATAAGGCCTAATTCACATGCTACTAACTCATATACACATATTAATCATAACATAGTAGTGAGATTAGGAAACCCTAGGTAGGCCGAACCTCTCTAGACTTTATCTAGAGTTATTCCTTCAACCAACATGCAATTAAATTATTTATCACTCATGTACACATGTCAACAATCAATAAAATATATCATATAGAAATTATAGACATTGGGATCAAAATCCCAATGTAGGCTGAATCATACAATCAAGGTAAATCATGGATTTTTTCTTACTATTCGCACTTTCTGTTCATTACAGTAATATACAAAAACATGATTTAAACCTGTATTTTTCATGTAAATATAGAAAAAATCATTTTAGAACACACTATTGGACAAATTGGCACTCCCTTTTAGAGTATATGCATGAAAATTCCAATTTTAGGTTATAGTGTAGAAACCATGGATTTCTCTTGCTTTTTTGTACTTTTCGATCATTACAGTAATAAACAAAAATATGATTTTAGCTGATATTTTTAATCTAAACACAAAAAAAAAAATCAATTTAGAATGCATCAATACCTAAATCGCCCCTTGTAGGATATATGCATGAAAATTTCAACTTTGGGTTTTAGGATCTACCTTTGGTGGATTCGCAAGGAAAGAGTTGTGTTTACTGTTGCAAATTGATTTTTCCTTCAAGCAAAACACTTAGGCCATATTAATCAAGAAGATAAATAGTAAATATATAGCCCCAAATAGATTTCTCTTGCTTAGTTTCGTAAAAATCAAATAATAGATTGAAAGGAAGGAAAAACTTACGAAAATGATCATAGAATCGCAAGGTTTGAAGGCACCTTGTGAATTTCGGTTGAGAGAATAATTTTTGAGAGAATTTTTCTATGAATATATGATGGAAAACATAATAGATGTTGCCAAGGGGATGGGGTGGCTGAATTTTAGCTTTATATTTAGGGTTTTGGGCAAAATTACAAGTATACCATTAATGAGCTAGGTTAGGAGTGTTTTGGTGTGTTGGGCTTTTATGAGTTAGGCCTTTTAATTTAATTTATGGGATGTTTATAGGTAATTAAAATAAAATATTTTTTTATAATTTTCATTAAAATACCCCTAGAAATATTTATTTAAAAATATTTTAAAATACTCATAAAATTATATTATGCTTAAAAATAGCATTGTGCATGAAAATTCACTTTATGTGCAATAAATCATTTGATGCTTATGCACTTCATATAAATCACTTATTTCACAATAATAATTCATATTATGCATATTAGAACTAATCTAACATACCATATACTCATCAATCATATAACATGAATTTTCATAAAAGCACATATTTTGTCATAATAGCTCTAAATTCAAGTAAGTTGTCACAAAACTCCTAAGGCAGGTGTGGGTTGTTACATTCTCCCCCCTTTAAAGAAATTCATCCTCAAATTTAGGTACTTACTCATACATTCTCAAAAAATTAAGGATACTTCTACCACATCCCTTCCTCGGCTTCCCAAGTACACTCATCTATCCCATGATTTCACCATTGAACCTTGATCATGGGTATCTCCTTGTTTCTTAATCTTTTCACTTGTCGATCCACTATGGCTATTAGTAACTCCTTATAGGATAGTTGCTCATCTATTACAATCTCTAGAGGTGACAACATAATTGTTGGATTCGATATATACTTCCTTAACATTGAGATGTGAAACACCAAGTGCACATGTGCCATAGTTGGGGGTAGGGCAAGTCTATAAGACACTTTCCCAACCTTATCCAAGATTTTAAAAGGACTAATGAAGCAGGGTGATAGCTTTCCTCTTTTGCCAAATCTCATGACACCTTTCATTAAGGAAACTTTCAAGAAAATGTGATCTCCCACAACAAAATGGACTCCTTTCTCTTGGGGTTTACACAGCTCTTTTGTTAACTGAAGGTCATCTTCAGCCAATCTTGTATCAATGGTACCTTTTCAATAGTCTCTTTGAGTAATTTTAACATCTTCACATACTTGTCTCCAGGTTTAACCCAATAAACTAGAGAATGACATTTTCTCCCATACAATGCTTCTTATGGTGCCATATTAATGGACAAATGATAGCTATTATTATAAGTGAATTCAAATCAAAGGTAGGTAATTATCCCAGCTACCACCAAAATATAGAACACACATTCTTGATATGTCCTCAAGTGTCTGAATTATCCTTTTAGACTGTCCATCTGTTTGAGGGTGAAATGCTTTATTGAAGTTTAAATGTGTTTCCAATGCTTCTTACAACTTTTACCAGAACCTCGAGGAAAATTGAGTACCTTAGTCAGAGATGATAGAAATCAATACTTTGTGCAGTTTTATGAACTCATCTATGTTTAATTACACATACTAGGCTATAGAATACGTAGTATTGACTTCTAAAAAATGAGTCAACTTTGTTAGTCGATCCACTATGAGCCATATTGAGTCATAACCTTTGGAGGTTTTAGGTAACCCAACTATGAAGTCCATCGTGATACGCTCCCACTTCCACTCTAGTAGCTCAATCCCTTACAACATATCAGAGGGTCATTGATGCTCATACTTGACTTGTTAGCAAGTTGGGCATGATGCCAAAAACTTAGCCACATCCTTCTTTAGTCCAGGCCACCAATAGTTAGCTCTCGCATCGTGATACATCTTAGTAGTTCCAAGATGAGCATAATAAGGTGTCTGATGTGCTTCCTTTAGTATCCTCTCCTTTAGTCCATTCATATTAGGCATACATACTCTTTTTCTACACTTTAGAATCCCATTGACTACTTTGAATTGAGGGTTCTTTCCTTTCTTTGTCTCATCCTTTAACTTAACCAAGTGTGGGTCCTTATTTTATAAAGCCTTTATCTCCTCCACTAGCTTTGACTTCATTTGAAAATGAGCTACTAAAGCTAACGATTCTCTAATCTCCACCCTCAAGCCCTGACTAAATAATCCTTTTAACTCATTCAAGATTAGCCTCTTGTGCATGGTCACATGGGCTAGGCTTCCCATCGACTTTCAGCTCAAAGCATTTGCTACAACATTTGCCTTTTCGAGATGATAGAGAATCTAGCAATCATAGTCTTTTAGCAATTCAACCCATCTCCTTTACTTCAGGTTGAGGTCTTTTTGGCTAAAAATGTATTGTAGACTCTTATAATTCATATAAATCTCGTACTTCATTTCATACATGTAGTATCTCTAAATCTTAAGAGCGAACACTTTCATGTTATGAGTAGGGTAATTCACTTCATGCTTCTTGAGTTGTCATAATGCATAGGCAATGACTTTACCATTTTACATTAGGACGCATCCAAGTCCTACCCTCGAGGCATCGTAGTAGATTGTGAACCCTTCTTCTCCTTCGTGTAAAGCCAAAACTAGGGCCGATATCAAGCACTTCTTAAACTTTTGGAAACTCTCTTCATAGGACACCTCTTAATTAAACTTAACTTGTTTTCTGGTCAACTTGGTCAGTGGTGCTGCTATCCTAGAAAAGTCCTGTACAAATCTACAATAATAGCTGGCCATACCTAAGAAACTTTAAACTTTAGAAACTATTGTGGGTCATGGCCAATTGGCTAATGTTTCCACTTTCTTGGGATCAACTTGAATTCCTTCTTTACTTACTATATGCTTAAGAAAATTGATGGATTCTGTCCAAAACTCACACTTAGACAATTTCGCATAGAGTTAGTGATCTCGCAATGTCTGTAACATAATCCTCAAATGCTCCTCATGTTCCTCTTTATTCATAGAGTAAATCAAGACGTTGTCAATGAAAATGATCATGAACTTGTCAAGAAATGGCCTGAATACTCAATTCATCAAGTCCGTGAAAGCGGCTAAAGATTTGTTAATCCAAATGGTAGGATCGTGAATTCATAATGACCATATCTTGTATGAAAGGTAGTCTTGTAGATGTCTTCTCCATGGATCTTCAGCTGATGATAGCCAAACCTTAAATCAATCTAGGAGATGTAACTTGCTCCTTGTAGTTGATCAAAAAGATTGTTGATTCTTGGCAAAGGATACTTGTTCTTCATGGTGACTTTGTTGAGCTGGCGATAATCAATACACATATGAAACGAGCCATCTTTCTTTTTCAAAAATAGCACTGGCGCGCCTTATACTGAACGTCTTGGTTGTATGAAACCCTTGTCGAGTAGATCATGCAGTAGTGTCTTTAATTCTTTCAACTCCACCAGTGCCATACGATATAGCAGTATCAATATGGGCTACGTGCCTCTTAGCAACTCGATGTTGAACTCAATCTCATGATCCAGTGGTATTCCAAGTAGATCCTTAAGAAAGATGTCCGTGAATTCATCCACCATTGACATGTTCTTGCCTCGCATAATGGCCTCTTTATTAGTATCGACTATGTGAGCTAGGTATGCTTGGCACCCTTTCCTGAACATCATTCTTGCTCCTAAGGCTAATATGAAATTCAGAGGGTTCTCATTCCTATCTCCTTGATACATAAACTTTTCCCCATCCTTAGTTCGAAACTCTATTAGCTTTTCTCTACAGTCAAAATGAGCTCCATGCTCATATAGCTAATCCATTCCTAAGATTACGTCAAATTCTAGTACATCAAGTTCTAATAATTCTACTGGAAGTTTCCAACCATTAATGTCTACTCCACAGTATTTAAACACATACTTTACTTCCATTACCTCTCCCAAAGGAGTTGACACTACTAGAGGTTCATTCCTTATTTCTACTTAGACTCTTAACAAAACATGGGGACACAAAAAAATGTGTAGCACCCAAATCAATCAAGTATCTTGCACTAAAAGTTTGGATGGGAATGATACCTATGATGGCAGTATGCGAAGCATGAGCCTCTTGCTAATTCAGAGTAAAGACATGACCTTTGCCTTTATTGTCTGCCAGTAGCGTGTTTCCAGCAACTGGCCCCTTATTCTTAGTTTTTTGCCCTTAAGCTTGGAATGGTCTAGATGGTGGAGGTGTCAATGCCACATTTCTCGAGTTCTTTGTCTGAGGGTAGTCTTTGATGAAATGACCCATTTGTCCACACCTCAAATATGTGCCAGAGACCTTCTAGCAAACCCCTGAATGCTTCCTACCACATTGGCCACAAGTAGGGAACTGCTTCGATTGACCATTACCCTTTCCAGGTGCTGCAGTTGCGAGCAATGATTCCTTCCCTAGACCTCCTTCTCCTCTTCGATGCTGGCCTCTATGACCCTTGCTCTTACACTTACCCTTTAGCTCCCACTTTACTAGTTTAGCTCTCTTAGCCTTATGCCTTTTTTCCACTATCTTGGCCTTATCTATCAGTTTGGCCAAAGTTGAGAACTTGGTTGCTGCCAAAGAGTTGAACAAAGGTGTGACTAGTCATCTTAAAAAGCAGTTGATGCGACTGGCTTCAATAGGAATGATGTTGACAGCAAACCCACTAAGTTGGTTAAACTCTTTAGTGTACTTTGTCATCGTCATTCCTAGTTTCTACTTCAATTGCTTGAATTGTAATACCCTATCTTGCCTTTCACCCTCAGGCAAGAACTGATCCATCACCTTTTACTTAAACTCTATCCATGTAAGTGGGTCTACTCCATACAATCATTTTTCAACATTTCTTTGGTATCAATACCATGCCTTCTTCTTGAGTTGGAGCCCTACCAACTCAATCACCTAGGCATTAGAGCATGATAGCTAATGGACTAGCTTACCCATCTCATCCAAAAATTCATGAGGGTTATCACCCTTCTCACTATAGAAGGTAGGCGGCTGTAGGTTCATGAATTGTGAGATAGTCATCCCCTCATCTAGTAGTTGCTTTATTTCCCTCCATATAGGGCCACTACTATAGAAGGCGAAACTCTATTCCCTTCTTGTATTGGTGGCACTTCTTGCCTCTGAGCTCACAGCTCATCCAATTCTTTGCGCAAGTCCCTCATTTCTTAGCATATAGCTTGCACCTCTTATGAGGAGGCTTGCTCACTAGAGCCTATGGTTGGCACCTTGAGTTCGACCTTTCTCTTAATCTCATCCGTGTAGAGGTAGCATTCAAAGCAGTATCTGATATTGCATCCTCATTAGGCTTAATGGGTTGGGCATTATGCGGACCTTCTTCTTAGGAAGCATTATACTATAATGATAAAGGATTTAGTGCTAACTCCCTTCTAACCCATATCACCCTACTAGCAACTATCGTATTTGTCATGCATTTATCATAAGTACTTATCATATCACATCATAAGGCACATGTCACATATCATATATTACATATCACATACCCTAGCATATATCATATAGCATAGTCATGTAACATATATCTTATAGCATGAAGAATTCTCCTATTATATAAAAGTCAATCATCTCAAAGGCAAATAAGAAATCAATCCACACTAAGTCATTAAGCAATCAAATAATATCATTCATATCGCATAAGTCCTATACCACTAAGCCAATAGTTACGAACTATTGACCCATATCTTAATTGTGTCCCTCGTCAAGGTGAATGTCAGGTAACCCCCAACGTCACTTAGGTGAATAATTGATAAGAGCGTAATCAGCCGCAATGTGACCAAAGCCACTACATCTATAGTAAAGGAAATCTCTATCCGACATGGGACCCGTAGAAGACAAAGTCCTAGATAGCGAGTAGCAAGAATCTCCAGGTGTATGATCTCCCACTTGCTCAACATCTCTGGTCTTAAGCTACTCCACGTCTTTCCTCACAGTATGCACTAAGGACTTAAGATGTCGATTTTCTTCCTTCAGTTTCGAGCAGTCACTCTCTAATCTCTGAATCTTGCGATGAAAACTCCTCAGGGTCCTCCTCGTCCAAAATCTTCTTTCTCTTAGGGTGAATCACAGACACAACCTTCTTGAACATCTCTAGCTAAGTCCTCTAGTATGTCACACAGGGTGCTCTAGGCTGAGGTCCTCTAATGGGAGTACTCTTCTTGGTCATTTGATAAAAGAATAGTAAAAGGCATAAATAATAACAAAGAGTATTATAGCTTATCACGATTTTGCGGAACTACACTAGCGATAGACTGCAAATGACATGATAGGAAAATTCCTATGCTCTAGGATTATAATTAATCAATATAATAAATAGACTAGTCTAACTAGACTTTTAAAAAAACTATGGCTCTGATACCAACTTTGTCACATCCCAATTTTGGAGATATGATGGTCCTAGAGCATAGGGAGACATATGGTCACCCATGCCTAAAGAACCCACTCATGCATATATAAACATTGCTTAAGATTGTACCAAAACCTCATGTATTAACTTAATTATCCAACAATAAGGAAAACCTTAATTAGCAAAAGAATAGTATTAAAATACTTTAAATACAATCCATATGGAAAGAACATTTAAGACTCAAAATAAATTATCATATGAATAATATTCTAAACTGAAACTCTCAGAGCATCTAAAAAGACTCTTTATATCACAGTATGGTAAAAGATTTGGACAAGGAAATTCCCCAAGTGGAGTAGATTGCTTAAGCTAATACCATGTCTCCTCAAGATGCTCACCTGGAACCACACAAAAGAAAAAAGGTGAGATAGATAATCTCAATGAGTAAATAATAACTTATATGATAACACATATCCCTTAAAGAGAGGCTCATAACACATAACTAACAGGTCATGATTCATAATTCATGGTTCATTGGTTGGGATTTAGCAAGGTTTTCGCAAAAATCACACTTATGACTAGCGAGTGAAGACTCTTGGTCAATTCACTTGAATATATTGAGGAGAGATGGCCTTAAGCCAAATTCCAACTCCTATCATATAAGAAGCATGAAGTTGATTAGGCCGTACGACTAGAATTGCCTATTTTAGTAGAGGTGGATACTATGCTCCTATCCATTGGGTTAAGACTATATGCATAGGTTCCAATAATTACCCACATTAGCATAAGGATTTCTATATAAAAAGGTTTATAGGTACCATAGCTAGAGCTAATGGCAATCACTTATAACAATAGCATTGAAGAATGCAATCACATGTAACATAATAACAATAAATGTTTAGCTTTTTGAACAAAAGTAAAATAATAGTGTAGTTCCATAAAGAAAGGTAAGGCAGCAATTACAAAGGTTCTTTCTTATCATTGAATAAACATTTATAGTTTTAGACCAATTATCCTTTAGCAACCTAAGCTTAACAAAGTATTCATATAATTATAATTTAGGACAAAAAGGAACTTGGGTTTCAAGAATCTCAAAGGTTCACATAACTTGATAACTTGTACATGTAACATGAACATAATGTTTACTCATCTTATGGTTCCTTAGCTCTTAATTGCCATAGCTCTTGGACTTATAATAATCCTTAAGCTCTAACATAACATGATAATTCAATACTTAGCATTTTCTTAGCATCATGCTATCCTATCCCATAACTACACTATGCATATATAACATTCACATATACTTGGAGTTGCACTTAGAAGTGCTCTCATCACTTGCACATAACATGTTGACTTTTAAAGTCTTGCATACGTTGCCTTCATAGGCTCACATGAAATCACATTATAACTCATACTATGACTTTTCTAAAGTCAAACACAATATATCATGATATTAATATCAATTCAATTTAACATTTAACATAGTATACTTAACACTTTTCATATATATTAACTTAATAGGTAACAATCTTACAATCAATCCCATAGTCAATTTAAGGTCATTAATCCACAATTAACACATCATAATGCCTAATTCACATACTACTTAATCATATACACATGTTAATCACAACATAGTAGTAGGGTTAGGAAACCCTAGGTAGGCTGAACCTCTATAGACTTTGTCTAGAGTTATTCCTTCAATCAACATGCAATTAAATCATTTATCACCCATGTACACATGTTAAAAATCAATAAAATATATCATATAGAAATTATAAACATTGGATCAAAATCCCAATGTAGGCCGAATCATACAATCAAGTTAAAACATAGATTTTCTCTTGCTCTTCGCACTTTCTATTTATTACAATAATATGCAAAAATATGATTTAAATCAATATTTTTCATGTAAACATAACACAAATCATTTTAGAACACACTATTGGACAAATTCGCACTCCCTTGTAGCATATATGCATGAAAATTCCAATTTTAGGTTCAAGGATGAAAACCATGGATTTCTCTTGCTTTTCGTACATTCTAATCACTACAGTAATATATAGAAATATGATTTAAACTAATATTTTTCATCTAAACATAACAAAAATCAGTTTAGAATGCATCAATACATAAACTGCCCCCCCCCCCTTGTAAGATATATGCATGAAAATTGCAACTTTGGATTTTAGGGTTCACCTTTGGTGAATTCACAAGGAAAGAGTTGTGTTTATGGTTGAAAATTAGTTTTTCCTTCAAAAAAAAAAAAAACACCTTGACTAAATTAATCAAGAAGATAAATAGTAAATATACAGCTCTAAATAGATTTCCCATGGTTAGTTTCATAAAAATCAAATAATAGATTGAAAAGAAAGAAAAACTTACGAAAATGATCACAAAATTGCAAGGTTTGAAGGCACCTTGTGAATTATGGTTAAGAGAATATTTTTGAGAGAATTTTTCTATAAAAATCTGATGGAAAATAGAATGGAGGCTGCCAAGAGAATTTAGGGTTTTGGGCAAAATTACAAGTTTGCTATTAATGAGCTAAGTTAGGAGTGTTTTGGTGTATTAGGTCTTTAAATTTAATTTATGGGCTGTTTATAAGTAATTAAAAATAAAATATTTTTCTTATCATTTTAATTAAAATCTCCTAGAAATATTTATTAAAAAGTATTTTAAAATACTCATAAAAATTATTTTATGCTTAAAAATCACTTTGTCCATGAAAATTCACTTTATATGCAATAAATCATTGGATGCTTATGCACTTCATATAAATCACTTATTTCACAATAATAATTCATATTATGCATATTTGAACTAATCTAACATGCCATATACTCATCAATCACATGACACATGAATTTTCATAAAAGCACGCATTTTGTCATAATAGCTCTAAATTCAATTAAGTTGTCTCGAAACTCCTAGGGTAAGTATGGGTTGTTACAAATGATCCATTTTGCTTTGGGAACTTTGATTGAAGATCCTTCTTAACTCAGATTGGTGATTCACTTACTTTGTGAATTTTGACCTGATAATCCATTTTAATTTTTGGGAAGGCAGATATTTAGAAGGAAGGTGCCTCCACTTTAGAATTATAAAGTAAAGTGGTTTAGTCATTTTGTTTAGATAGACCAGCTTGGGGATGGTAGGGTCACACTCAATTTGGACTAGGAATAAGAGCTGGTTTGAAGAATCAGCCAAAGGCTATCAGTTTAGCCCTAGAGGAAAGCTAGGTCAAATGTGGAAGAGATTAAGCTAATTAGCTTTGGAAAGGCTTAGGCTGGACTAGTATTGGAAAATGTTTGGTTTGGGATTGGATTGGATGGCTAAGTCAAGTTTAGCCTTAGAGAAGATCATGAGTGGGGTCATCTTAGAAGGCTAGGTCAGTGTTGGCCTTGGCTAAGGTCATTTTGGATGGCTTAATATGGTTTGACTATATAAGAAGTCAAATTTCAGGCTTGGTTAGGTTTAAATTGAAAGGCTTAGTAAGGTTTTGGCTTTTGGGGAGATAAAGGTGGCTTGGTTAGGTTTTGCCTTAAGGTTAGGTCAGAGAGATCAGGCCGAGACACTAGACCTGGAAGGCTAATCCTGACTTAGAGGAAAGGTCAAGCTAGGAAATCAATTTGAAAGGCTCAGTCAAATTTGGCCTTGGAAGAGATCATGGGCTTTATGAATGAAAGCTTTTTAGGAGTGGGCTTTATGGTGAAGGCTTTTTAGTTTAGGCTTCATGGTGAAGGCTTTTTGGTTTTGGGTTCATGATGAGGGCTTTTGGTTTGGGCTTCATTATAAAGGCTTTTTGGTTTGGGCTTCGTGATGAAGGCTTTTGGTTTAGGCTTTGTGATAAAGGCTTTATGATGAAGTGTTTAAGTTTGGGCTTTGTGATGAAGGCTTTTGGACTTTGAGGATAGTTCGTTAGCTTGAGCTTTTTTACAAAGTGCTTCAGGCCTTTTTTGATAATGGTTAGTTTTAACTCAATTTGAAGATGGTTGGCTTTAACTAAAGTATAGTGCTAAAGGTATTATTCATGAGGAGATCATAGGCTCATGGATAAGGGTTTACCCTTTGACATGGTTGCATCAATTTAAGATGATTAAGCTGAGAATGGTCTTGGCAAATTTCAATCAAGGCTATATGTTCGGCCTCAATGCTGGAGGTGGAAACGGTTTTGGTGAATTTCAATCAAGACTATCTGTCTGGCATTAATATTGGAGGTAAAAATGGTTTTGGTGAATTTCAATCAAGGCTATTTGTCAAGCCTTAATGCTAGAGGTAAAAATGGTTTTGGTGAATTTCAATCAAGACTATCTATTCAGCCTTAAGAGACCTTAATCTTAAAGATTATATGTTTTACGTATGAGACTTAATCTTTTTAAGGATATTGAGAGGTTTGACAAAGACATATGGGATAACTTTGATTAGTTTGAGCCCTTTTTAATCATGTTGAGGATGATAGGCTTTGGGGGATATACCTTGACTTTTGGTTTTGTTAAGGAATTTTACTTTGATGATGATGAGTCTTGAGAGAGCTAGGGATCTATAATTCTACCTATGTTAAGATTTTTCCAAGGAAAGGATGATATGAGGCTTAAGCTTGAAATGAAGGTACGATTCACTAATGAGGCCTATAATGAAGTATAAGGTAGGTTGGAACTTTTGAAAAGGATTAGGGAGGTTGTATGGTTTTTCTATTTATAGCGTGATTCATATAGAAGAGCAATTTAAGCTATTCTTGCCATTTGCGATTAAAAAGACCCTTAGAATGACCCATTATTGGTTTGGCTCAACACACGTGAAGTGCCCTAAGGAATGGCTAAATGACTAGTGAGAAAAGATAACTTTAGGGATCATAACCCAAATAAGAGATAAGAATATGATGGATCAGAGACTATGCATTAGCCTTTTAAGCTAATCAATGGGGTGGATTGACAAGAGACAATGACTTTTTAGGAAGATATGCCCTAATTGTAGGATAAGGGCATAAAAGATAGTACAACTTTAGAGAATGAACCTCTAATGAATTAGGAAAACATAAGACGAGATGGATCAATAAAAGGTGATTTGACAAATATGGAGGATGTGCATTTGGACATGAAGGAAGACGACTAGGATGAGATTTCTCTCTTTTTTTCTCTCTCCCTTATCTCTAACTTTTACCTAAGTTGCCTTTTTGGGTTTTCAACTTACCAAGCTTGAATTAATTAAATTTAGAAGAAAGCTTTCCACCATGATTTAGGTTGTTGCTTTTTTTCATGTTGAGAGGCTCTAACTTTTGAATTTCTAGGTTTGACAAAGGTCTTCTTTGAACTTGTTACCCCTTATTGAGGTACATTGTTTGTTTACCCAATGTGCAATAGATAATTATATTTACTTGCTATTTATGCTTCAATTGTTTAATGAGGAGTCTATTACTTAACCTCTTTTGATTTAGAGCTGGTGAAGCGATTACTGATTTATGAGAATAAGGGCACCTTAATTTCGATCTATGCTAATTATGGTGGACAACCTAATTGTTTATTCATCTCTCTTTCCTTTTTTTTTTCTTCTTTTTCTCTCTCTCTCTCTTTTTTCCTTCCTTTTTTCTAAGCTCATCCATATTGAACTAAATAAGAAAGATAAGAAAATTAATGAATAAATAATGAAAAGAAAATGTGGATGCATTACTATAAATGAAACTTTATTACAAGATAAAGAAAAGGGGACCAACATGGTTGAAAAAATACAGGAAAAAGAAATAAGACAATAGACTCTAACTCATATTTGGACTCAAACTTAGATTTAAACTTGAGATTTAACATTAGAAAAGTCATATTAGCTGAACTTGAATTCCTTTATAATGTGTTACTTAGGATTGAGGTAGGGTGGGGTTGAATTGGGTTCAAATTTCTAATCATTGTTCAGGTTGGTGGTAGGGAATTTAGCTTGAAATGATTTATTTTGAATGCAAACTTCAACCTTTGATGCAGTTGCAACCAAAGTGCTAAAGGTGGGCATGTATTGTGTTAACAAGTTGGCTCGATAGTTTGGGTATAGATTCTTGACAATGATATCCACATATTCTTGCTCAGTTGGCCTATTTACCATTTGAGCAACTTTAGCCCTCCACCTTGTAAGGAACATGGAAAAGAACTCATTTGGAAGTTGCTTAGTGCTTTCTAGGTCACTTTTTTTTGATATCCACTTTAATGTTATAGTAGTAGTGCTTAACAAATGCTTTGCAAAAGTCATCCCAAATCTGGTTTTAGGTGTTAGGCAAGTGTATAAACCATCTTAAGGCAGCACTAGTAAGGGCTTATTGGAAGAGTTGAGTAAGAAGCTCATTATTAACACCAAGTAGATGCATTGCCCTGATATATATATATTTTCAAATGGATCTTGGGCCAAGTGGTATTATCAAATTTGTCCAAATTTGGCATCTTGAACTTTGGTAGCAACCAGGCAATGGGGAAGAAGCTTAATGAACTTGTATCAATCATGCCTTCCTTCTTCTTTAGACTTTTTATTATTTTCTCTATGGCTTCCAATTTAGGTAAGAAGATTCAAGCTTAGCGTTGGCTATGGTTTCCTTCCCTTGGAAAGGATTCATAGGAGATGAGGTGATTTATGGTGGTTTAGTAGGTGTTGGATGGGAAAGTGTGTCAATTTTCAAGATATCTTACAGGGGAAGTGATGGCTAATGTATGGTTTTAGAGGTTGACTTAGAAGAAGAAGAAGCGTGCACTTAAACCAAAGTTAGATTTTGGTATAGGTTTAATGTATTTTAAAGAGTGTGATTTGGTTTATGCTAGCCTAGATTAGCTTGTCTTTGACATCATTTAGAATGGCCTCCCTTTGGGCTTGCAATTGGGCTTGAATTTAGGCCACTTGTCTCTTGAACATCTCTTCTTATTGCTCTAATAGCTTAGCTAAAAACTTATGCATGACGTCTCTGTCAAATATAGTAAACATCTTGGCAACCTTTGAAAGGAAAAAAGAGCTGGGTCAATATCAAGTTTCAAAAAGTGGTTATGCTAGGGTATGACAAACTAAGGACCTTGAGTTTAATTGTAATGGATGATGGTGTCTTGTGGTTAGGTTGATAGGGTACATGTAAAGATGAGGGTAGAGGTGTATAATGATAGCTAGGTTGGTATTCAGCTAAGGAAGCTAAGTCAAATTGTACTTTGGAAATTAGGTTAGGGTTTTACTTTAAATGGTTAGGTCAGATTTTGGCTTTGAGTAGCTAGGTTAGATTTTAACTTTGAGGAACCAAAATTTAGTTACAAAAGCTATGTCAGAGTTTAGCCTTGAGTAATTAGGATTGCAATTTATAAATGGTTTACCATAGGCTTAAGGATGGAAGGACCATAGATTTTGTGATTAAGTTATGGATGTACCATGGATTTGGATGTTATGTGAACCATAGGTTTGGTAGCAATTGGATAATGGGTTTGATTAGACTAGACCAGGGGCTTAGATAGGCCATAGGTTTGGATAGCTAAGTCAACATTTAGCTTTGGTAAGGACTATGGATAAGGATGAAGTTGAGTTAGTATTTTGCTTTGCTAAGAAGTGTTTAGCTTGGGTAAAGATTATTGAGGATGAAAGTTAGGTCAGTGTTTAGCTCAGGAAAGGGTTATGAGTGAGGATGAAACTAGGTCAGTTAAAGCATAGGAAAGGACTGAGGATAAGGGTGAAGCTAAGTTAGTGTTTAGTTTGGATAAGGATTATAGGGTTAAAGTTGTGGTGAGGTTTTATTATGTTAAAGATTAGGGTGATTATAGGGGTTTAAGGCTAATGGCTATGGTAATTAAGTTTAGGGATGGGGTATTGGCATTTAGGTTAATGGCTAAGGTAATGAGGTAATGATGTTTAAGTAAAAGGTTTAGGGCAATGGTTTAAGGTTTGTGGGAGCGAAGTTGATTGGGAAAGAGAGGAGAGTGTTTAAGATTTAGAAGTGGAGGTGTTTGGATAAAAGTGAGAATGTGATCCTTCTTCGGTTCAAGGTGCTACATAAATTTGAGATGAATGCATGCTTTGTACAATATGAATGCATGATATGCATGGAGAAACATTTAACGATAATGCAAAGATACAAGGTTTTGATTATGGTACATACAAACTAAGGTCAAGATCTAGGTTCATTACATGAAAAGGGTAAGAGTGGCTTATACAATATACCCATCACACTAAAGCAACGATATGCCTAACCACATATGAGTCAAGGAGCCTCACATAGGTCCAACAATACATGCATGCACCTTTGAAAGAATCAAAGCATTCATAGCAGGGTGGATGATTTTGCTATATGCAAATAGACCCAATAAGTGTTACCTACTCGATCCTACTCACTATCCATTGTCTTTTTAAAACTAGGTTTGTAGGTAAAGAACCTATACAAATGATGCATGAAAGTCAATTGTGTATTAAAAGAGCCAAACTTTGATTTCAAACTAATTGCTAGTCCTTTTATTTCTTTTATTAAAAAGAAGATGGTCCTAGCAGAGTCGCTGGTTGTAAAACCTCATCCGAGCACTATTCTGATCCAATGAAAGGGGATCAAAATTTTCATTTGGATTTGAACTCATGATGGTACCCTCAGGCTTAGATTGATTGATTGATTTTGAAGAGTCACCACCTTAATTTTATTTGGAAAAAAAGATTAAGGGAAAAATGCAAATTGACTTTAGTTAATATCTCAAAGGAAAATATTGACTATAGTTAATATCCTAAAGAAAAAGATCACTAGTCTCGAAACCAAAGAGGATTTGGGGACTAAGTTTTTGATTTATTTTAAGAAAATTTGTTTGGCAAATTTAATACAAAAATGACTTAAAATAAATTTCATGAATAGAAATAAGGATGATGCTTGAGGAATAATATCCATGCTAAGCGTGATAGTTATAAAGCAACAAACAAAATAAAATCTATTTAAGAATTACTATAAATAAAAGTGGATTAATAATAAAAGAGAAGATCTTTTCTCTAGCCCTTATGAGTATTAGGTAAAATACACATTCCTCAATTAATTGCAAGAATCCACAAATTAAAAAGAGATTAGCACAAAAGAAACAACACAATTATACATAAAAAATAAAATAAAACAAAATAGAAATAATCTCATTATGGAAAGATGAAAGAAAAGGGAAAAAGGGAAAATTATTTAAAAAAATTATTTTAGAGTTGATGCCAAAAAATTGGCATGTCTGCGTATCCCTTTGAATGGAAATCAAATCCTACGTAGTTCTTCCTTCTTACAAACAAGAGACTTTTGGAAAAGGTTAATTTGATTTGTTAATTTAATTCAGATTTAAAATTAACAAAATTAGATCTTTTCAATTTTAGACATAAGGGAAGATATAAAAGAGAGAATTCTAGATGTGATTTAAGAAATTTCAAAAGAAGAAATTATACCTTGGTTTTGCATTTTTTTTTAATATGGATGGAGCAAGCCTTACACCAAATCTAAGTTCCAAATTGGATTAGGATCTCACAAGATGAATAGAAATTAGGGATTTTTCATATCTGATACCATGTCTGAAATTTATCTCCCAAATGATTGGGAGTGGGCCCCATTTTTAGGGAGAAGATATGAGAGAAAGTTAAGAAATAATCGAAGGAGCGGCTGGCATGGGCGGCATGATAGTCAGTGCAGTGGCATCGCTAAGGTACTGACATAGTAGGTGGCTCCACATACATCCAGTTAGGCAGCATTAAATTGATGCTGCTTGGCCTTAATGCATGCCTAGATCTCGGTTCTACCTACTCGAACTATTTCGGCCCGTTTTAGCCTGTTTCTAATATGATTTAAGCCATGTTTAATTCTACAAGTTCTTAATTGAGTGTCGGTTGTCAGGAGGTGCAAATTTGAGGAAATCCATTTTTTGACTGGGTGCCGTCCCCTTGAACCCTACACGTTAACTGGCCAGCGAGACTACCATATTGGTTCTATGTAGCACACTAATCTCAGCAGTTGTCAAGCTCCCAACTAGATCATAAGGGTGTAAAATTAAAAGCTCATAATGTGGCTCACAATAAATTAATAATATAATGGTCTTAAATTTTTAAATTGTGAGATTACAAATTTAAATCCATTAAAAAGTAGCATTAAATTTATGCATAAAATATTGCATTACTAAATGATTAGCTTAATTAATTATATTGACCAACTAAAAAAACTGATGGAATGATCACTATCTTTAAAGTTGTATAATCAAATGGATATTATTTTATTGGCCAATCAAAAAATTTCTCGTAGGATAAAAAAATTAAATTATTTTTTGGATTTTAACCATGACATATTATTAAATTTAGGATTATAAAAATTATTAAATTTTTATGAAATTTTAAAACAATATTAGTATCATACAAATTATTAATTTTCTTTTCAAAATTTAGCTTATACTTATATAGTTGTAATGTAAAAACTAATTTGAAAATGAAATTTTATAATTAATAAAAAATAAATTTTATTTATACATATTGAATTTCCTTAAAATATGTTGCTAATTCAATTTCAAAGTGTATATATATATATGTGTGTGTGTGTGTACATATCTATATATATACATATCTATATATGTGTATATACATATATACATATCTATATATGTGTATATACATATATAGATATGTATATACACACACACACATATATATATAGATAAGAATCCTTTAAATCAATTTTAGATTCAGTTCTTTATTCGGGATAGTTTGGTTCTGAGAAAGTTAAATGGTCAATAGATATTTTTGGTTCTGGATATTTTAGTTTGAATTTTTGATAAGGTTCGGTATCTCAGAGTCTTGTGCTTAGCCCTAGCATTAACCACATATATTATTTAACAAGTTCATATAAGTCACATATCAAATTATTGTCACATGTAAACATTTCATATAACATAATACTATACATATCAATTATTGACCTAAGTTATGTCAAAACTTAGTAAATCTCTATTTTTGATCTTGACAAATCAATTTAAAGTTATCTAACATGTTTATTAAGTGTTTATTTTATAGATTGTTGGGTAAAATCCACATGAGTACGAAGTCTACGAGTAATATAGATTGAATAGAGTATCGTTTTCATGAGGACTATGTTTATCTACCTATCTACTATTTGTTTTCTTTGTTTAAGGCTTAACAAATTTCTACTAATTCTTAAACTAAACAAAACAACTAAATTTAATGAAAGAATTTGTAAGAAAGACAATGAGATTTAATTGTCAAGAATTATATCTATCCATACTAAGTCAACCAATTACCTTAAGGTCTAAGTGGTGTATGATCCATGTTGTCCTATAGAATTGATTAGATTCTCTTGATATATAACCAAATAAAACAAAATTCAATTTTTCTCAAAATAATTCAACCAATTCTTATTGCACAAAACTATTTGTTGATTGCTTAAATTTGGTTTTAAGTGAACCCTAAGAATATCTAATTACTAACTATAATCTTTTATCAATTAGTAATTAAACAAGTATTTGTACGTCTATTACATAATCATCTCTCAATGCATAATGCAACTAAAATCACAAATTTATTGGCTAAACAAAATTAAGCATTAAGCATAATAAATACCACATACCATAGGAAATTAGATGTATAGATAATTGAAAGAAATTGTGTTTCAAAACATTAATCCCTAACCAAAGAATTAGTTAATCATAGTTGCAATAAAAATCATGTACCAAGAGAAAGAGAAATTCATAAACACAAGTTTGGAGGTAATATGGAAGTTGGATTTCTCAATCTTCACTCCTAAGCCTTCAATCTTGATCTTCTTTAATTTAATCTCTTTCTAGGTCTTTTTCTCTTATTACTTGTTCTCCTCAACCTTTCATTCACATCCTATTTACAGTGGAATGCTGCCTCCTTATTCAATTAGGTTTGAAATATCAAATTTGGAGTAAAAAATGGAGTAGAAAGGAAACCATATGTCGCTACACGATGAATTATAGCTTCCCACTTTGTTGCTTTTCTCAACTATTACCGGTTCCACACTAGCCTGCTTTCATTCCTCATTCTTACTTTTCCTCACTAAGGCTTTTTTAAACCTACAAAGCCTTCAAAACCTTTCTCAAATGTAATACAAAAAATATGAATGAAATTAAACTAAAATACACCCTAAACACATGCAATTTCCAAGGAAAACCACCTACACACATTGATTCTATATACACACATCAAATTTCCCACACACTTGAACTTTTGCTTGTCCTCATACAAACACTCAACATCTTCATTCTCAAATTCTTCACCATCCCATTGGACACATTTAATCTTATGGAAACATTCATTACATGTTTTACTATGCAAACCCAAGTATTTCCAAAATGAAGAATATTCACTAACAAGGATGTCTAGACCAAGAATTCTCACATAAAGAGTATACTTATGAAGAAAAGATAAAATAAATCCATTAACTCATAATTTACCAATCATAACTAGATAAATTGACAAAAATACAAAATATAATTAAGCCCAATAGGAATCATTAGGATTTTAAAATACTTAAGCACAAAGGGGTTAATTAAATAATTATTATTATTATTTTTGTATATATATATATATATATATATATATATATATATATATACATATATATTTTCTTTTATGAGTGCATTTTACGCTCCATCTCACTTTTGCAAGTGTGTTTTATGCTTTTTCTTACAATTTTTTTTTTCACTAATTAACTAACCTCATTTTTTTATTATTAATTCTCCAATATCATATCTCTAATTAACAAAAATCTTTTAGTACTCTTTAGCTATTTATACTTAATTATGAAAGGTGAATTCTTGGTTAGCTAATATGTTCAAAATTTCTAAACAAACATAATCTAAATGTGAGAGTTCTTAAACTAATCATCCACTTTAATAAATCTTCTTAAATTAAGGATTTACTAGGGAAGAGCACAATTTTTAGTTTAAAATCCTCTTCAATTAAAATGATGTCCAATGTTCAAGCTATAATTGAGAATGACTATGTTACACACCAACCGAACATAAATAATATAACTCAACAAAAACAAATAAAAAGACAAGATGATTGAAATTCACAACACAATAACTCACCCCCCCACACTTGAATATCACATTGTCCCCAATGTGATTCCCACAATGAAAACATAATGAACATATGCAATATATGCAAAAATAAATAAAAGAAAGGTTTAAGAAGCTTCCCTTGCTAAAATGGAGGTGATGGTGGAGCGGATGTGATGTTTAGACTAGATTGATCAAAAAATTTGGAGAGCTTGTATCTTTGGTAGGATTTATCCTTCTCCACTGGCGAAGTCTCGAATCCATGTCATCCAATTGTGTGCTCACCCTCCTATTGTGCTCATCAAAAGCATCTAATCATCGTAGTACTTGCTTTTAACTGACCTCTTCTTGTTCTTGATCTTCCTCTTCTTCTTCTTCTTCTTATTCATTTTCCTCATCATCATATGTTATTTATATGCAAATACTATAACTTAAACAATTCTTTAGTAGACACCTTATTACTCTCTAATTTGCCAAAAATTGCATGACATATAAATTTATGCAAAATCAAGTAACTATGGTTTATAATTAGCCCATTAGATGCATTGTGACTATTAAATTTATCCAACCCAGTTAATTTCTTCCAAAATTTACTAACATCAAAATTTTTTACTAAATTAGTGTTACCCCATTTTGGAAGTCTAAAAGCCCTAAACTTGGTATCATAATCAATTTTGTACTCTTTTCCTAACATCCTACATTCTAAAATTTTATCACTGGAAATTGAATACTTCAAAATATTGAAAAATTCATGAGTTAATTCTATAAAAGTAGGATGTTTCATCTCTATAAACTTCCCCCACCCAAGTTTGGCACATAATTGTCTCAATTTTTCCTTCAATTTAATTGTTTCTAAGGCATGGTCATCTAAATATCTATAAGGATACATAGCACATTTGGTTAAGGAAACATACCTTTTGCCTTCTTCCTCATTACATATGGGAAAAGAAGCACCAAACTCGTAAACAAGATCACTTACTTCTTCCTCTTTCATTCTTGCTTTACCCTTCCTTGAGCTGGACTTTTTAGCCACACTTTTGACCCTTGAAGCCATAGATTTCTTGATGATTTGAAGGAATTTGGAGTTGGGTTAGGTTTTAAAAGAGGAAATTTGGGAAATTTTGGAGAGATTTGAGTGTTTGAGGGTTATGGACTTGAAAGATGTAGAGATAGAGACAGAAATTTGAGGAAGAAGAAGAGGAATGATGAGTTGGGGCTACTCACATACTATTTGAAAAAGTTTTTTTTTTCTAATTTGTCCAGTCATCGCACCTATGATAAATGGTGGGGTTATGACACGGCTGGCTGTTAAGCACGCTGTTACGGGTGTGCAAGTGGTGTACTAGTGACACTCCTAGCTCCTTTAAAGACAATTGATGTCATTGCACCTGCGATGATTAGCGAGACTGTGATGTGACCAATGCCTCCTATCATGCTATCTTGTTGCACCCACGACAATTGGTGCACCCTTGATGCTGTGCACTACTTCCGGGCAAGCTCTAACATGCTCCACCTACTAAGAAACATGAAAACACTAGGACAAACTATGAATTAAAAGTGAGAAGTCACAAAATATTATTAGTTAGTAGCAAAAATCCTTAACTAAATGTAATAAAAAAAAGAATAAAATCCAAGAAAAGAAATAATAAAATGTAACTTGGGTTGCCTCCCAAAAAGCTCTTCTTTAACATTGTGTTAGCTAGACATTAAGGATATGGTCTTGAATGAACTTCAACAAGGGAGATTGATTCCTTTGCTCAAGTCATGAGGTCACTATAATAGAGTTTGCATCTATGCCCACTGACTTTGAATGTAACAACCCACACCTACCCTAGAAATTTTCGTGATAATTTGCTTTATTTAGAACAATTAAGGTTAAGTGTGTGTTTTTGTGAGAATTAGTATTCTATGTGCTGATGAGCATGTGGCACATTAAATTAATTTTAATACACATAACATGAGTTTTTATTGTGAAATAAATGATTTACATAAAGTGCATTTGCATAAAATAAATTATTTCAAATAAAATGTATTTTTATGCATAAAGGCAATTTTTAAGCATAAAATAATTTTATAAGTATTTTAAAATAATTTTAAATAAATGTTTTAGGGGAGATTTTAATGAAAATAATAAGAAAAATATTTTTATTTTTATTAATTATAATTAGCTCTAAAGTTAAATAAAAAACCCAAATACCCAATAGCCTACTACACTAAAACCCTCCTAACCTAGTTCATTAAGGGTATTAGAGGAAACTTGCCAAAAACCCTACATATATAATGTAAAATTCACATAATATGAGTTGTTATTGTGAAATAAATGATTTACATGAAGTGCATTTGCATAAAATAAATTATTTTAAATAAAATGTATTTTTATGCATAAAGGCAATTTTTAAGCATAAAATAATTTTATAAGTATTTTAAAATAATTTTAAATAAATGTTTTAGGGGAGATTTTAATGAAAATAATAAGAAAAGTATTTTTATTTTTATTAATTATAATCAGCTCTAAATTTAAATAAAAAGCTCAAATACCTAATAGCCTACTACACTAAAACCCTCCTAACCTAGTTCATTAAGGGTATTAGAGGAAATTTGCCAAAAACCCTACATATATAATGTAAACTTCAGCCAGCCATAATGTTCCAGCAGCCATCACTCTAATTTTCTGTATCATGGTGGAAAAATTCTCTCAAAATATTTCTCTCTACCGAAATTAAGAAAACACCTTTCAGTTTCGCGATTTTTTTACCGTAATCGTAAGTTTTCTTCTCTTTCAATTCCTAAATTGATTTCTATGAAAAAAATTATGAGAAAATTATTTTGAACTGGTTGTTTGCTAATTTTTATAGATTTAATTTTGTTTGGATGAGTTTTTGGGAGAGAAAATTTATTTTCTACCAAAAATACAAATTGTTCCGCGAGATTTCTCCAAAGATAAATCCTATAACTTAAAATCATAATTTTTATGCATAAACATCACTAAAGGGGGGTGATTTGTGCATTATTGGTTTCTAAACTAATTTTTGATTTGTTTTGATGAAAATTATTGGATTAAATTATATTTCTGTAATGACCAGAAAGTTTCAAAAAATAAAGGAATTCAAGGTTTTTATGCTAGAACTTAGAAGTTAGAGAATTCTATTATTAATTTAACATGTGGCTGCCAATTTGTGTGAGAATGAATTCTAATATGATATTTGTTTTGTTTAGATGAAAAATAATGATTTAAATTATGTGTTTGCATATTGCTGTAATGAATGGAAAGCGCGAAAACTCATGATTTTCACCCTAAGTCTTAAAACTTAGAATTTTTTTTTTGTATAAATCTTACCTATGGATGCTGAATCATGCATGAAGATGTTCTAAACTGATATTTCCTATGATTGAATGAAAAATAATGATTTGAACTACCTGTTTACATGTTACTGTAATGACCGAAAAATACTGAAAATAAGAAAACTCATGGTTTTGTACCCTAGAATCCAAAAATTGAATTTTCATGTAAGAGAAATACCATATGTGGCCGATTCATGTGAAGTAATATTGCAAAATGATTTTTGTTGTGTTTACATGAAAAATCTTGGTTCAAACCATGTTTTTACATATTACTGTAATAGACGAAAACTACGAAAAGTAAGAAAAATTTAGTTTTCCCTTCGATGATGCATTCAGCCTACTATGAAATTTTTATCCCAATGTCTGTAATTTTTATGCAATATTTTTGATGATTATTGACATGTATGTATGTATAATAAATGATAAAATTGCATGTTAGTTGAAGGAATGACCCTAGACAAGCTTAAAGGCACTTTGGTATACTTAAGGTATCTTAATCTTATATTGTTATTAGAATGTGAATGTGATTGGGAAATATGGAACTAGATGTTATGATGACTTGATGATGAATAAATGGTCTTGAGTCGATGAGGTGATTAATTGAATGAATGGATCATAAAAGTTAAGCATGACACTTGAAAGGTTAAGTGACTAGTTGACATGTATGGAAGTGTTAAGTAAGTTGATTGTTAAAGTGAATTAATATTATGATATTATGATGACCTTAGAAAGGTATTGACATAATTGTAATTTATTTTCATGTGAACCTATTAGGGCTAAGTGTGCAAGATTTTTAAAGTCAACATGTTATATGCAAGTGATGAGTACACTTATATGTGCAACTCTAAGTGTATGTGAATGCTATAATTGCATGGGATAGTTATGGGATAGGAGCATCATGATTAAATAAATATTAAGTATTAAATTAAATATTATGTTGGAGTTTGAGGAGCTTTAAAAGTTCAAAAGGGCTATGTATACTAGGAACAAAGGAACCACAAGGTGAGTAAACTCTATATTCCTGCTTCCAATATGAGAAAACACTATGTTCATGTTACAAGTATGAGTAAACATTGTATTCATTCTTCAAGTGTGAGTAACATCATGATATGTTACAAATATGTGATATCTTGTTATGTGAGCTTTTGTGATCTTTGAAACCCAAGTTCTTTCTATCCTAAAATTTGATTAAGTGATTTCTTTGTAAAGCTTGAGTTGCCAAAGGACAATTGGTCCAAAAACCACTTTTTTATTCAATGAGAATTTCTTGTGATTATTATCCTAACTTATATTCTTTCTAGAACTATACTGTTCTTGTATCTTTTTTTTAACAAGTTAAGCTGATATTGCCATTGTGAAATATGTGATTGTTGCCTTAAATGTTATTAACATATGTGATTACAATTAGCTCTAGCTATGGTACCATTAACCCTTTATGCAGAATCCTCATGCCGATGTGGGTAATCATTGAAACCTGTGCACCTGGTCTTAACCTGATGGATAAGGGTAGTGTATCCACCTCAGCTAGAAAGGGGCAGTTTTAGCTGTGGGGCCTGATCAGCTTCATGCCTTCTGTGATAAGAGTTGGAATTTGGTATAAGGCCACCTCTCCTCTATGTGTTTGAGTGATAGAGCAATAGCCTTCACTCACTATGTGTTTTATGTGTGATTTTTGCAACCTTGCTAAATTGAACCCTTGCTAAATTACAACTTGATTCATGAATTATAAATCATGAACTATGTGTATAAGCTATGTGTTTCCTTTTCAAAGGAAGATGTGTTAATGTATGAGTTATTTTGTTTACTCATTGAGATCATTTATCTCACCCCTTTTTCCTTGTGTGGTTGTAGGTGAGCAAATATGAGGAGGCAAGGTGATGGCTCAAGCATTCTACTCCGCTTGGGAATTCCTTGTCAAAGTTATTAATAATACCATGTTATAAAGTGTTGTCATTAGATGCTTCGAAAATATTGATTGATGCTTATTTTAAGATGTATTATCTTCTTAAGTTTTCAAATGGGATATGAATATTATTATTTTCCTTATGGATTTTATGTGAAATGTCTAATTACAGTCTCCTGGTATTGAAGGTGTTCATTTAATGATTTAAATGAGTTATTTGCATAAGGTTAGGTATGATTCTAGGCATGATTTGTATATGTGTAAGTGGGTTCTATAGGCTTGGGTGATCTTATCTCTCCCCATGTTCTAGGACTGTCATATCTCTAAAGTTAGGATGTGACATTGAAGGTTTCCCCCTTTGAATTCTCAAGTTCTAAAGCACCATAGAGAAAGACTCGAACCACTTTAAATGGTCCACTCTACCTTGATTTCAATTTAGTCGGGAAAAGTTTCAGCCTTGAATTGAACAATAAGACTAAATTTCCTTCCTTGAAGTTTATCTTGAGGATATGAGCATCATGCCATCTCTTAGTCTTCTCTTTGTAAATTTTGGCATTCTCATAAGCTAAGTGTTGAATCTCCTCTATTTCATTCAAGTCTAATAGCCTCTTTTCTCCAGCAGCCTTTAAATCAAAATTGAGCAATTTTATTACCTAATAAGCTTGATGCTCTAACTCTACTGATAGGTGACACGCTTTGCCATAAACCAACCTACATGGTGACATGCCAATAGGTGTTTTGGAGGTCATTCTATAAGCCCATAGAGCATCATCAAGCTTAGTTATCCAATCTCTCTAGGACCCATTAACTGTCTTCTCAAGTATCCTCTTCAACTCTCTATTGGATACCTTCACTTAGGTATTAGTTTGAGGATGATAAGGTATAGCAACCCTATGATGGACTTTATATTTCCTAAGCAGAGACTCAAACTTTTTATTACAAAACTAAGTGCCTTTGTCACTAATTATAACTTTTGGGATCCCAAACCTTGAAATGTGCTTCTTTATGAACCTAATCACCACCTTTGCATCATTCGTAGGAGTGGCAATTACTTTAACCCATTTAGATACATAGGCAACCCCTACCAAGATGTATTTGTTCCTATAAAAGGAGGGGAATGGACCCATGAAATCAAGTCCCTATACATCAAATAATTCTACTTCATGAATAAAATTGAGTGGCATTTCATTCCTTTTTGATAGATTTCCAGCTCTTTGACACCGATCACAATAGGCAATAAAGTTCTTGGTGTCTTGAAATAGAGTAGGCCAAAATAATGTGCTTTTTAAAATTCAAGCAACTATTTTGGTAACCCCAAATATCCCCGCATAGGCTAAAATATGGCATTGATTCAACACCTGTAACATCTCTTCCTCAGGTACACATCTTCTAATCAAACCATCCCCATAAATTTTATAAAGGAAAGGGATTGGCTTTAAACAAGAACCTCTTCTTTTGTTGATAAGACAAATCTGGGGGTATAATGCCACAAACTAAGTAATTTGCCACATCTGCATACCAAGGAGTACTTATTTGTTCAATGAGCATAAGTGATTCATTAGGAAATAACTCATTCATGCCTTGTTCATCTGTGTACTTATGCTTAATTACTTTCAATTGAGATAAATAATCTATTACTAGATTTTCTGATCCTTTCTTATCTTTTATCTTGATATCAAACTATTGGAGAAGTAAAAGCTATCGAACGAGTCGAGGCTTGGCATCTTCCTTAGCAAAAAGGTATCTCATAGCTATATGATTGATGAAGATGATAACTTTTGAGCCAAAAAGATATGACCAAAATTTGTCAATTGCAAACACCACAGCCAACATTTCCCTCTCTGTGGTTATGTAGTTGAGTTAAGCTCCCGCTAATGTCTTGCTTACATAGTAAATCACATGGAGCTTCTCGTCCTTTTGTTGTGCTAATACACAACCCAAAGCTTGATCACTTGCATTACACATGATCTCAAAAGGATGAGCCTAATCAATGAGAGAAAATTGGAGTTGATACTAAAGCTTCTTTCAACCTTTTAAAAGCACACAAACATTGATCTTCAAAATCAAAAGGAACATCTTTAATCAATAAGTTAGTTAGATGTTTAGAAATCAAAGAAAAATTTTTGATAAATCACCTATAGAACCCCGCATGACCAAAGAAGGCTCAAATTCCCTTAACCGAAGTTGGTTGGGGGAGGTAATTTCTTTATTACTTTAGTTTTTGCCTCATTAACCTATAGGCCTTTGTTTGAAATTTGTGCCCCAACATTATCCCTTCCTCCACCATGAAGTGACACTTCTCCTAATTCAACATCCGATTCATGTCTTCACGCCTTTTGAGCATGTGATCTAGATTGGCAAGACATTGGTCAAAGGAATCACCAAACATAGAAAAATCATCCATGATGACATCTATAATGTCCTCAATCTTATTTGAAAATATAGACATCATACATCTTTGGAAAGTTGCAGGTGCATTACACAATTCAAAGGGCATACATCTATAGCGAAAGTACTATAAGGACATGAGAAAGTTGTCTTGTCTTGGTCTTTTGGATAGATGAAAATTTGATTATAACCTGAATACCCATTAAGGAAGCAATAATGAGTATGGCCTGCAATTCGCTCCAACATCTGATCAATGAATAGGAGAAGGAAGTGATATTTTCTTATTGTTGAATTGAGCTTTCTATAATCAATACAAACCCTCTAACCATTGATTGTTCTCTTTAAAATCATCTCCATTTCTTCACTTTCCACCACTATCATACCCCCTTTTTTAGGTACATATTGGACCAGACTTACCCAAGAACTATTGGAGATAGGGTAAATGATTCCCGCGTCTAAGAGCTTCATGATCTCTTTTTTTACTACCTCCTTCATATTATGATTCAGTCTCCTTTGTCTTTCTATTGTAGCTCAAAACCCATCCTCCATGTGGATTTTATGCTGACAATGGAAGGATTAATCCCCTTGATGTTAAAGATTTTCCACCCAATAGCTTTTATTCTTTGCCGCACTAATTCCTCTACCCTCCTTTCTTGATCCTTTGAGAGTTTGTTGGAAATTATGATTGGTAGTGCCTCTCTCCCTCTCAAAAAGGTATATCTTAGGTGATTTGGAAATGGTTTAAGCTCTAATTGGGGAGGTTTTTCAATAAATGGTGGGGTAAGGTTGTCATTTTTACCCAAAATTTTAGAATTTATGAAAACTAAGGTGTAATGGTCATGATGAGTGTCACGTTCGCACCACATATTTTTGTCTTTAGCTCTAGATTTACTTTCTGCCTATGTCATGCCTACAACACTAATTGTGTCTTCAATCATTGCACCCATAAGCTGCTCTAAAAATTGATTTTTTTTCCCATTCCTCTTGCTTGATTTTTGTGATGCATTCATCAATAACATCAATCCTCATGCAAGCCTCCTCTTCTAAAGGGTGTTTCATGGCTTTGAACATGCTAAATTCCAAGTTTTCATCCCTAATCGTCAAAGCGAGTTTCACAACCCACATCTACCCTAGGAGTTTTCGTGATAAATGCTTGAATTTAGAGTTGTTGTGAGAAAATATTGGATTTTATGAAAACTCATGTGTAATGTGATTTATGAGTATGTGACATGTTAAATCAATTTTAATATGTCTAATATGAGTTATTATTATGAAATAAATGATTTATATGGAGTGCATTAGCATGAAATAATTTATTTTACATAAAATGAATTTTCATGCAAAAAGGCGATTTTTAAGCGTAAAATAATTTTATGAGTATTTTTAAATCTTTTAAATAAATTTTTTGCAGGAAATTTTTAATGAAAATAATAAGAAAAATATCTTATTTTTAACTACTTATAATTAGCCCCAAAATTGAATAAAAAGCTCAAATACCCAAAAGCCCACTACACCAAAATACTCTTAACCTAGCTCGTTAAGGGTAATTTTGGAAATTGTTGAAAACCCTAAATATATAAGATGAAATTTGGCCAGCCCTTCTTCCAGCATCTACTATTCTATTATTTCATTATTTTGGTTGAAAAATTCTCTCAAAATTATTCTGTCTACCGAAATGCATAAAATACCTTCAAACCTTGTGATTTCTTGATCATATTCTTAAGTTTTTCTCTCCTTTCAATTTATTTTTTGATTTCTATGAAACTAATCATGAGAAAATTATTTTGGAACTAAGTATTTACTAATTTCTACTGATTTAATTCAACCTAGGTGGATTTGTTGAAAGAGAAATTAATTTCTCTATCGAAAATATCAACCTTTCTACGCGAATCCTTCAAAGGTGAATCCTACAACTTAAAAATTAAAATTTTCATGCATAAACTCATTAGGGGGTCAGATTTTTACATGTTTGTGTTCTAAATAGATTTTTGATGTATTTAGATGAAAAATATCGAATTAAATCATATTTCTACATATTACTATAATGACCAAAAATTTTTAGAAAATAAGGAAATTCATAGTTTTCGTCCTAGAACTTAAAAGTTGGAAATTTGATGATTTTATTTTGGTATGGTTGCCAATTTGTGTGTGATGGAATTCTAAATTCATTTTTGTTATGGTTGGATGGAAAATAATGATTTAAATCATGTGTTTACATATTACTATTATGAACGAAAAGCGCGGAAAGCAAAAAAACTTATAATTTTCACTTTAAACCCTAAACTTGGAATTTTCATGCATGAGGATTGTCTATGGCTTACTAATTGGTGTTTATTGGTATTCTAAACTAAATTTTGTTATGATTGCATAAAAAATAATGGTTCAAATCACGTGTTTACATATTACTATAATTATTGAAAAGTACCAAAAACAAGAAAACTCATGGTTTTCCACCCTAAAACCTAAAATTGGAATTTTCTTACATATGTTATATCAATGGGTGCCGATTCCTATGGTTTAATGTTCTAAAATGATTTTTTTATGTTTACATGAAAAATCTTGGTACAAACCATGTTTTTGCATTTTATTGTAATAATCAGAAGGTACAAAAAGTGAGAAAAAAATCATATTTGTTCTTGATGGAGCAATTTGGCCTACATTGGAAATTCAATCCCAAAGTCTATAATTTTTATGTAATGTATTTTAATAATTATTGATATGAATATATGAATGATAAATGATTAAATGGCATGTTGATTGAAGGAATGACCCTAGACAAGCCTAGAGGCACTTTGGTAAACTTAAAATATCTTAACTCTATGTTATGATTAATATGTGAATGTGATTAAGTAATATGAAAATAGGTTTTATGATGAGTTAATAATGAATTAATGATCTTGAATTGATGAAGGGATTGATCATATGAATTGATCATAAGATATAGGCATGACACTTGAAGGGCTTTTTTGTTACCGATGCGGCAACAGTAGTCGTATCGCTCTCGAGTGCTCTCCTATTGACCATTCATCTACTCGATCTTAGAGCCTATCTAACAACTACCCTAGTGGAGGACACACGAGGGCTAAGACATGTAATTGGTGATGATCAGTGAAAAGACATAGTACCTTATATGGTATGCATGATATTTCCTTTGATTTCTTAGTTACTTAGTATGGAATGATTTCTTTTTATTTCTTACAATAATGTTGACTTATATAGGATAGGGAAATTTATGATGCTATAAGTTGTATGTTATATGATTATGATATATGATACATGCTTTGATATATATGCTATGTGATGTATGTTGTATGTGATATGGAATGTGATATGATATGATGGGTATTCATGAAAAATGCATGATAAGTATGATATGATAATAGGGTTAGATGGGTTATAAAGGAGTTAGCACTAAATTCCCTTATCATGATAGCAGAATTCCTCCCAAGAAGAAGGTTCGCACAGCTTCTCAACCTGTTAGGGCTAGTAAGGATGCAATCTTGGACGTTGCATCGAATGCTGCCTCTGCCCCTATATGGTTAAGAGAGAGATCCAACTTAAGGGCACTAACCATAGGCTCTAATGAGCAAGCCTCTTTGCAAGAGGTTCATGCTATGTATGAGGAAATGAGAGACTTACATAAGGAATTAGATGAGTTGCGAGCTCAAAGGTGGGAGGTGCCACCAACACAAGAATGAAATGAAGTTTCGCCACCTACGGTAGTGGCACCTACTCGAAAGAGAGGAAGCAGTTACCTGATGAGGGGATGACTGTTTTGAAGTTCAAGAAGCTTTAGCCACCTATCTTTTATGGTGAGGAGGATGATCACCTATATGAATTCTTAGATGAGATGGACAAGCTAGTCTATTAATTGTCTTACTCAAATGCCCAAGTGATCGAGTTGGTAGGACTCTAACTTAAGAAGGAAGCTTGGTATTGGTATGAGAGAAACATCGAGAAGCAACTTTATGGGGCAAACCCACCTATGTGGGTAGAGTTTAAGCAAGAAGTAATAGATCAATTCTTGCCTAAAGGGGAAAGGCAAGATAGGGCACAATAGTTCAAATAAGTGAAGCAGAAACTAGGAATGTTAGTGTTGGATTATGAAAAAAAGTTTAATTGACTGAGCAGATTCTCTACTAAAATTGTTCGCACTGAGGCAAGCCACATCAGTCAATTTTTAAGAGGACTGATCACACCTCTATTCAACTCATTAGTAGTAATAGAATTTCCAACCTTGGCCAAGCTGATAAATAAGGCTAAGATAATGGAAAAGATATATAAGGCTTAGAGAGCTGAACGGAAGTAAAAAAGGAAAGAATAAGAATAAAGGTCATGCAAGACAGCATAGAGGAGGAGGAGGCCGAAGGAAGGAATTTTCATCATTTGGATAGTGGAATGGTCAAGCCAAGCAGGAACTTCCCACTTACGGCAAGTGTGCAAAGAAGCATTTCAGAATTTGCCGAAGAGTTTTTAGTGCATACCTAAAGGGTAGGCAAATGGGACATTTCATTAAGGACTACCCTCAGATGAGGAATCAAGTGAATGCGACCATAGCACCTCCACCATCTTGACCATTCCAATCGCAAGAGCGAGTAGCTAAGAATAAGGGGCCAGCTATTAGGAATGCACCGGTGATAGAAAATAAGGGCAAGGGTAGAGTCTTCCCCTTAAATCAACAAGAGGCCGGCGCTTCACACGTAGCCATCATAGGTATCATCCCCATCCAAAATTCTATTGCAAAATGTTTGATTGATTCTAGTGCTATGCATTCTTTTGTATCACCATGCTTTGGTAAGAGTCTTCGTAGAAATAAGGAATTAATGATTGAACCTTCAGTAGTATCAACCCCTTTAGGTGAGGTGATGAAAGTGAAATGGGTATTTAAGGATTGTGAAGTAGACTTAAATGGGCAAAAACTTCCTATAAATTTGTTAGAATTGGATGTGCTAGAATTTGATGTGATCTTAGGGATGGATTGGTTATATGAGCGTAGAGCTCGTATTGACTGTAGAAGAAAGCTTGTTGAGTTTTGAGCTAAGGATGGGAAGAAATTTGTGTATCAAAGGGATAGGAATGAGAATCCTCCAAACTTAATATCAGCTTTGGAAGCAAGAAGGATGTTAAAGAAGGGGTGTCAAGCGTACCTAGCCCATATAATCGATACTAACAAGGAGATTGCCATTCGAGACAAGAGCATTCCAGTGGTGGATGAGTTTATAAATGTCTTTCCAAAAGACCTACTTGGAATACCATAGAATTTTGAGATCGAGTTCAACATTGAACTGCTATATAGCTCATATCAATATCGCCATACCATATGGCATCGACAGAGTTGAAAGAATTAAAGATGCTACTACATGACCTACTCGATAAGGATTTTATCCGATCGAGTAGCTTGCTATGGGGTGCTCTAATGCTATTTGTAAAGAAGAAGGATGGCTCATTCCGGATGTGCATCAATTATTGGCAGCTTAACAAAGTCATTGTGAAGAATAGGTATCCTTTGCCAAGGATCAATGAACCTTTTAATCAATTACAAGGAGCTAGTCACTTTTCCAAGATCGACTTGAGGTTCGACTATCATCAACTAAAGATCTGTGGAGAAGATATTTGCAAGACTGCCTTTTGTAATAGATACGGCCATTATGAGTTCATAGTTCTGCCATTCGGTCTGATGAATGCTCTTGCTGCTTTTATGGATTTAATGAACCGAGTGTTTAGGCCATTCCTTTAAAAGTTTGTAATCATTTTCATTAATGACATCTTGATTTATTCTAAGAATAAGGAAGAGCATGAAGAGCACCTGAGAATCGTGTTGCAGACACTACATGATCACTAGCTCTACGCTAAGCTATCTAAGTGTGAGTTTTGGATGGAGTCTATCAACTTTCTTGGACATGTAGTTGATAGCAGTATATGCCCTAGGAGCAATATAATAGTTATGTAATAGTAGTTGTTAATTCCCAATGGCACGATAATATATTCATAATGTGAAAAGGGGTTCATATTATTGAATATAGTCCTTAAGTATTTGTAAGAGGATCTATTCTCAAGTATTGAGAATATGGGAGATAGATCGCTCTTGTACAAATATGTTAAATATGTTCATGGTCATAGGATTAATGATTGAGCATCATTCATTCTAGAAAACCATCACTTCTGTTTGTTTTCTATGATCAGTATGTGATACATATGATTATAGAGGTAGTGAGTCTCATGCTGCTTGACATGTGACATCAATACACACATGTGGATATTCATAGGATGAATAGTCGACCTATCACATTAGATGATAATAATATGGGATTTTACTACTTGTTAATTATTCATCATCTAGGTCATAATAGTGCATATAATCCTTTGACTTGAGGGATACTATATCTCATACATAGGTGGTTAGTACTTATTACTGCTTAGATAGATGTACTATTCATGTACAGATATATGGCATGTGATGGTTCTAATTTGTTATGTATGGAGATAAGTGATCACCAAGATAAAATTCATTACCTCGAGTAAATGAGATTAAGATCCTATGCTATCTAGTTATTCTTGATACTTAAGTTCTTATCCAAGATAGTGAGATTCACTAGAAAGAGTTTCTAGTAAGAATCTAATCTCATCAAGAATTAAAACCAAGATATGGACATAGAATTGAAGCACATTAGGGTTTGACATAAACCATTACCCTAGCCAAGATTAGGATCATTAATGAAGGGATTCTAGTGCATGATGATTTATGATCAATGGTCCATGTGATGTTTAAAGTTATCAACTATAAACATTCATTTCTAATTAGGTAGTCATGACATAGAATGCTAGCTATCCCTCATGACTTATGGGACTAAGTGTGAAGTGGGGATTTCACATTAGTAGAGAAAAATGTTTTCTCATTCCCATTGCTAATTAGACATAAACCTAGAAAGTCACACACCAAATAGTGATCACCTTCCAAGTGTAAAAGTTTTACCATAATAATTAATTAAAGTGTTTAATTAATTGATTAGTGGTAAAATGATTAAACATGTAATTAAATTTACAAGGACCCTAACATGTCTTGATATTTAATCTATGAAAGTTTCTATTCAATTAAATCTTATTTTGTATATGATGCAAATGAGAAAGATTAAATTGAAAATTGATTTGGACTAAATCAAAGACTTAATTTTAAGCTTAGTGAAAACCCTTAACACATGAGATGTGGTCTAAGCTCACATATGATATGGTTAAAAGGCAATTTAGGGATTAGAGAAAATTCACTATTCATAAGCCCATATGATGGTTTTAGGGGTTAGAGAATTTTCTACTAAGGTTAAAATTATAATTATATCTTTTGGCTAATGAAAATTTCCATTTTACCCCTAAAGGATATAATGGTCATGTAACAACCCACATCTATCCTAGGAGTTTTAGTGCCAAATTATTCGAATTTAGGGTTATTGTGACAAATTGTTTGACTATATGAAAATTTGTGTGTGACATGATTTATGGGTTTGGGTCATGTTAAATTAATTTTAATATGCCTAATATGAATTATTAATGTGAAATAAATGATTTAAATAAAATGCATTAGCATGAAATTATTTGTTTTTTATAAAATGAATTTTCATATAAAAAGATGATTTTTAAGCATAAAATAATTTTATGAATATTTTTAAATTATTTTTAAATAAATATTTTAGGGGGGATTTTAATGAAAATAATAAGAAAAATTCAAATTTTCTTTTAATAGAGCATTCGGCCTACATTGGGATTCTTACCCCAATGTCCATAATTTTTCTGTGATGTATTTTAATGATTAGTGACATATATGTATGAACAATAAATGGTTAAATTGCATGTTGGTTGAAGGAATGACTCTAGACAAGGCTAGATGCAATTTGGTATACTTAAGGTATCTTAACCTTATGTTGTGATTAATATGTACATGTGATTGGATGATATGGAAGTAGGTTATACGATGATTTGATAATGGATTAATGATCTTGAATTTATGAAGTGATTGATTGAATGAATTGATCATAAGAGATGGGCAAGACACTTGAAAGTGTGTTTGTTAACTTAACATATATGGAAGTGTTAAAAGTATCAAAATGATTGTTAAAGTGAATTGATATTAAGTTAATGATATTGTATTGACCTTAGAAAGGTATTGATATAATTGTAATGTGTTTTCATACAAGCCTATAAAGGTTAAGTGTACAAGACTTTTAAAGTCAACATGTGATGTGCAAGTGATGAGTGCACTTCTATATGCAACTCTAAATGTATATGAATGTTATATGTGCATGGGGTAGTTATAGGATAGGATAGCATCATGATTAAATAAATATTAAGTATTGAATGAAATATTATGTTAGAGCTTGAGGAGCTTTAGAGGTTTAAAAGAGCTATGTATACTAGGAGCAAAGGAACCACAAGGTGAGTAAACATTGTATTCATGCTACAAACATGAGAATCAATATGTTTTGTTACAAATATGTGATATCATGTTATGTGAGCCTTTGACATTCTTGAAACCCAAGTCCTTTCCATTCTAAAATGAAATTCTATGATTTCCTTGTTAAGCTTGGGCTGCCAAAGGACAATTGGTCCAAACCATTTTTGTTTATCCAATGATAATTCCTTTGTGATTTATTGCCCTAACTTATATACTTTTTGGAACTACACTATTCTTGTATCTTTTGCTCAAAATATTAATATTAGGATATATGATATTGTTGGCTTAAATGTTATTGTTATATGTGATTACCATTAGCTCTTGCTATAGTACCTTTAACCCTTTTTATGCAGAAATCCTCATATCGATGCGAGTAATCATCGGCTATGTGCTCCTTGTACCGATGCAAGTAATCATCAGCTATGTGTTTGAGTGATTATGGCAATAGCCTTCACTCTATGTGTTTGAGTGATTATGGCAATAGCCTTCACTCTATGTGTTTGAGTGATTATGGCAATAGCCATCACTCTATGTGTGTTGAGTGATTATGGCAACAACCTTCACTCTATGTGTTATGTGTTATAAATGTGATTTCTATGAACCTTTCTAAATTTTAAACTACGAACCATGAACTATGAATCTTGAATCATGAACTATAAGTTATGAGCTATGAGCCCTTTTTAAGGGATATATGTTATTGTATAAGCCTTATTGTTTACTCATTGAGATCATCTATCTCACTCCTTTTCCTTATGTGGTTTTAGATGAGTATTACGAGGAGGCAAGGTGATAACTCAAGCAACCTACTCCACTTGGAAGATTTCCTTGTCTAGGTTTATTTCCATACTATGATGTGATGAGTCTCTAAACGTTCCAAGAGTTATTATGGGAACTTTATTTTGAAATATTATATTAGTGACTTTATTTGGAGTCTTATTATTATTTTTCCTATGGATTTGTACTAAAGTATATTTTTAGCTTTTGTATCTTAAGGTTTTTCCCTTATAAAAGTTTTTTTTTTTTAAGTTAATGCATAAGGTTCGGTATAATCCTAGGCAGTATTTGTATAAGTATAAGTGGATTCTATGGGCGTAGGTGACCTTATATCTCCTCATGGTCTAAGACTGTCATGTCTCTAAAAATGAGCTGTGATAGGTCATTTCACCATTTGAAGAAACAAAGTCAACTTTGCCCCTTCACCAAATGGTGGGCTAGAAGAATGTAAAAGGGTATTTAAGTCTTTGTGAAGACTTAAGAGTCAAGTCTTGAAGAAAATAAGTATAAAAAGGGTTTTATGTTCATTTTTCTTCATAAGCAAGTGAACATCATTTTTATGTTTAAAGCATTAGAGAGAGATTTGAGAGAGAAAGAAAAGATGAAGAAAATGTTTCTTCCATTTTTCTTTTGATCTTCAATTCTCTTCTTGTTCTTTATGAAAGAACAATTGCTTGCAACTTGAAAATGTGTTTAGTCCAAAACAAACCAAAGAGAAAACTTGAACATCCTAAAGATTTTTAAGGGAAATCCTGAATCCAATTGTGCAACCAAGAGAGGATTCAAGAACACCAAAGAAATCAAGAGAAAACTTGGAAGTGAGCTAGGTGTGGATGATCTAGAGGCTTCACACTTGAGAAGCTCTTTGATAAAGAAAGAAAGAACCTACAAGAGGTAATATGATTACTCTTCCTTCTTCTTTATATGCATGTGTGTTTTACATATAAATTAATTGATTGCTTGAATGAATTTTAGACCAAAATTAGGTGAAGTGAAATTTTAAAATGTTTGAAATTTCACCTCACCACCTTTCTTCTGCTACATTTAGCTCCACTATTCCTTCAGTAGTAAGTAAGGAAAGGATCCAAATTGATTAAAAGAAAGTTGAAGCGATAGCAAGTTGACCATAGCCCACAATGGTTTTGGAAGTACGAAGTTTCCTGGGCATGGCTGGGTATTATCATAGATTATATAGGACTTTTCTAAGATAGCAGCCCCATGACCAAGTTGACTAAAAAGCAAGTTAAGTTCAATTAGGAAGAGTCCTATGAGGAGAGCTTTCAGAAGCTAAAGAAGTGCTTGATATCAGTTCCAGTTTTGGCTTTACCTGAAGGAGAAGAATGGTTCACTATCTACTGCAATGCCTTATGAGTAGGACTTGGATGCATCTTGATGCAAAATGGTAAAGTTATCACCTATGCATCATGATAACTTAAGAGGCATGAAGTGAATTACCCTACTCATGATTTGGAATTGGTTGTAGTAGTGTTCGCTTTAAAGATCTAGAGACATTACATGTATGGAACGAAGTGTGAGATCTACATGGATCATAAGAGTCTTTAGTACATCTTGAGCTAAAGAGACCTCAACCTAAGGCAGAGGAGATGGGTTGAACTATTAAAAGATTATGACTTCTAGATTCTCTACCATCCTGGAAAGGCGAATGTGGTAGTAGATGCCTAGAGTTGAAAATCAATGGGAAGCCTAGCCCATGTGACTAAGCAAAAGAGGCTGATCATGAAGGATATAAAGGTATTGTTTAGCCAAGGTTTAAGGATGGAGATTGGAGAATTGAGAGCTTTAGTGTCTCATTTTCAAGTGAAGTGTAAGCTAATGGAAGAGATAAAGGCTTCATAAGATAAGGACCCACACTTGGTTAAGTTAAAGGATGAGACCAAGAAAGGGAAGAACATGGATTTTGAGGTAGCCAATGGGATTCTAAAGTGTGGAAATAGAGTATGCATGCTTGATGTAGAGGGATTAAAGGAAAGGATATTGAAGGAGGCACATTAGACACCTTACTGTGCTCATCTTGGAACTACCAAGGTGTACCATGATGTGAAAGCTAACTATTAGTGGTCTAGACTAAAGAAGGATGTGGCTAAGTTTGTAGCATTCTTCCCGACTTACTAGCAAGTCAAGTACGAACATCAGCGATCTTCTAGATTGCTATAAGAAATTCAACTACCTAAATGGAAGTGGGAGTGCATCACTATGGACTTCATAGTTGGTTTACCTAGAACCTCCAAAGGATATGACTCTGTATAGGTCATAGTGGATTGACTTGTCACATCCAACTTTAGAGATATGACAGTTCTAGAACTTGGAGAGACATAAGGTCACCCACGCCTATAGAACCCACTGATACATATACAAACATAGCCTAGGATTATACTGAACCACATACATTAACTTAATAAACCTTCTATAAAGGAAGAACCTTAAGTTGCGGAAGCTAAAAATATACTTTAATATAATCCATAAGAAAATAATAATAAGACTTCAAATAAAGTCACCAACATGATATTCTAAAATAAAATTCCTATAATAACTCTCGAAGCATCTAAAGACTCATCATAGCATTGTATTATTATAACTTTGATAAGGGAATTTACCAAGCAGAGTAGGTTGCCTAAGCAATCACCTTGCCTCCTCATAATGCTCACCTAGAACCACATAAGGAAAATGGTTGAGATAGATGATCTTAATGAGTAAATAATACAACTTACAAAATAACATATATCCCTTAGAAGATTTCATAGCTCATCGTAAAAAGTTTATGATTCATAGTTCATGGCTTATGATTTAACAAGGTTTACAAAAATCAACTTATAACTCATAACACATATAGAGTGGAGGTTGCTACCTTATCTGCTCGTAACGTAATATAGAGTAAAGGCTATTGCCTTGTCCACTCATAATATAATATATAGTGAAGGCTACTGCCTTATCCACTCATAACATAATATAAAGTGAAGGCTACTGCCTTATCCACTCATAACATAATATAGAGTGAAGGCTACTACCTTGTCCACACATAACTCATAACATGTAAAGTGAAGGCTACTGCCATGTTCACACATAACTCATAACATGGAAAGTGAAGGCTGCTGTCATGTTCACTGAACATAACTCATAACATAATTCATAACATATAAGGGTAATAGTAGCATTAAAGGATACAATCATATGTAACATAATAGCAATAGAAGTTTAGCTTATTTAACAAAAGATGAACAACAATGTAGTTTCAAAAAGAATATAAGTTAGGGTAAATATCACAAAGGTATTATCATTGGATAATCAAAAATAGTTTTAGACCAATTGTCCTTTATCAACCCAAGCTTATAAGGAAATCATTAAAATAGAAAAGAACTTGGGTTTCAAGATATCAAAGGTTCACAAAACATGATAGCTTGCACTTGTAACTCAAAATAAAATGTTCACTCACCTTATGGTTCCTTTGCTCTTAGTACTCGTAGCCCTTGAACCTTTAGAACTCCTCAAGCTCTAACATAATATTTAATTCAATACTTAGTATATATTTAATCATCATACTATTCTATCCCATAACTACCCCATACATGTATAATATATGCATACACTTAGAGTTGAACATATAAGTGCACTCATCACTTGCACCTAACATGTTGACTTTAAAAGTCTTGTACACTTAGCCTTTATAGGCTCACATGAAAACACATTATAAATCATACCAATACTTTTCTCAAGTCAAGCATAATGTCATGATCTTGATATCAATTCACTTTAACAAATCATCTTAGTACACTTAACACTTCCATATATGTCAACTTATCGAAAGCCTTTCAAATGTCATGCCTATCTCTTATGCCCAATTTATTCAATTAATCTCCTCGTCAACTTAAGATCATTTATTCACTATCATGTCATCATATAACCTACTTCCATCACTATTGTCATCATATAACCTACTTCCATCACTATTATGTCATCATATAACCTACTTCCATATTATCCAATCACATTCACATATTAATCACAACATAAGGTTAAGATACCTTAAGTATACCAAATTGCCTCTAGCCTTGTCTAAAGCCATTCCTTCAACCAACATCCACTTTAACTATTTATCATTCATTCATACATGTCAATAATGATTAAAATACATCACACAAAAATTATAGACATTGGGATAAGAATTTCAATGTAGGTCGAATGCCCTTTAACAGAGAAAACTGAATTTTCTTACTTCTCGCACTTTCTATCTATTACAGTAATATGTAGAAACATGGTTTGAACCAAGATTTTTTATGTAATCAAAACAAAAATTATTTTAGAACATAAGGATATAGGAATCGGCATATATATAAATCCATATGCATGAAAATTTCCAACTTTAGTTTTTAGGATTGAAAACCATGAGTTTTCTTGTTTCTAGTACTTTCCAGTCATTATAGCAATATGTAAACATGTGATTCAAACCATTATTTTCCATTCAATCACAAAAATTATTAGTTTAGAACACTAATACATACCAATTGGCAGCCATGGACAATTCTCATGCATGAAAAATCCAAGTTTAGGGTTTAGAGTGAAAATCATGAGTTTTCTAGCTTTCCAGTGTTTTTCAATCATTACAGTAATATGCAAACACATGATTTAAATCATTATTTTTCATCCAAACAAAATAATTATTAGTTTAGAATTCCTTCATGCAAAATCAGCAGCCATATGTATATAAAATCATAGAATTTTCCAACTTTTAAGTTCTAGAACGAAAACCTTGAATTTCCTTGTTTTTTGAAACTTTATAGTCATTACAGTAGTATGTAGAAATATGTTTTAATTCAATATGTTTCATCTAAACACATAAAAAATCCATCTAGAAAACAAATAAATAGGAATCGCCCCCTTGGTAATGTTTATGCATGAAAATTTCAATTTTGAGTTGTAGGATTTACCTTTGGAAAAATCGCATAGAGAGATTGGTGATTTCAATAGAGAAATTAATTTCTCTTTCAAGAATTCACCCAAACTAAATTAAATCTATAGAAATTAGTAAATACTTAGTTAAAAATAATTTTCTCATAATTTATTTCATAGAAATTAGATAGGAAATTGAAAGAAAAGAAAAACTTAGGATTACAGTCAAAAATCGCAAAGTTGAAAGTGTTTTTGAGAATTTTGGTAGAGAGAATTATGTTGGAAGATTTTTTCTATCAAAATACTAAAATAATAGAGTGTGGCTACTGGATACTAGTGCTGGCAAAATTTCTTGAATTTATATGTAGGGTTTTGGGTAATTTCCAAGATTACCCTTAATGAGCTAGGTTATGAGTGTTTTAGTGTACTAGGGTTTTGGCTATTTAGGCTTTTTATTTAATTTTGGGGCTGATTATAGGTTATTAAAAATAAAATATTTTTTTTATTATTTTTATTAAAATTTCCCCCAAAACATTTATTTAAAAATATTTTAAAATACTCATAAAATTATTTAATACTTAAAAATTGCCTTTTTGCATGAAAATTCATTGTATATAAAATAAATTATTTTATGCTAATGCACTTCATTTAAATCATTTTTTTCACAATAATAACTCATATTATGCATATTAAAATTAATTTAATATGCCACATACTCATTAATCACATAACTCATAAATTTCATAAAAGCACTCACTTAGCCTTAATGATTCTAAGTCAAACAAATTGTCATGAAAATTTCTAGGGTGGGTGTGGGTTATTACATAACTAACAAAGTTTGCTCATTTTCTAGGAGTTCATACCACATACGCTATAGCCTAGTATGCACAGTTGTATATTGACGAGATCGTGAAACTGTCTGGAGTGTCAATTTCCATCATCTTGGATTGAGGCACTCAATTCACTTCTAGATTCTAGCAAAAGCTACAAAAAGCTTTGGGAACACAACTAGATTTTAGTACCACATTTCACCCTCAAATGGATTGGCCCCTAGAGGATATGTTAAGAATGTGTGTCCTCAACTTTGGTGGTAGCTGGGATAAGTACTTACCTCTAATAGAGTTTCCTACAATAATAGTTATCATTCGTCCATCGGTATGGCACCATATGAAGCATTGTATGGGAGGAAATGTCATTCTATAGTTTGTTAGATTGAACCTAGAGAAAAGTATATAGAGATGTTAGTATTGCTTAAAGAGACTAACGAAAAGGTACCTTTGATTCAAGAGCGGCTGAAAATGGGTTTCAGTTGGAAAAAGAGCTATGTAGACCCTAATCGAAAGGACATTCATTTGATGTGGGAAATCATGTCTTCTTAAAGGTTTCCCTAATGAAAGGTGTCATTAGATTTGGCAAAAATGGAAAGTTATTGCCTTACTTTATCGGTCCTTTCAATTATAGCTCATATATATCTGGTGTTTCACATCTCGATGTTAAGAAAGTATGTATTGGATCCATCTAATGTCTTGTCACCTTTGAACATCGTAATAGATGAGTAGCTATCCTATGAGGAGTTACTAATAGCCATAGTGGATTAACAAGTGAAGAGGTTAAGATACAAGGAGATACCCATGATTAAGGTCCAATGGCGAAATCATGGAGTAGATGAGTGTACTTAAGAAGCCGAGGAGGAGATGCGGTAAAACCATCCTCAGCTTTTCAAGAATGATTAAGTATTTAAATTTGAGGATGAATTTCTTTTAAGGGGAAAGAACATAACAACCCACATCTATCCTAGGAATTTTCGCGACAAATTGCTTGAATTTAGAGTTATTGTGAGAAAATATGTGAATTTATGAAAACTCACGTGTGATGTGATTTATGAGTATGTCACATATTAAATTAATTTGAATATGCCTAATATGAGTTATTATTATGAAATAAATGATTTATATTGGGTACATTAGTATGAAATAATTTATTTTACATAAAATGAATTTTCATGCAAAAAGGCGATTTTTAAGCGTAAAATAATTTTATGAGTATTTTTAAATATTTTTTAAATAAATGTTTTGGGGGAAATTTTTAATGAAAATAATAGAAAAATATTTTATTTTTAATTACCTATAATCAGCCCCAAATATAAATAAAAAGCCCAAATACCCAAAAGCCCACTACACCAAAATACTAATAACCAAGCTCATTAAGGGTAATCTTAGAAATTATCCAAAACCCTAAATATATAAGACGAAATTTGGCCAGCCCTTGCTTCCAGCAGCCACCAATATGTTATTTCATTATTTTGGTAGAAAAATCCTCTCAAAATTATTCTCTCTACCGAAATTCACAAAATACCTTTAAACCTTGCGATTTCTTGACTATATTCATAAGTTTTTCTCTCCTTTCAATTTATTATTTGATTTCTAAGAAACTAATCATGAGAAAATTATTATGAACTGAGTATTTACTAATTTCTATTTATTTAATTTAGCCTAGGTAAATTTTTAAAAAAGAAATTAATTTCTCTACCGAAAACACCAATCTTTCTATGCGAATCCTTCAAAGGTGAATCATATAACTCAAAAATTGAAATTTTCATGCATAAACTCATCGGGGGGGTGGGGGGGGAGGGAATTTTTACATGTTTGTATTATAAATGGTTTTGTGATGTTTTTAGATGAAAAATATTGAATTAAATCATATTTTTACATATTACTGTAATGATCGAAAAGTTTCAAAAAATAAGGAAATTCATGGTTTTCGTCCTAAAACTTAAAAGTTGGAAAATTCCATGATTTTATAGTGGTATGGCTGCTAATTTGTGTATGATGGAATTCTAAATTGATTTTTGTTATGGTTGGATGGAAAATAATGATTTAAATAATGTGTTTACATATTACTATAATGAACGAAAAGCGCGAAAAGCAAGAAAACTCATAATTTTCACTCTAAACCCTAAACTTGGAATTTTCATGCATAAGGATTGTCTATGGCTGACCAATTGTGTTTATTGGTATTATAAACTGATTTTTGTTATGATTCAATGAAAAATAAAGGTTCAAATCATGTGTTTACATATTACTATAATGACCGGAAAGTATCAAAAACAAGAAAACTTATGGTTTTTCATCCTAAAACCTAAAATCAGAATTTTCATGCATATGTTATACTAGTGGATGTCAATTCCTATGGTTTAATGTTCTAAAATGATTTTTGTTATTTTACATGAAAAATGTTGGTACAAACCATGTTTTTGCATATTACTGTAATGAATGGAAAGTACGAAAAGTGAGAAAAAATCATGTTTGTTCTTGATTGAGCAATTGGGCCTACATTGGGAATTCAATCCCAATGTTTATAATTTTTATGTAATATATTTTAATAATTATTGACATGTATATATGAATAATAAATGATTAAATGGCATGTTGATTGAAGAAATGACCCTAGACAAGCCTAGAGGCAATTTGGTATACTTAGGATATCTTAACTATATGTTATAGTTAATATGTGAATATGATTAAGTAATAGGGAAATAAGTTTTATGATGAGTTACTAATGAATTAATGATCTTGAATTGAAGAAGGGATTGATTATATTAATTGATCATAAGATATAGGCATGACACTTGATGGGCTATTATTAAGTTGATATATGTGGAAGTGTTAAGTATATTGATTTTGAGATCATGACATATTTTGTTTGACTTTAGAAAAGTCATAGTATTAGTTATAATGTAATTACATGTGGGACTATAAAGGTAAAGTACGCATGATTATAAAAGTCAACATGCTATGTGCAAGTGATGAGTGCACTTCTATGTGCAACTCTAAGTGTATATGAATATGATATGTGCATGGGGTAGTTGTGAGATAGGATAACATGATGAGTAAATAAATACTAAGTAGTGAATTAATTATTATGTTAGAGCTTGAGGAGTATTAGAGGTTCAAGGGCTACGAGTGCTAGGAGCAAAGGAACCACAAGGTGAGTAAATATTATATTCATGTTATAAGTGCAAGTGATTTTGTTATAGGAATCTTTGAGACTCTTGAAACCTAGGTCTTTTTCTACTTTTAATTATAATTATGTGATTTATTTGTTAAGCTTGGGTTGCCAATGGATAATTGGTCCAAAGCCATTAATGTTTATTCAATGATATGAAAGACCCTTTGTAATTGTTGCCTTACCTGCTTTCTTTCTAGAACTACACCATTATTGTATCTTTTTTCAAAAAGTTAACCTACTATTGCTATGGTGATACATGTTATTGTTGCCTAAAGTGCTATTGTCATATGTGATTACCATTAACTCTAACTATGGTATCTCTAAACCTCCATGCAGGAATCCTCGTGCCGATGTGGGTAATCATCAGAACCTGTGCACATGATCTTAACCCGATGAATAGGGGTAGTGTATCCACCTCAGCTAGAAGGGGCGATTCTAACCATGGAGCCTTATAAGTTTCACAACTTTATAGTCATGGGTTGGAAGTTGGAAATTGGTATAAGGCCACCTCTCCCTACAGTGAATGAGCTAACATAGTCATTTACTCTTTATAAGTGATAAGTGTTATAAGTGTGATTTCTACAAACTTGCTAAATTTGAAACCTTTCTAAATTGTAAACTTTGATTCATGAATTGTAAATCATTAACTATGTGTTATAAGCTACGGGTTTCCTTTTTAAAGGAATATATGTTATTGTATATGCTATATTGTTTACTCATTGAGATCATTTATCTCACCCTCTTTCCCTTGTGTGGTTCCAGATGAGCAATATGAGGAGGCAAGGTGATGGCTTAAGCATTTTACTTCACTTGGGGAATTCCTTATCAAAGTTATAATAATACCATGCTATGTTGAGTCCTTAGATGCTCTAGAAATTATTATAGGAACTTTATTTATGGAACATTATGTTGGTGACTTATTTGGAGTCTTATTATTATTTTCTTATGAATTATATTAAAGTATATTTTTAACTTTTACAACTTAAGGTTTTTCCTTTACAAAAAGGTTTTATTGAGTTAATTTATGAGGTTTGGTATGATCCTAGGCAGTGATTGTATGTTCATGAGTGGGTTCTACGGGCGTGGGTAACCTTATGTCTCTCTATGTTTTAGGATCATCATATCCCTAAAATTGGGACATGACAGTGAGCTTCCCCTCATAAACATCTACTAAGGCTCGACTTATGTTAAGGAATGGTTGTCTAAGGATCAGCAAGCCATCTTTATCTTCCTCAAAGTCAAGCACCATGAAATCTACTGAAATGATGAATTTATCTACCTCGACAAGCACATCCTTAACAATTCTATATGGTTTTTTGATTGAGTGGTCTACTAACTTCAAAAGCATAAAGGTAGGCTTTACTTCCCCTAAACTAAGTTTCTTGAAGAGAGACAATGGCATTAAGTTAATTCCAGCCCCAAGATCACATAAACAATTAGGAAAGTCTAAATTCCCCATAACACATAGGATTGTAAAGCACCTAGGATCTTTTAATTTAATCGGCAACTTGCTTGTGATGATTGAGTTGCAATTTTCTATTAGAGACACAGTCTGCCCTTCATCCTACTTCCTTTTATTGGTTATGATGTCTTTCAGGAATTTTTCATATTGAGGCATTTGAGCTAAAGCCTTAGCAAAACGAATATTGATTTGCAACTTCTTAAATATCTCCAGGAACTTGTAAAAATGTTGGTGCACTTGTTACTTTCTAAAACTTTATGGGAATGGCACCTTTGGTTTATATAGGGAAGGAGGGGGATTGGTTGATTATTGATCTAATTCCTCTTACTGACTATCCCCTATGCTTTCATTCACCTCTTTTCCATCTTTTTTATCTTCTTACTTCAATAATGGTAGTGTTAATTCCTTTCCAATTCTTAAGGTGATGGCCTTCAGCTGCTCCTTTGGATTAGGCTCTATGTTGCTTGGAAGATTTCTTTGATTTATAATTTCAACTGAATTGCCAAGCTATCCCACTTGTACCTCCAGGTTGTGAATAGAATATGAATGATTCTTTCCAATTTGTTTGAACTTCACCTCCATTCATTACTGGTTTCATCTTGATTGGCCATCTTATTGTTAAGAGCTTCCATAAACTTGTCCATCTTTAATTCGAAGCTTGTTAGCCTATGTTATGGTTATTGATGAAATCCAGGCAATCCTTATTGCTTGTTTATTACCCAAAGGAAAAAGATCACTAGCCTCGAAACTAAAAAGGATGTGGAAACCAGGTTTTTGGTTTATTTTAACAAAACAAGTTTGGCCAATGAATATAAGATTGAGTTAAAATATATTTCTTGAACAAATTAAAATGCATGAACAATTTATAATATGCATGATCATTCAATTCATCTATTTCAATAATAAAGTAAAAACATAGTTAAGGTTCAAAATAAGAGAAAGTTAATATTACAAGAAAATCCCAAACTTAGGGGGTACCTCCTCTAGCCCTTACGGGTTCTAGGAAAGTCACATATTCCTCAAACTATACCTAATATCAAAGTAAAGGAAAGCAAAATAAAAGCAAGTGAATAAGGTGATAGGGGGGAGTTGGTTAGTTTTAATTGGATTCAATGCCTAAACCAAGCATGCCTATGTATTCCTTTAAAAGGGAATCAGAACTCCCTTCTTGCGAAGGGGTTAGTTTAGCCTTGCCACTTAATCATGTTTTGCTTGATTGATTAAAATAAGGTTGAGTTAATTAATTAATTTAATTGATTACTGAGTTAATTAGCTAGCAACCTAGATGAATCAATTTAATTAACTAAATAAAAGAGGCAATGATTTTTAGACCAAAGAAAATTAAGGGAAAAGAAGCTTACCATAGGCGGCGGATGATAACTGGCTTTGGATGGTAGGCAAAGGCTGGCCTGGGATGGTAGACGGCAGTTGGCTTTGGATGGCAGGCTACAGCTAGCCTCAGACGACTGGCGACAGCTAGCCACAGATAGCAAGAGGTGGCTGGCATTAGATGGCAGGCAGCAGCTTGCTTTGGATGGCGGGCGGTGACTAGCTTTGGATGATGGATAGCGGCTAGCCTCAGATGGCAAAACGAGCCTTGGGCAATAGATTTGCCTCAAATAGGTGGATAGAAAGCTTTTAACTAGTTGGGTAGGAATTAAAGGGAAACCCCCCAACTTGCTTTGCAAGGCAAGGAGCAAATGCAAAGCAGTTTGCTTGAAATTAATGCTTTTCAAGCTCTAGCAGTTGATGTCTTGAAATCTAGAGAGGCCATCTATATATAAAAGGAAGGTTAAAGCATAAAAAACATAAATTTCCAATGTGGGAAATAGAAATGTGCTTGGAGTGCCGCATAAGCCTCTATGGTACTATAGCTACAGAGCTATGCAGCAATCATGCTGGTTCACCTGCTTTTCTTGTTTTCGCCTATTCTCACTCGTTTCTCGTTTGTTTTACACAATTCTAGTTGCGTTATAGTCATTACTCAATCCTAAATGATTTGAAAGGGTTTATATGTCAAAAAGAAATGTTTTGATTTTCTCATTTTGAGAGTTTTTGACTTTTAAAAGTTTATTTACTGAGTCTAAGTACTTCTAAGGTTCGAACACATACTGAAAGGTGCAAAATTAAGGGTTCATAGCTGCCCCCTCATCAGAATTGTCTTTGTCTAAAAGGCAATTCTAATGATAGTGAACTTAAGGATGAGAAATGGTGAAAGGAACCAAATTAAAGTCTAAGTCAGAGATCAGATATTTAGGTGAGAGGTGTGGTTGAATTTTAAGGATGATGCCCCCACCATATTTGGGAGATCTAGCAGCCGGTAGCATTTGATACTTCTCTTATCTGGTAGGAGCTAAAGGCAATGTTCCTGTCTGATAGGAATCGATAAAATGGTGATCCTATCATGGTAAGGATGATGATAATGATCTTGTTTGGTAGGAAAAGAAGGCGATGATCTTGTCTGGTAGGAAAGAAGGTGACCCTATCTAGTAAGAATCAACAAAGTGGTGATCCTATCTAGTAGAAATGATGATGATATCCTATATGGTAGGAAAGAATACGATGATCCTGTCTAGTAGAAATCAATGAAGTGGTGATCCTGTCTGATAGGAATGATGATGATGATCCTGTCTAGTAGAAAAGAAGACAACATTGTCTGGTAGGAATCGAAGAAGTGGTGATCCTATCTAGTAAGAATGATGATGATGATCCTATCTAGTAGCAAAGAAGATGACCCTATCTGGTAGGAATCAATAAAATGGTGATCTTATCTAGTAGGAATGATGATCCTATCTTGTAAGAAAGAAAATGACCCTGTCTAGTGGGAATCGATAAAATGCTGATCTTATCTAGTAGGGATGATGATAATGATCCTGTCTGGTAGGAAAAGAAGGCGATTATCCTGTTTGGTAGGAATCGATAAAGTGGTGATCCTTTCTAGTAGGAATGATGATGATGATCCTATCTGGTATGAAAGAAGACGACCTTGTCTAGTAGGAATCAATGAAGTGGTGATCTCGTCTAGTAGGAATGATAATGATGATCTTATCTGGTAGGAAAGAAGATGACCCTGTCTAGTAGGAATCTATGAAGTGGTGATCCTGTCTGGTAGGAAAGAAGATGAAGATAACTAATATTTAGATTGATTTTTGAAAAAAGATTGACTCAGATTGACCGGGTTGATGATCTGTCTTTCTTTGAGAGTTTGACAATTTGCCTTAATTCATATCTTGTTCAATGCAAAAATGCTAAATAATTATGCAATGATTTGATACCTTGAACCTATGAAGGGTCAGTCCTGATATAAAAGTGTTAATCTTTAGGAGAAAGATGCCCCTATTTCATAATGGTGAACATTTTTAAGGAAGGTGCCCCTACTTTAGAATGATGGAGGAAAGTAGTTCAGTCATTTGGTTTTTGGTTGATTGGCAAAGCTTAGAGGTAAAGTGGGCATGTCATGTATGAGATTGGTTGGTTAATGGCTATTAGTTCAGCCTAGGAAGAAGTCATTCTAGAAAGTCAAGCAAGGTGTAGTCTTAGAAAAGATCAGGCTATTCAGTTTAGATAGGTCTGACTTTGGAAAAGATTTAGTTTGAGGCTAAATTGGAGAGCTTGATCAGGAGGGTCAGGTCATTGGAAGGTTTAGGGAAGGTCAGCTTATGGGGCTTGTCCTCAAAGAAAGTTCATATGGAAGGCTTAGTCTGGTCTAACTTGGTTAGGTTACAACCTTTAGGGAGTTTATTTGGAAGACTCGATCAAGTTCTTACCTTATGCTCGATTAAGTCTAGCTTAAAGGAAAGGTCAGGCTAGGAAATTAGTTAGGGAATGCTTGGTCAGATTTGGCCTTAGAGGAGATTATGGTCTTCATAAATGAAGGCTTTTTGTGAATAGGCATTATGGTGAAAGCTTTTAGGCTTGGGCTTCATAGTGAAGGCATATTGGTTTGGGCTTTATGGTAAAGACTTTTGGGTTTGGGCTTTATGGTGAAGGCTTTTTTGGGAGTGGTTTTTATGGTGAATGCTTCTTAGTTTAGGCTTTATGGTAAAGGCTTTTGGGCTTAGACTTCATGATGAAGGCTTTTTAGGAATGGTTTTTATGATGAATGCTTCGTGGTTTGGGCTTCATGGTAAAGGCTTTTGGGCTTGGGCTTCATGGCGAAGGCTTTTTGGGAGTGGTTTTTATGGTGAATGCTTTTTAGGCTTCATGGTGAAGGCTTTTTGTTTTGAGCTTCATGGTGGAGGCTTTATGGTTTGGGCTTCATGGTAAAGGCTTGAAGGTTTTTAGTCAAAAGGCTTTGTCAACTTGGGCTTTTCTACAAGGGTGCTTTAAACCTTTTTAGAAGATGGTTATCTTTATCTCAGGTATGGTACTACAAGTTTCGGCCACACAGACATCGCAGATTCATGGATAAGTGTTTGCCCTTTGACATGGTTGCATCATATTTTCTCGCCCATCATACGATTAGCAAGCTTTGACTCAATTGGACTTTATGGGTGATGTAATTTGCTAAAGAGGCTTGGTGTAACAACCCACACCCACCCTAGGAGTTTTCATATCCAATTTGTTTGACTTAGAACTATTAAGGCTAAGTGTGTACTTTTATGGGAATTTATGTGCTATGAGATTAATGAGTATGTGGCATGTTAGATTAATTCTAATAGGCATAATATGAGTTATTATTGTGAAATAAATGATTTATATGAAGTGCATTAGCATAAAATAATTTATTTTACATAAAATGAATTTTCATGCAAAAGAGGCGATTTTTTAGCATAAAATAATTTTATGAGTATTTTTAAAATATTTTTAAATAAATATTTTGGAGGGAATTTTAATGGAAATAATAAGAAAAATATATTATTTTTAATTACCTATAATCAACCCCAAAATTAAATAAAAAGCCCGAATACCCAAAAGCCCACTACACTAAAGCACTCTTAACCTAGCTCATTAAGGGTAATCTTGGAAATTGTCCAAAACTCTACATATATAATGAGAATTTCTACCAGCCCTTGATTTGGAATAGCCACCATTATGTTTTTTAGTATTTTGATAGAAAAATTCTCTCAACTGAAATTCACAAAATACTTTCAAACTTCGCGATTTCTTGACGATATTCATAAGTTTTTCTTTCCCTTCAATTTCCTATCTGATTTCTATGAAATAAATTATGAAAAAATTATTTTGAACTGAGTATTTACTAATTTCTATAGATTTAATTCAGTTTGGGTGAATTCTTAATAGAGAAATTAATTTATCTATCAAAATCACCAACCTCTCTACGCGATTTTTCTAAAGGTGAATCCTGTAACTCAAAATTGAAATTTTCATGCACAAACATTACTAGGGGGTGATTCCTATATATTTTTTTTCTAAATGGATTTTTTATGTGTTTAGATAAAAAATATTGAATTAAATTATATTTTTGCATATTACTGTAATGACGAAAAAGTTTCAAAAAACAAGGAAATTTAAGGTTTTCATTCTAGAACTTAAAAGTTAAAAAATTCTATGATTATATACACATATGGCTACCAATTTGTGCATAAAGGAATCCTAAACTGATATTTATTTTGTTTGGATGAAAAATAATGATTTAAATCATAAGTTTACATATTACTATAATGATTAGAAAACACCAGAAAGCTAGAAAACTCATGATTTTCACTTTAAACACTAAACTTAAAATTTTCATGCATAAGAATTGTCCATGGTTGCTGATTGGTGTGTATTAGTGTTCTAAACTAATAATTGTTGTGATTGAATGGAAAATAATGGTTTGAATCACATGGTTACATATTGCTGTAATGACCGAAAAGTATCGGAAACAAGAAAAATCATGGTTTTTCATCCTAAAATCTAAAATTGGAAATTTTCATGCATATGGATTTATATATGTGCTGATTCCTATATATTTATGTTCTAAAATGATTTTTGTTTTGATTACATGAAAATTCTTTGTTCAAACCATGTTTCTATATGTTATTGTAATAGACGGAAAGTGCGAGAAGTAAGAAAATTCAGTTTTCTTTTTTAAGGGGCGTTCGACCTACATTGAAATTCTTATCCCAATGTCTCTAATTTTTATTTGAAGTATTTTAATGATTATTGACATGTATGAATGAATGATAAATAGTTAAAGTGTATGTTGGTTAAAGGAATGGCTCTATACAAGGCTAGAGGCAATTTGGTATACTTGAGGTATCTTAACCTTATGTTGTGATTAATATGTGAATCTGATTGGATAATATGGAAGTAGGTTATATGATGACCTGATAGTGAATTAATAATCTTGAATTGACAAAGAGGTTGATTAAATGAATTGGTCATAAGAGATAAGTATGATACTTGAAATGTTATTTATTAAGTTGACATATATGGAAATGTTAAGTGTGCTAAGATGATTGTTAAAGTTAATTGACATTAAAGTAAGGATATTGTGTTGACCTTATAAAGGTATTGGCATGAGTTATAATGTGTTTTCATGTGAGCCTATAAAGGCTAAGTATGCAAGACTTTTAAAGTCAACATGTTATGTGCAAATGATGAGTGCACTTATATGTGTAACTCTAAGTGTTTGTGAATGTTATATATGTGCATGGGGTAGTTATGGGATAGGATAACATCATGATTAAATAAATACTAAGTATTGAATCAAATATTATGTCAGAGCTTAAGGAGTCTTGGAGGTTTAAAAAGAGCTACGTGTACTAAGAGCGAAGGAACCACAAAGTGAGTAAACACTGTATTCATGCTTCAAGTGTGAGTAAACATTATGTTTCAAGTTACAAGTGCAAGCTATCATGTTTTGTGAACCTTTGATATCTTGAAACCCAAGTTCTTTTCTATTTTAATGATTTCTTTGTAAGCTTGGGTTGCAAAAGGACAATTAGTCCAAAACCATTTTTTATTATCCAACGATAATACTTTTGTGATTATTGCCCTAAGTTATATTTTTTCTAAAACTACATTGTTGTTCATCTTTTGTTAAATAAGCTAAACTTCTATTGCTATTATGTTACATGTGATTAGATCCCTTAATGCTACTATTACCTTTATATGTTATGAATTATGTTCTGAGTTATGTGTGAACATGGCAGCAGCCTCCACTTTACATGTTATGAGTTATGTGTAGACAAGGTAGCAGCCTTCACTCTATATTATGTTACGAGTGGACAAGGCAGTAGCCTTCACTCTATATTATGTTATGAGCAGACAAGGCGGTAGCCTCCACTCTATATGTGTTATAAGTTATAAGTTGATTTTTGTAAACCTTATTAAATTACAAGCCATGAACTGTGAATCATAAATTTTGAACGATGAGCTATCAAATCTTCTAAGGGATATATGCTATTATATAAGTCATATTGTTTACTCATTGAGATCATCTATCTCACCCTTTTTCCTTATGTGGTTCCAGGTGAGCATTATGGGGAGGCAAGGTGATCGCTCAAGCTACCTACTCTGCTTAGGAAATTCCCTTGTCAATGATATCATAATACCATACTATGTTGAGTCCTTAGATGCTTTAGGAGTTATTATAGGAATTTTATTTTAGAATATCATGTTGGTGACTTTATTTGAAGTCTTATTATTATTTTTCTTATGGATTATATTAAAATATATTTTTAGCTTCTGTAACTTAAGGTTTTTCCTTTGTAGAAGGTTTTGTTAAGTTGTTGTATGAGGTTCGGTATGATCCTAGGCAATTTTTGCATATGTATGAGTGGGTTCTACGGGCATGGTGACCTTATGTCTCTCCATGTTGTAGGATAGTCATGTCTCTGAAATTGGGATGTGACACTTGGTCTTTTCAAGGATGAGGAGATTTTGCCAATGAGACATAGAATGACTAGATTTTGAGTGGTTCGAGCCTTTTTTATGCTTTGCATGATATGATTTGATTTTGGTTATGATAGAGAAAGCTGGCTTTAAGGATGATGAGTCTTGAAAATCTTAGGATCTTTGATTCTACATATAGGCTTGGCCTTTAAAAGATGATGAGGCTTTGTCGAGGAAAGGGTGGTATGAGGCTTGAGCTTAAAAGGATGGAATGGTACATTTTGAAGTTGGGGAATGGTTCAAAGGTGGGTTGGAAATTCTAAAAAGAATCAAGGAAGTTGTACGATTTTGCTATTTGTAGCATGATTCATAGAAAAGAACAAGTCAAGCTAATCTTCTTGTTTTGAGATTGAAAAGACATTTGGGGTGACACTTTATTGGCTTGAATGTAAGTGACACACTAGTTGAAAGGAAGTTCCCTAAGGAGTGGCTGAAGGACTAGTGAGAAGAGATAACTTGGGGATTATGCTCATAATAAGAGATAGGAACATGATAGACTAGCAATGTGAGAGATTATGCTTAAGCTCTTTGAGCTAGCGATAAGACAGATTAACAAAAGATGATGGCGACTTAGAAGGATATGCCCCTACTATAAGATAAAGGCATAGAAGACAATATCACTTTAGAGAATGAGTAAGCTAATGAGGAAGGATGACTTTGAAAACATGAGACAAGGTAGATTGATTGACGACTACTTTGGACATGAAGGAAGATGACTGGGATGAGCTTTATCTCTCTCTCTCTTAGCTTTTGCCAAAGCCGCCCTTTTAGATTTTCAACTTAGTGAGCTTAGATTAATGAAATTGGGGAGAAAACATTCCACCATGATTTGCTGCTTTTCTTCACTTTCAAAGGCTTTAACCTTTGAATTTTGGATTTGGTGAATCTTGTTGCCCATTGTTGAGGTGTATCATTTGATTTTATGCTTCAATTATTTGATAAGAGGTCTATTTCTTGACCTTCTTTAGTTAGGAGCTAGCAAAGCAATTGTTGATGGCACCTTAATTATAGTGGATTTAATTGATGTTCTTTTCTCTTTTTCTCTCTTTTCATTTTTTTTCTTTTTTCTTTTTCTCTCGTTTCTCCTTTCTTTTTTTCTGTTTAAATCTCATCCATGTTTAAAACAAGAAAGACAAGTGCACAAATAATTAAAAAGATTGAATGTTTTATTACAATGAAAAATTTTATTACAAGATAACAAAAAGGAATCGACATGATTGATGAAAAATACATGAAAAGGAAAATAAAATTACAGACACAGACTTGAATTTAGACTCAAACTTTGAGATTTGGACTTAGACTCAAACTTAGACTTGGATTTCAATCTCAGATAGGTTAGATTAGCTGAACTTGAACTCTTCCATGTGATGCCACTTAGGGTTGAGGTAAGGTGGGGTTGAATTAGGTTTTATTTTAGGAGGGATGATGTCACCACTTCCAATCAGATCCTAGATTCTATATCTCAAAGCTTTGCATTCGTTGATTTGGTGCCCCACTCTTTAATGATATTCACAATATTCATTGGGTCGGTAGCTTCTTGGTAAAGGATTAGGAAGGACTCTTGTTTCCAGAGGTTTTACCATTTTTGCTTCTAGAGCTTCTTATAAACCACTGCTAATGGAACTCCCAGATATGTGAAAGCTCTTTGTTGAGATTTCAAAGGTCGCTTGCTAGTTATGGCAGCTACCTCTATACTCTCCCACTCAACATCAATAAGGGGAGTGTAGGTGTCCATATCCTTCCATTTAGTAGAGGGAAGGAAAATGGAGGTATTTCTTTTCTTACACCATTTTTCCATTGTGGGGGTTTGCTCTAATGCATTGATGTTAAGCTCTAAAGGTCTCTTGATAGCAAAAGAGGTGAGGTTTTCCTTACTTTGAAAAGGATTCAAAGAAAAGGCAAGATTAGTATCTATGATTAATGGCATGGCTAAGGCTAGAATGGCATTGGCGTTTGAGATTGAGGATGTAAAATTATGATCATGTCAATGGTAGGTGCAACATTAATGGGCATAGCTTGGTTCAGCCTTCCTCTCACTTCATCTATGATAAGTTGGTGTTGGAAACTCAAAGCATTTGTGAAAGCAGAAGTAAGATGGATTATAATATTATTAAAACTAGATTGTTGGCTAGCTAAAGCTTGGTTGAAATTGATTCGTTGAGCATCTAGGGCAAAGATGAGAATAGCTTGAAAGTTCTCTTCTTACCTTTTGAGTAGGTTGGTTAGAGCTTTTATGTTACTTAGGCTTGCCATTGGTACCTTACAAACCAAATCAAAGAATAATATAAGTGCTTAGGAAAAAAGCAAAAAGATGGGCATGCAAACTTTTGAGGAAAAAGATTCCTTTTGATATTGCGAGTTAATTGCATTTGGGCTTTTAAGGATTTCCTAAGGTTTTATAGGTCAAAGTCTTAAGTTTAAGGTATCAAGTTGAACCAAAGGTACTAGACTTAGTGTAGTGTGTTGGGCCAAAGGTATTGGGTTTAAGGTATTGTGTTAAGTCAAAGGTATTAGGCTTAGGGTAGTGTGTTGGGCCAAAAATATTGGGCTTAGTGTAGTGTATTGAGCCAAAGGTATTAGGTTTAGGGTATTGTGCTAGGTCAAAAGTATTAGGTTTAGGGTAATGTGTTGAGCCAAAGGTATTGTATTTAAGGTATTGTGTTGGGTCAAAGGTATTAGGCTTAGGGTAGTGTCTTGATGATTTGAGTGTAGGCTATAAGCATCTGTCAATCTGGGGGTGGTGGATTGATTTTGAAAGTAATGGGCCAAGGATGCTGGGCAATGGTATCTTGTGGCCAGGTTGGCAAGGTGTGGGTAAAAAGGAAGGCAGAGATGTTTTTAGGTTACAATTTAAGGTAGAGACATTTTAGGTAAGGTTAAGGTAACAGTGTTTAAGGCTAGGGAAATGAGGTTTTAGGTTCAGGGCTAGGGTATTAGTGTTCAGGTTAAAGGCTAAGATAATAGGGTAAGGTTTAGGATTAAGGTATTGGTGTTTAGGTTTAAAGGCTAAGGTAACAGGGTAAGGTTTAGGGTGATGGCTTAAGGTTTGTGGGGCAAAGGTGAATGGGATAAAGGTGAGAGTGTTTAAAGTTTAGAAGTGAAGGTGTTAGGATAAAAGTGGGTATATGACCATTCTTCGGTTTAAAGTATAACCTAGACTTAAGATGAATGCTGAATGCATGTTTTGTTATACAATATGGATGCATTATATACATAAGGAAAACATTTTGGGAGAATGTAAAGATGCAAGGTTTTAATCATGGTACATATAACTTAAGGTTAGGATCTAGGTTCATTACATGATAGGGTAAGGGTGGCTCGGTTTTAGGTACCCATCACACTAAAGTAGCAATATACCTATGAGTCAAGGAGCTTCACATGGGTCCAACGGTACATGCATACTCATTACACCTTTGAAAGGATCAAAGGATTCATCGCGAGGTGGATAATTTCACTATGGGTAAAAAGACCTAAGGAGGGTTATCCACTCGATGCTACTCACTATCCATTGTTTTCCTAAAATTAGGTTGAATGGTAAAGAGCCTATGCAAGTGATGTATGCAAAGTTACAATCATATTAAAAGGCCAAACTCTTTTTAAACTAATTAATAGTCCACTTATTTTTCCTTTTATTAAAAGAAAGCATGTCCCAATGGAGCTGCCATCTGTGAGGCCTCAGCTGAGCACCGATCCGATCTGCTAAAGGGAGTCAAAATGCTCATTTTGAAAAAACTCATGAGGAAGCCCTTGAGCTTATCTTTGATAGGTTTAAAAATTATTTCTTAGAGTTGCCACCTTAATTTATTTTTATTTGGGAAAATATAAGGAAAAAACCCAATTGACTCCAATTATTACCCAAAGGAAAAAGATCACCAGCCTCAAAACCAAAGAAAATTTGGGGACTAGGTTTTTGATTTATTTAAAAAAAATAAGTTTGGCCAATGAATATAAGAGTGACTTAAAATATATTTCTTAAACAAATTAAAATGCATGAACAATTTATAATATGCATAATCATTCAATTCATCTATTTCAACAATAAAGTAAAAACATATTTAAGGTTCAAAATAAGAGAAAGTTAATATTACAAGAAAATCCCAAACTTAGGGGATACCTCCTCTAGCCCTTATGGGTTATAAGGAAGTCATATATTCCTCAAACTAAACTTAATATCAAAGTAAAAGAAAGCAAAATAAAAGCATGTGAAGAAGGTGATAAGGGAGAGTTGGTTAGTTTTAATTGGATTCGATGCCTGAACCAAGCATGCCTACGTATCCCATTGAATGGGAATCAAAACCCATGTAGTTCTCCCTTCTTGTGAAGGGATTAGTTTAGCCTAGCCACTTTATCATATTTTGATTGATTGATTAAAAGAGGGTTGAGATAATTAATTAATTTAATTGATTACCGAGTTGATTAGCTAGTAACATAGATGAATCAATTTAATTAACTAACTAAAAAAGGCAATGATCTTTAGACAAAAGAAAATTAAAGGAAAAGAAACTTACCACAAGTGGCAGGTAATGACTGGCTTTGGATGGCAGGCAACGGCTAGCCTCGGATAGTAGGTGGCGACTGGCTTTGGATGGCAAATAGCAGCTAGCCTCGGACAGCGAAATGAGCCTTGGGCAATAGACTTGCCTCGAACAAGAAGGTAGAAAGCTTTTAACTAGTCAAGTAGGAATCAAAGAAAAACCCCCCAACTTGCTTTGGAAAGCAAGGAGTAAATGCAAAGCAGTGTGCTTGAAATTAATGCTTTTCAAGCTCTAGAAGTTGGTGTCTTGAAGTGTAGAGAGGCCATCTATATATAGAGGGAAGGTTGAACCATAGAAAACACAAATTTCAAATGTGGGAAAAAGAAATGTGCTCGGAGTGCCACACAAGCCTCTGCAGCACCTTAGAGCTCTTTGCCGCAGTGCCACAGAGCTGTGCAGCAACTGTGATTGTTCACCCGCTTTTCTTATTTTTGCCCGTTCTCGCTCATTTCTTGTCCATTTTACACAATTATAGGTGCATTGTATTCGTTACTCAATTTTAGATTATTTGAAAGGGTTTAAATATAAAAAAGAAATGTTTTGATTTTCCCATTTTGAGAGTTTTTGACTTCTGAAAGTTTGTTTATTGAGCCTAAGTACTTTTAAGGTTCAAACACATACTAGAAGGTGCAAAATTAAGTGTTCACAGTTATGCACCATTCAAACCCAACATAAAGAAATCTAACAAAGTTCTTTGATTTCCTTTCTAATTCCCATGTTGGTTCTCTTATTATTCTTGATTCCCATCTCTGAGTCCTATTCCATCTGCCATCTTAGCTGCTTCTTTTTGTTTTTCCTTTTTTTTTTTTTTATCTCTCTTCTGCATTTAGTGACCTCAGGTATGTAAGGAATGAGTGCAAGTTTTGATCTTCCAATATTAGGCATACATAAAAATCAGTACCTAGAAAATAAGAAAAAGTCAAAAAAAAAAAAAGTTAACAAAGAAAAAATAAAAATTGCCTTAAATTAAATAAAATCAAATAGATTATGATGTTAAATCAATAGTCCCTAGCAACGGCACCAAAACCTTGTTGGGTAAAATATGCAAGTGTATGGAGCCTATAAGTAATATAAAGTGAATAGAGTATCATTCCCATAAGGACTATGTTTATCCAACTATCTACTATTCCTTTTCTTTGTTTAAGGCTTAACAAATTTATACTAATTCTTAAACTAAACAAAATAGTTAAATTTAATGAAAGAATTTGTAAGAAAAACAATAAGATTTAATTGTCAGGGATTAATATCAATCCACACTCAATCAACCAATTACCTTAACATCTAAGTAGTGCATGATCTAGGTTGTCCTATAGCATTGATTAGATTCTCTCGATATCTAACCAACTAAACCAAAATTCAAGTTTTCTCAAAATGATTCAACTAATTCTCATTGCACTAGACTATTTGTGGATTGCTTAAATTTGGCTTTAAGTGAACCCTAAGGATATCTAATTACTACCTACAATCTCTCATCAATTAGTAATTAAACAAGTATTTGTAGGTCAATTGCATTATCATCTCTCAATACACAATGCAACTTAAATCACAACTTTATTGGCCAAACAAAATTAAGCATTAAGCATAACAAATACCACATACCATAGGAAATTAGATGTATAGATAACTCAAAGAAATTGAGTTTCAAAACATTAATTCCTAACTAAAGAATTAGTTAATCATAGTTGCAATAAAAACCAAGTACCAAGAGAAAGAGAAATTTATAAACACAAGTTTAGCGGTAATAAGGAAATTGGATTTCTCAATCTTCACACCTAAGCCTTCAATCTTGATCTTTTTTTATTCAATCTCTCTCTAGGTCATTTTCTATTCTTACTTATTCTCCTTAACCTTCCTTTTATATTTGTTCTCCTCAACCTTCCCTTTACATCCTATTTATAGTGGAATACCACTTTCTTGTTCAATTAGGTTTGAAAGATCAAATTTGAAAAAATGGAGTAGAAAAGAAACCATCCATCGCTACATGACAAATTACAAGTTCCCACTTTGTTGCTTTTCTCAACCACTGCCAATTTCGCACTAGCCTCCTTTCATTCCTCATTCTTACTTTACCTCCTTAAGGCTCTTTTAAACCTTCAAAACCTTTCTCAAATGCAATACACAAAATATGAATGAAATTAAACCAAAATACACCCTAAACACATGCAATTTCTAAGGAAAATGACCTACACACATTGATTCTATATGCACACATCACAAATAAAATTCATTAGAAAGGTTGCAATTTGAGAAGATTCAAAAGTCCCTTAAGTCATGAAATGGACCTTAAATTGCAGGAGCTTCATAAGATTTGCAACCATGACCCAAAGGGTTATGGTTGAGACTAAATTAAAGGGCAATGCATCAAATTGAACCTCGAGACACAATTTACTTTATGACCTCTATCTCAACCTCACCATAGGAATTGCAACTGCAATGGAGGATTCTCAACCATGATAGAACTCTCACAGCCATAAATACCACTAATTCACCCTCTTTTTAGGAGTACAAAGGCAAACATTAGTCATTTTAAACTTTCATACAATATTCACATATTGTACATATACGAAGGACTATAGCATTTTATCATTTTTTTTTTAGTTTAGACTATTTATAACATTTTCGTATATAATCTTTTCTGCACCTAAAACCTAATCAAATTCTATCTATTCATAGCCTAGTCTCATAAATTCCTAGAGACAACTTGCCTTGGCATATCTCATATCCTAAATATCATACATACTCTAGCATACATAAGAGTAGGCATATTGGTGTCACTATTCACATTGCATGAACTTTTCATGAAATCACATTTATGTTTTCTCTCAATAACATTTAGCTAATAGTTGTTGCACACATATATCCTAGGCATAAAGAATTTAATATGCCTTCATCATTATTAATATTATGTAAATATTTTTTTCCATAGCATTATGCACATATCATACATCACACTAACTAGTTAAACTTTTATAAGTAGCGCAGATCTAGACTTGACAATAAACTTCAAATGATAGGAAGAAATTCTTATGCTCCATTGTTTAACCTATAACTTGTAATATTTATAAAGTCTATATTAGACTTAAACTTTCGCTATGATACCAACTTTTTCATGACCCACCTTTTAAGCCATCACGGTCCTAGGGCATAAGGAAACATAAAGTTACCCAAACCAGTAGAACTCTCTTTAACTTATTATTCTTTAGTATTTACCTTGTTGAACTTTATCCTAAGATCATAATCCAATTGCCTTTCCTTATTGCCAACTACTATTTTGTCATTTTATATATTACCAAATGCTCATTAATACCATTTTCTTATTCATCATGTTTAATTTTCCATTTTATATTTCATGTTATCATCCATATGTTCATAACTTAACATACTAACATAATAATAACTATAGTATAGTTTACAGTATATATAATTCCCATAACATATTAGTATTATTCCTTTGGTAACCATGGAGCTCTAGAGTATTGGTCTTTAGAATCACATATCCAAAATTCAAAACATCAAAATTAGTATAGTAATTTCCAAGCAGAAGAACATGACTTAGAATTTACCTTGCTGACTCCTCAACCTAACCTAAAAAATTGAACAACTAAGGAATGAGATAAAGCTCAGTGAACATATAATAATACAATACAAGGTGAGTATATGGGTCATTATCAGGATAGGCTCATTATAACAATGAAGTGATTTAATCAAAATTGTCATTATGAATCAATTTCAAATTTAAGATAGAAATATCTTTAGCAGAAATAATAAATTCTTAAAACCGGTGTGCTTCCCACTTATAAATAAAAGAGTGGCGGCGTAAGCCTTGCTCACTCACATATATCACATTACGCAAGACTAATAAGGTCTTCAACTAGGCATTCCCCCTAGCAAAGGTTGGGTACTCTCACCCTACTCGCAAGTTTATTATAATACCCAAGGACTTAATAGCTCATTCTAGTTACTAATGGTACTAAAGTATTGTCACATCCTAATTTTTAAAGATATGATGGTCCTAAAACATGGGGAGACATAAGGTCACCAATGCCCATAAAACCCACTCATGTATACAATAACATTGCCTAGGATCTTACCAAAACCTCATGCATTAACTTAATTATTCAATAATAAGGAAAACTTTAACCAGCAGACGCATAATTCAAAGAAAATACTTTTAGATACAATCCATACAAAAATAATATTTAAGACTCCTAGTAATTTATCAAATAAATAATATTCCAAAAATGAAACTCCTAGAGAACCTAAAAAGACTCTTCATATGATGGCATGCTAATAAACTTTGGATAAGGAATTCCCTAAGCAGAGTAGATTGCTTGAGCCATCACCTTGTCTCCTCATAATGCTCACCTGGAATCGCACAAAGAAAGGGGGTGAGATAGATGATCTCAATGAGTAAAGAATATAGCCTATACAATAACATACATCCCTTAGAAAGGGCTCATAGCTTATAACTCATAGTTTATGATTCACATGTCATGACGCATAGTTTGCAATTTAACAAGGTTTGCAAAAATCAAACTTATAACTCATAACACACATAGTGAAGGCTATTGCCTTATCCGCTCGTAACATAATATAGAGTAAAGGTTGCTACCTTGTCTATTCGTAACATAATATAGAGTGAAGGCTGCTGCCTTGTCCCCTCATAACATAATATAGAGTGAAGACTAATGCCTTGTCCACTCAGAACATAATAAAGAGTGAAGGTTGTTGCCTTGTCCACTCACAACATAATATAAAGTGAAGGTTGCTGCTTTGTCCACTCATAACATAATATAGAGTGAAGGCTGCTACCTTGTCCACTCATAACATAAAGGAGAAGTAACAATAGCATTGAAAATCACATGTAAAATGGTAGCAATAGAAGTTTAGCTTATTGAGCAAAAGATACATGATAAGCACTTAATTGACTACACTTTACCCTTTATTTTTAATAATAGTTTATCCTTAAATTGAGTTTGATTTATTTGTTTAGTGCTTTTCCAGAGTTCTTTTAGTTAATCTAGTGTTAAATGATACCATGATCCGAATGTGACCCAGAATGGTGAAGATCCAAGCCAAAATGATGACTTTTAGAAGAACATGGGCTGCCATGGGTTGAGCCACAGCTAGGATTCCAGCCATGTGATAAGAGCCAATTGGAAATTCATCCAGTAGCCTCCCACGGGTAGAGGCATGGCTGAGGTTTCATTCGTGGAAAGTTATGTTCTTTAGCCCTATCGTTGGCACGGCCGGAACCCCAACCGTGGGTCCAGCCGTGTGAGGTTAAATTTCAGTGATATAAAATAGATCAGATAGCATTTTAGAGGGGAGAGTCACCGCAGAGCAAAAAATGAAGATCTAAGGGTTGACTAAGCCTTAGAGTCATGGGAGAGGCTTAAAGGTTAGAGATATTGAGGATTTAATCAATTCAAAGACCAAGATCAAAGTGGATGTGGAAGATTGAAGAGAAGATTTAAAGAACATCTCCTAGATTTGTTTGAGATTTCTTCCTCTTTTATTTTCTGCATCTTTGTTCTTTAATTTTAATATGACCTAATTATATTTGTAATGAATCCTCATTTTGATTATATAGATTAAAGGATTTAAACTTTAATCAATTCATCTTTGGTTGTTTTATTTTCATGATAAATCTTATTATTCTAATTAGCAATTACTAGCTTATTGATTGGATATTGTTTTTATGTTGGACGAGCAGAGATACCCTGATATAGATAGATCACTCAAGGGAATAGAGAGTTGATTGGGGTGCTAGAGATAGACCTACAAGACTTCTTTGGATGTTAATCTCTTGAACTTAATGCTGCTCCTATTTGACTATAGGTTGAGAAGAGATTCCCCTATAATACTTAGGAAGTTAGGGACTTAATCGCTTGAGAAAGGTTTTTATCTAATTTAGTGAGAGTCCAACTCAATCCATTGTTTGATATGCATTAGAAACTAGGGGGATTTATATTTAGATTAGCTTTGCCTAGATTATTTTAGTCAATATCATTTACTTATTTCTTAGGCTAGCTTAGTTAATTTAGCTTAGTTTAATTAATCTTCATCTTGATTATTCACTAGACAATAGTTGAAGTTTGTGCTAGTACTTATATACTATCCTCATAGAGACGATACTCATACTCACTACTTTATTACTTGATGATGATTTGTGCACTTGCAGTTTGTTAGTATGCGTTTCGGCACATCAAGTTTTTGGCGCCATTGCTGGGGATAGTTTTATAACATTAGCAATATTAATAGAGATTATTGATCTAGTTTTTATTTTTATATTTTCATATTTGTTTTTGTTTTTGCTTTCCTTGTTTTATTTGTTTTATTTTTACTGTTTTATTTGTTTTTTCTATTTTACGTTTTTATTTTGTTTTAAATTTGTGTTTCCAGAAAAAAAAAAAAGAAAATGAAAAATTTCTCCATGGCTGATCAGAACTATCAGGATTGGAATTTTTATCCAAATACAAAATGGGGACACTCGGGAAATTAGTATCACAATCATGGATACATCTATCACTCTAATTTCCCAGAGGAATATGGATGGGAAGCACCAATAGAGAAGTCATCCCTTGAGCTTGAGCTTGCATTAGAAAGATTCACGGCGTCTACAGAGAATTGGGTTGGGGAATTGGACAAAAGAAACAAGGCATTAGTAGTTGGCTTCCTAACTCAATTTGAAATAGACACTACATTGGAGGATAACGAGCATGCACAAGAGGAGCAAAGGTTGGAAGAGATGTTTGTGACTTTAGTGGAAGCTACAGAGAAAAGATTTCAGAGCATCGAGATAGCTCTGGAACACCAACAGACTTCTCTTCACAATCTTGAGAATTTCGCTAGGCAAATTTTGAAACTTATAAGTGAGAGACCTAAAGGCAATTTGCCCAATGAAACCAAAGCCATTCTAGAAGAACAACAAAGGACCACTACCACAACTTGGCTGTGGAATGATGATAGTGATGAAGAAGAGAATGGTAAGGATAATTTGGGGCTGCTTCATATAGAATTTGATGATAGCTTAAGTGAGCAACCCTAAATCCAGCAATGGGGCATGAATGGAGTGAAATCTAGTGTTAAATAACTCTCTTTCGATGATAGCAAGTTGTGGGAAAGCATGGAGGGGGAAGTATGCATGCTGAATATCACACCTCCCCTATTTTTCCAGCCCTCCCACTTTTTGAAAAGAATGATAATAACCCACTCACAACCCCAATACCCACCCTTCCTTTACCCCAATTTCCATCAAAAGAACACTTAGCCACACATGATCCCACACCTTTGCCACCTTTCTTTAAGTGTGTATTTGTTAGAGAATTAAGTATGTGGCACCACAGTACTTATAGTCTCTAAATTTTCTTTGGAGAGGGAAATTTGTTTTGTGGAGGTGTTAAAGTAAAAGGTTAGTGAATTTGGGTGGAGCATCTTGGAATTGCAAAAGGCAGCTACCATTGGCAATGTACATGCTTTCTTTAGTGCCAAAGCTAAAATCCCTGCATTTAGTCTGTGGGTAAGACTATTCAACAATGGTTCTAAACCTGACAAGCTTCAAGGAAACCTTCAAGCCATTGGTGGAAGATGAATAACGATAATGTCCAGCTAATACAATGTTAAAGAAGCGTTGAATAGGAGGCAACCCATTAATGGTTTTTGTTTTTATGTTTATTATTTCTCTTTTCTTTTTATGTCCTTTTTATTTTATTTTGTTTTTATTTTTGTTTTAAATTGAATGGATCTTATCTTGGTTGTAGTTCAATATTTCTATATACAGAAACAATGATCATGGCAAACTCTCACTGGAAGGAACATCGCACACGATTCATGTGGTACATCATTCAGGGCAGTTAATTCTCTCTTTTACTTTTTCATTTTCATTGTTTATAACATATTGGGGATAATGTGTTACTTAAGTGTGGGGGAGAGGTATTTTATTATGCCCTATCTTTATAAATCTTGCGATTAAGTGAATTGAGTTGTGGTGATAGTTTGATTTGAAATCAACTCTATTTAGTGATAAATTAGTCTAATTTTGTTATGACAATGACTTATTGCAGTGTGAATTGAATGTGGTGGTCATGATTAGAGAATTAAATTTTTGCAAATCTTTTTGCCTAAAATTTAAATCTCTAGTTACACTTTTTTAGCCTATTTTATTCCACTGTTACTTTTGTTCTAGTTTAGTAGAAATGCTTAATACCTTAGGTAGCTTGACTATTTTTCTTTAAAAAAAAATAAGTATATATAAAAAAAAAAAGATTATACAAAGGAGCTTTGAAAATGTTTAAATATTTTGCAATTTTTGACTCTTTAAACATAAAGGATTGAGAATATAAATAGTGCTAGTAGCCATTTGAATGCGTGATTCTAGTTGAGTAACTGGAGGCTGGCACCATAAGTATTTGCATTCACATAAAAGGCTAGAATGACAATTCAAACAAGTCAGGCTCCTTAGTTAATTAAAAAAAAACATGAAGTGAAATGCATAATTAATGAAAAGTCGAGTGAGTAGTCAAGCTCCTATGGGAAAAATCCTTATAAATCTCCTTTGCTTGAACTTTTGTTTCTGTGGAATTATTTGCTCAAACTTATAAGTTTAGAATTTAGGTTTCAAATTTTTGAGATTTGTTTTAGAGATTTCTTGATTTGGCTACCATGTTTGAGCCTTGCTGATTTCAAGTTGTTGTAAAACTTTTTGAATTTCTTTGACCAGAGAGGGTAGGTTTTATCTCTTACTGTTGTTACAATTTAATTTGCTTAAGGACAAGCAAATACTAAAGTGTGGGGAGAATTTGATAAGCACTTAGTTGACTACACTTTACCCTTTGTTTTTAATAATAATTTATCCTTAAATTGAGTTTGATTTGTTTGTTTAGTGCTTTTCCAAAGTTCTTTTAGTTAATCTAGTGTCAAATGATACCATGATCTGAATGTGAGCCAGAATGGTGAAGATCCAAGCCAAAATGCTGACTTTTAGAAGAACATGGGCTGCCACGGGTTAAGCCACAGTTGGGATTCCAGCCGTGTGATAAGAGCCAATTGGAAATTCATCCAGTAGCCTCCTACGGGTGGAGACACAACTGAGGTTTCACCCATGGAAAGTTACATTCTTTGGCCCTGTCATTGGCACGGTTAGAACCCCAACCGTGGGTCCAGCCGTGTGAGGTTAAATTTCAGTGATATAAAACATATCAGACAACATTTTAGAGGGGAGAGCCGCCACAGAGCATAAAACAAAGATTTAAGGGTTGGCTAAACCCTAGAGTCACGGGAGAGGCTCAAAGGTTGGAGATATTGAGGATTTAATCAATTCAAAGACCAGGATCAAAGTGGATGTGGAAGATTGAAGAGAAGATTTTGAAGAACATCTCCTGGATTTGTTTGAGATTTCTTCCTCTTTTATTTTCTGCATCTTTATTCTTTAATTTTAATATGAACTAATTATATTTATAATGAATCCTAATTTTGATTTTATAGATTAAAGGATTTAAACTTTAATCAATTCATCTTTGGTTGTTTTATTTTCATGATAAATCTTATTATTCTAATTAGCAATTGCTAACTTGTTGATTGGATATTGTTTCTTTGTTGGATGAGTGGAGATACCCTTATATAGATAGATCACTCATGAGAATAAAGAGTTGATTGGGGTGCTAGAGATAGACTTATAAGACTTCTTTGGATGTTAATCTCTTGAACTTAATGTTGCACCTATTTGATTATAGGTTGAGAAGAGATTCCCCTGTAATACTTAGGAAGTTAGGGATTTAATCGCTTGAGAAAGGTTTTTATCTAATTTAGTGAGAGTCCAACTCAATCCATTGTTTGATATGCATCAGAAACTAGGGGGATTTATATTTAGATTAGCTTTGCCTATATTATTTCCATCAATATCATTTACTTGCTTTCTTAGGTTAGCTTAGTTAATTTAGCTTAGTTTAATTAATCTTCATCTTGATTATTCACTAGACAATAGTTGAAGTTTGCGCTAGTACTTATATACTATCCTCGTGGAGACGATACTCATACTCACTACTTTATTACTTGATAATGATCTATGCACTTGCAGTTTGTTAGTGTACATTTCAGCACATCAATACACAACATTGTGGTTCCAGAAAGATTATAAATTAGAGCAATAATCATAAAGGTTCTTTATTATCATTAGATATTCAAAAATGGTTTTGTTCCAATTGTCCTTTAGCAACCTAAGCTTAAAAAAGAAATCATATAGTTATAATTGGTAATAGAAAGGAACTTAGGTTTCAAAAATCTCAAAGGTTCACATATCGTGATAACTCATACTTGTAACATAAACATAATGTTTACTTACCTTGTGGTTCCTTTACTCCTAGTACTTGTAGCCCTTGAACTTCTAATAATCCTCAAGCTCTATCATACATTACAATTCAATACTTAGCATTTGCTTAATATCATATTGTCATGTCCCATAACTACCCTAATGCTATCCTATCCCATAACTACCCTATGCACATTTACATAAACTTGGAGTTGCACTTAGAAGTGCACTCATCACTCGCACATAACATGTTGACTTTCAAGTCTTGTATACTTAGCCTTTTTAGGCTCACATGAAATCACATTATAACTCATACTATGACTTTTCTAAATTCAAACACAACATATTATGATCTTAATATCAATTCCTTCTAACATTCAACTTAGTACATTTAACACTTTACATATATATCAACATTACAAGTAACCTTGAAGAGTCATACTTATCTCTTTTGAACAAATCATACCATCTATCTCATAGTCAATTTAAGATCATCAATTCACTATTAACTCATCATAAAACCTATTTCACTTTTCACTTAATCATATACACATATTAATCATAACATAGTATGAGGTTAGTAACCCTAGGTAGGCCGAATTGTCTCTAGGCTTGTCTAGAGTTAATCCTTTAACCAACATACAATTAAATCATTTATCATTCATGTATACATGCCAATAATCATTAAAATGTATCATATAAAAATTATAGACATTGTGATTAAAATCCCTATATTAGCCGAATACACTATCAAGGAAAAACTTAAATTTTCTTACTTTTCGCACTTTCCATTCATTATAGTAATATGCAAAAACATGGTTTAAACTAAGATTTTTCATGTAAACATAACAAAAATCATTTTACAATACCAATATATAGGAATTGGCACCTTCTTGAGTTTTATACATATGAAATTTCCAACTTTTAAATTTTAGGATGAAAACCATGAATTTTCCTTGTTTCCGATACTTTTCAATCATTATAGTAATATGCAAAAACATGATTTAAACCAATATTTTTCATATAAATATATCAAAAATCATTTTAGAATATCAATATATATTGAATCGGCAAACATATATATATATATATATATATATATATATATATATATATGCTTGAAAATTTTCCAACTTTAAGGTTTAAGGTGAAAACCATGAATTTTCTTGCTTTTCGTACTTTTTCAATCATTATAGTAATTTACAGAAATATGATTTGAATTAATATTTTTCATCTAATCACAACAAAAATCAATTTAGAACACAATAATATACAATTTGGAGCGCCCCTACCCCCCCCCCCCCCCCAATATTATGCATGAAAATTCCAAACTTTGAGTTTTAGGGTTCACCTTTGGAGGATTTGCATAGAAAGGGTTGTGTTTTTTATAGAAAAATTGATTTCTCATTGAAAATTTCATGAAAACGTTCGCAAAATCGCAAGGTTTTAAAGCACTTTAAGAATTTCGGTTGAGAGAATATTTTTAAGAGAATTTTTCTGTAAAAATTATGAAGAATAATAGAATGGTGGCTGTCTAATAAGGGCTAGCTGAAATTTTGCTTATATATTTAGGGTTTTGGCAAAATTACAAGTTTACTATTAATAATCTAGGTTAGGAGTGTTTTGGTGTAGTGAGCTTTTGGGAAATTGGGCATTTTATTTAATTTATGGGCTGATTATAGGTAATTAAAAATAAAATATTTTTCTTATTTATTTCATTGAAATCCCCCCTAAATTATTTATTTAAAAATGCTTATAAAAATTATTTTATACTTAAAAATCACTTTGCACATGAAAATTCAATTTATGTGAAATAAATTATTTTACGCATGTACACTTTATATAAATCACTTATTCCTCAAGAATAATTTATATTATGCATAATAGAACTCATCTAACATGCCATATACTCATCAATCACATAACATATGAATTTTCATAAAAGCACCCATTTTGTCTTAATAGCTCTACATTCAAGTAATTGGTCATGAAAATTCATAGGGTGGGTATGGGTTGTTACAAGGATTAGATTTTTGAATATTACTATAGCATAGAAATGATAAGGAATCAAGTAGGAACATTGTGACAAAATATGCAATGTTTCCCTAGTTTATGATTCTGTTATGATTATTCGTGTTCTAACGAATTAAATAGAATCTATATGATAACTAATGATGTACATAAAGAAGTTAGAGAACACAAATTTGAAAGTTACAATGAAAGGAAAGAAAGGAATTTAAAAGAAAAATTTCTAAATATGTTAATAGGTTTGTTAATGGACTATGGGCGTGTTATTGGCCCTTTCGATATCAAAGGCCTAAGCCCAGCAATAGTGGGCTAGCCCATAATTAGTGTAACATCAAGCTTGTGGCTAGAATGGTTAGCCAAAAACTAAAAATTTGGATGTTGGGAAGGGAGCCACCAAAATTGACCTAAGTCAAATCTTTAAGCAAATTGAATTCCTATATTCCCTACATACAAGTCTAGGTTCATTTTTAGCATTCCAACACCACATGATAAACATCATAAATTTAGATAAAATCTTGGCCATCCAAATGAAGTAGATGATAGCCATTCATTAAGATCAAATCTTAGCCATTGGATTAAGCTCAATCAAGTCCTCACCATCCAACCTATTATATATATAAGTTAATTCATCTTATGTGCACCATTTACAAATCTCTACACCATAAGCATCACATAAACTAAAAGAAATTCTCTTTACACCAATAGCAACAAGAACTTACCAAACCAAAATCTCCTAAGGTGAGAAATTATGTTCCTCTTTTCTTTTATATGATCAAGTATAATTTTAGTATTTAAGTTACATAATTTTCTCTTACACCATATACATAAAATTCGGCCATATAAGGGTATTTGTACAAGATGTAGTTTTGATTTTCTTGGTTGAAATAAGGAGATTTGATTAGAAAATTTCAGGAATAATGTGAAGATAGATAAAGGAAGCATGAAAAATACCTAAGTATTATTAAGGAGGAAATTCGGCCAAGATGGGATATGAATAAGTGTTTTAAATTCTAATTGAAGGCATCTAATGTTATTTTAGATGAAGAAAAATGATTTGAAAGAGGTAGGAAGAATTTTAGGAACTTTATTTAAGACTTAGAAATCCTAGTGGCATAAACTTATTTAAAAAGGAAACTTGGTGTTCTAATGCTATATATATACAATTGAATGATCATATATGTTTTATGTTATGTTAATTTCACATTTATATAACTAATTTGAAGATTTGATGAGGAATTATGAGTTTTCCTCACATTTGAACTAAGTGGGACAAGTTAGGGTTCTTATGAATAACAATGAATTAATTCAAAAATAATTGGTGGGAATTGATTGCCTAGGTGTTAGTTTAATGAATCCATGGTCAATTTGAGGTTTGAAAGGGAAATTGATAGTTTTCCCAAATTCTAGGGTTCATGGATTAATATGGGAATTTTGAGATTTAAACTTGAATTCATTAAATTGAATAAGGAATTTAGCTTGGAAATGATTAAAAATAAGAATAAGTATGAATATGATACTATTGATACATCCCTATTGTAAATTGAAATAATAAAATAAGTATAAGATAGATAAGTTATAATTGGCAACATCATTAGTTACTAATTGATATGTAATTAAAATGATATAGGTGTAGAACATCAAGGCAAGGGCAAGGAAATTACTCAAGATAGTGAAGGACACTAAATTAACCAAGAGTAAACATTAATAGGAGCAAAGAAATTCAAGATGAGTACGTAATAATATGATGCAATTATGCCTTATTGCTTGAAACCATTATTTGAATTACTATCCTTTAACATGTACTTAAAGTGACATTGAATATATGGTTGCCCATTGATTGTTGAGCCTTTAAAAATCCATATCTTTGTTATATGATATTTGAACATGATGAGTCTCTAATATTGGTTCTACGTTGTGCTAAATGATGAGAATGATTGATATGCCAAACTATTTTCCATTTAATTCCTATTATAGACCTTATATGTGTCTTTCATTAATAGCCATGATTAAGCAAAAATCCTCTCTGATGTGAGGAAATACATCAAACCTTGTGCACTTGGTATAAGCCTGTGGATAGGGCAAGAGTACCTAACCTCTGTTGGGGGGACCGCCTAACCATAAGGCCCAATTAGTCTTGCATAGTGTGATGCATCTAAATGAGCAAGGCTTAGGCTGCCACTCTTTAATATTTATTTATGGGAAGCTTTCTGCTTCTAAGACATTACTATTTCTATAAAAATGCATTCTAAAATTCAAAATGGCTAATTTTGATTAACATCACTCCACTACTATCTTGAAGCTATCTAAGTGGAAACATCTTATATTGCCTTCATATTATATTATATTATATTATTATGTACTCATTGAGCTTGTCTCATTCTATAGTTGTTTAAAATTTTTAGGTCATGATGACTTATTAGTAAGGTAATTTCCAAGCTATGCTTCTCCACTTAGGACTTGCTCTGCTAAGTTGCTATGTTTTGAGTTTTGCTTGTGTTACTCTAAAGATAATTGATCTAGAGCTCCATGGTATTTAAAGGTTTGATATTAAAATGCATTTTTGTTAGAGAGTATTGTAAGCAAATGATAGTAATTGATGCATATGCATATTTATAATAGTAAATAGGAATGTATGAATAGGATTTATTAATACTTAAGAATTATATTCCAATCAATGGTTATGAAATTGCATTAAAGTGTGATGGCTACAAAAGAATGGATAAAGTAAAAATGGAAATGGTAAAGAGAGAATGGGTTTTTTATCTTGGGATAGGTTATAAAATGGAGTATGCTAAATGATAATAAGTTCAATAGGGTTCCACAGGTTTAGGTGACCTTATGTCTCCCTAAACTCTTAGACAATCATAGCCTAGAAATTAGGTCATAACACTTATACCAAGGTCCAATGTATTACCCTACATCAAAAGGGTATTTTTGATTATCAAAATAGAGGTTCATATGAAATTTACAATAAGGAATTCAATGAAAAATATGCCAATACAAGAATAATTCTCATTAATGGTCACTGTATGAAATCAATGTCAAAGGGCTTGCAATGGCCGAATGCCATAAAGAAATATCATATCCAATCACTTAATATTCAATAGGCAATTCATACTCGACATATAATTAAAATATTTCAATGAAAATGGTTTGATCAATAATGGTTCATAAAATATGGCACACGTCATATTATATTATTAAGTACTCATCTTGGACTCCTTTGTTCCTATTCATATTTAACCTTGATGTTAGTAGTACTCTTCACACTTTTAGACAATAGCCTTGCTCTTGTCTTTAGATTCTACACATTTTTCATTTTAGTTACATATTAATCATTACCTTGTTTTCTCAATAGTTTAAATTTATCTCAACTTTGTTAACACTTTTTATCTTATCCATTGTCATACTAACTTATTAATTTAAGGCCAAACACACTATACTTAGTTGTTATCGAAATGGCCAAATGTATTCACTTATGGAAAAATAATTTTTTCTTCCAATTTCACATTTCAACTTTATATTACTCAATTAAAATCAATTTAAAAAATTTCCAATATTCATTGGAATTAATTCTATTTTCACTTTCCGATCCCATAAATGAACCTAATTCATTAAATTTGGGGAAAATTATTTCTATCAATTAAATTTGAAATTAACACGTTACACCATTCTTAACCTTAATTGCCCCTTTGATTTCATGGATTCAAGTTCAATTCTCAAAATCTCCAATTTTCCCCCCAAACCCTAGAGTTTTGGGAAAACCATTAATTCCTCATCCAATCTTAAATTGATCATAAATTCACCAAATTAACACAGGCAATCAATTCCCATCAAACAATTGCAATTAAATCATTTTAGTTTATGAAACCCTAATTTTCCAACTTAGGGCAAAATTTGGGACGAATCTATAATTTCTTGTCTAATTCTTAAATTGACTTTTAAATTATGAAATTAGTATAATAAAAAACCTAAGTGATCAATCAAACATCAAAAAACAAGCATTAGAATATAAAGTCCCCCTTTTAGCTAGGTTTATGCCTTTGGAATTTCAAGTTCTAAAATAAGCCTCCATAATTCAATTTGACACTTGCAAATCACTTTTCTCCATCCCAAATAATCTTATATATCATTAAATAAATTTTAGAATATTTCCCCATACAATTTCCAAGAGAGGCCAAACCTTGCTCTTTGTGTTCCCTTAAATGAGCTTCATGTTTTCCTTGCTTATTTTCACTTGTTAAACATTATATTCTCAAACCTGAATTCCATATTTTATCAAATAATATGCAAAAAAAAAATATTTTTAGTTTTACTTTTCCTATGTTGATTTATATTGGTGAAAGAAAAGAGAAGTTTTTGCAACTAAATCACCAAATACATGCTTAGAACAAAGAAAGGTGGAGATGAGCATGATTCCTTATCTTAGAAAGCCTTGGTTTTGAATTCCTATAGTGGAGTCCTAGAGTATTTTTCTTTATGAATTGTGTTTTGTATCAGGTTTCACAAAATGGAGAAATAATGCTTATCACATTGCTTATATATAAAAGTTGAATGGTGTTGATTCAACCACACCCATTTCAATAGCTAGAATTTTATCAAGATGGATGGCCATGATTAAATTGAATTGGATGGCTAGGATCCCCTCTAGATGGATGGTAATTATCATGTTGGTACAGGAAAAGAGAAAATTCAAGTTGGAAAAGGATTTGACTTAGTAAAAAATGGTAGCTTCCAAGTCAAATTTGATGGCTATTCACCCATTCACCATAGTTAACCTTAGGTAACTATTTTTAACATTATTAAATTTTAATTTTTACTCCTTAGTGGGCCTTCATTGGTCGGCCATTCATGGGCTTGAGCCTTAGAGTCCAAAAGCCCATTAAAAAATTCATATATGTACATTTCATACTTAGTAACTAAATAAAATTTTCATTTCTTTACTTTCACTTTAGTATACATATTGTTACTTTCTAAATTCACTACATACTCTAAAAATTGCTAGATAATTTTTATTCACTTTATAATGCACATTTACTAGCCCTTTAATAGCAATTGCTTAAGTAAATCATGCAGACTCATTAGGTCAAACTAAGTTGACTTCTATTTTACATTGTAGCTTTGATTAAAATCAACTTCTTATGTCACTGTTATTATCTCTAATGACTTAGGAGATGTTTAGGTGTTATGTTCATGCCCCTTCACTAGCACTTTACCATCACATCACAAGAAAATAGTTAACTTAGTTATGTTAAGTTAAACTCAGTTTGACTTTTGTTTTACTATTAAAATGTTTATCAAACTGATTTCATTTTTTATTCATTATCACATTGTTCATTAAAATCACTTCTTATGATATTCTTATAGTTCTTAATATCATTGAAAAGTTTTGGATAGTACAGTACATGAACATTTTATTATCACAATTCGAGCAAGTAGGTTACTAAGTCACATTGACCTACTTGAATTAGGTCACCTAATTGATTTCAATTTAATTTTGCCATCACAATACTCATTGAAATAGATCTTCCATGGCACCCATGCTAAATTTAATGAGTTAGAAAAACCTTGGGTGTTACAATTAGAGTCAAATGGATTTTTTCTTAACTTTTTTTCCAAATAAAATAAAATGTCACGACCTAATATCTAGGCTGTGACGGTCTTAGAGTTTAGGGAGACATATGTCAACTAAACCTATAGAATCCCTTTTAACTTATTATCATTTAGCATATTCCATTTCATAACCTATCCTAAAATCGAAACCCCATTCACTATTTACCATTTCTATTATTACTTTAACTATTCATTTATAGCCATTACACTTTAATGTCATTTCATAGAACATCATTCTTAAGTATTAATAAATACTATCCATACATTCTTACTTACTATCATAACTATGTATATATACAACAAGTACTATCATTTGTTTATAATACTCTCCAACACAATACATTTTAATACTAAGCCTTCAAACACCATGGAGCTCTAGATCGATTATCTTCAGAGTATCACAAGCAAAACTCAAAACATAGCAATTTAGCAGAGCAAGTCCCAATAAAAAAAGCATAGCTCAAAATTTATTTTGCTAATGAGTCACCCTGACCTAAAAAATTTTAAATAACTATGGAATGAGATAAGCTTAGTGAATACATAATAATATAATATAATATGAAGGCAATATAAGATATCACTTGGATAGGTTCAAGATGGCAATAGGGTGATGTTAATCAAATTGGACATTTTGGTTTTTGAATACATTTTAGTAGAAATAATAATGTCTTAGAAGCAAAAAGCTTTCCACACATGAATATTAAAGAGTGGTAGTCTAAGCCTTGCTCACTCACATACATCACACTATGCAAGACTAATCAGGCCATGCGGTTAGGCATTTGCCCCTAACAGAGGTTAGGTACTCTTACCCTACCCATGGGCTTATACCAAGTGCAAATGTTTTGATGTATTTCCTCACACTAGAGAGGATTTCTGCTTACTCATGGGTATCAATGAAAGACACATACAAGATCTATATTAGGAATTCAATGGAAAATAGTATGGCATATCAATCATTCACATCATTGGCACACCATAGGACCAATGTAGAAGAATCATAATGGTTGGATAACATAAATGCAAGATATGAAATTCCAAAGGTTTAATAATCAATGGGCAACCACATATTCAATATCACTTCAAGGTGCACATCGAAGGATAATAATTCAAGCAATGGTTGCAAGCAATAAGGCATAATTACATCATATTATTAAGTACTCACCTAGAACTCCATTACTTCTATTAATGTTTACTCTTGATTAATTTAGTGTCCTTCATAGTCTTGAGCAATTTCCTTGCCCTTGCCTTAATATTCTATATCCATATCATTTTAATTACATATCAACCAATAACTAATAGTGTTACTAGTCATAATTTATCTATTTTTTATTTATTCCACTATTTCACTTAGTATACCAATAGTGCTACACTTATGCGTATTCCCATTTCCAATCCTTTCCAACCTTAATTCCTTATTTAATTCCATGAATCCAAGTTTAAATCTCATAATTCTCAATTTGTTCCATAAACCCTAGAATTTGGGGAAAACTATTAATTTCCTTTCTAATCCTCAAATTAACCATTGATTCATCAAATTAACACCTAGGCAATCAATTCCCACTAATTATTTTAAATTAGTTCACTCTAATTCATAATAAACCTAGCTTGTCCCACTTAAGTCAAATTTGGGGAAAACTTATGTTTTCCCATCAAAACTTCAAATTAGTTACAGAAATGTGAAATTAACATAACATAAAACCTATATGATCATTCAATTATAAAAATCTAGCATTAGAACACTAAGTTTCCCTTTTAACTAAGTTTATGCCACTAGGATTGCCAAGTCTTGAATTAAGTCCCTAAATTTCCTTTTTAATACTTTCGAATCATTTTTCACCATCTAAAATAACCATAGAAGCATTCAATTAGAATTTAGAATACTTCCTTGTCAAGTTCTTCATATTGGTTGAATTCTATACCTAATAGATTAAGGTGATTTTCATGTTTTCTTTACCTATCTTCACATTAATCCTTTAATTTTCTATCCAAATCACCATATTTCATCTAAGAATAACCAAAACTGCATCTTATGCATGCACACTCTTAGTTGGCCAAAATTTATATATAGTGTAGAAGTTATTTTTTGCAACTAAAATGCTAAAATCATACTTAGAACATAGAAAAAGAAAAGATGAAAATTATTCCTCACCTTGGTTAGCTTTAGTTTGTTAAAATTCATGTTGATGTTGATGTAGAGAGAATTTTGTTTTTATCAATGTAAAGTTTTGATGTAGAGATATCATGACCCAATTTTTAGGCTGTGACTGTCTTAGAGTTCAGGGAGATATAAGGTCACCTAAACCTATAGAACACTATTGATCCTATCATTATTTTACATATTCTATTTAGTCATCTTCCCCAAGATTGAAACCATATTCATTCTTTATCCTTTCCCATTATTACTTTAACTGTTCATTTATAACTATCATACTTTAGTGCCATCTTATGACTATGAATAGAACATCATTCATAAATATTAATAAATACTATCCATACATTCTTACTTACTATCATAAGTATACATATACTTAACAAATGTTATCAATTGTTTACATTACTCTCCAACACAACATACTTTAGTACTAAGCCTTTAGTCACTATAGAGCTCTAGATTGTTCATCCTCAAAATGACACAAGTAACACAAACATAACACTGTTAGCAAGTCCCAAGTGAAGAAGCGTAGCTCAGAGTTTACCTTGCTAATGAATCACCCTGACGTAGAAAATTATAAACAACTACAGGATGAGACAAGCTCAGTGAGTATATAATAATATAACATAACATAAACCTAATGTAAGGGTCATCACTTGGATTGATTTAAGGTAATAACAAAATGATGTTAATCAAAATTGGTTATATTAGACTTTAAAATGCATTTTAGCAAAAATAATAATGTCTTGGAAGCAGAAAGCTTCCTACACAAAAATATTACAGTGGCAATCTAAACCTTGCTCACTCACATGTATCACATTATGCAAAACTGATAAGGTCTTGCGATTAGGCATCTCCTCTAACTGAGGTTAGGTACTCTCACTCAACTTACAGGCTTATACCAAGTGCACAAGGTTTGATGTAGTTCCTCACATCATAGAGGATTTCTACTTATTCATGGATATCAACAAAAAACATATCCTGGGTACACAATAAGAAATCAACAAAAGATAGTTTGGCATATTAATCATTCTCATCATTGAGCATAACATAGGACTAAGGCAAAAGTGTAACAACCCACATCTACCTTAGGAATTTTAATGACAAATTATTTGAATTTAGGTTTATTGTGACAAATTGTGTGACTATGTGAAAATTTATGTGTGACGTGATTTATGGGTTTAGGGCATGTTAAATTAATTTTAATATCCCTAATATGAATTTTTATTGTGAAATAAATGATTTAGATAAAATGCATTAGCATGAAATAAATTATTTTAAATAAAATAAATTTCCATGCATAAAGATAATTTTTAAGCATAAAATAATTTTATGAGTATTTTAAAATAATTTCTAAATAAATGTTTTAGGGGAAATTTTAATGAAAATAATAAGAAAAATATTTCTATTTTAATTACTTATAATCAGCCCCTAATTTAAATAAAAAGCCCAAACACCTAAAAGCCTACTACCCAAAAATCCTCCTAACCTAGCTCATTAAGGGTATTAGTGGAAATTGCCAAAAACCCTACATATAAATATGAAAATTTTGGCCAGCCCCAATCTTCCAGTAGCCATCACTCTAGTTTTGGTATTTTGATAGAAAAATTTTCTCAAAACAATTCTCTCTACCGAAATTAAGAAAACACCTTTCAATTTCGTGATTTCTTGACTATAATCGTAAGTTTTTCTCCTTTTTCAATTCTTAAACTGATTTCTATGAATTAAATTATGAGAAAATTATTTTGAACTATTTGATTATTGATTTTTATAGATTTAATTCTGTTTGGGTGAATTTTTGAAAGAGAAATTTAATTATCTATCAAAGACACAAATCTTTTCGCGCGATTTCTCCAAAGATGAATTCTATAACTTAAAATTAAAATTTTTATGCATAAACACTATAAGGGGGGAGGGGGGGTGATTCCTACATGAATGATTTCTAAACTGATTTTTGATGTGTTTTGATGAAAAATATTGACATGTATATATGTATAATAAGTGACAAAATTGTATGCTAGTTGAAGGAATGACCCTAGACAAGCCTAAAGGCACTTTAGTATACTTAAGGTACCTTAATCTTATATTGTGATTAGAATATGAATATCATTGGAAAATATGGAATTAGATATTATGATGACTTGATAATGAATAAATGGTCTTGATTTGATGAGGTGATTGATTGAATAAATGGATCACAAGAGTTAAGCGTAACACTTGAAAGGTTAATTGTTAAGTTGACATGTATGAAAGTGTTAAGTGTACTAAGTTAATTATTAAAGTGAATTGATATTAAGATAATGATATTGTGTTGACCTTAGAAAGGTATTGACATGAGTTATAATGTGTTTTTATATGACCTATGAAGGCTAAATGGGCAAGACTTTTAAAGTCAACACGCTATGTACAAGTGATGAGTGCACTTATATGTGCAACTCTAAGTATATATGAATGTTATGTGTGCATAAGGTAGCTATAGGATAGGATAGCATCATGATTGAATAAATACTAAGTATTGAATTAAAAATTATGATAGAGCTTAAGGAGTCTTAAAAGTTCAAGGGCTATGTGAATTAGGAGCAAATGAACTACAAGGTGAGTAAACATTGTATTCATTCTACAAGTGTGAGTAACATTATGTTATGTTACAAATATGTGATATCTTGTTATATGAGCCTTTGTGATCTTTGAAACCCAAGTTCTTTTTATCCTAAAATATAATTAAGTGATTTCTTTATAAAGCTTGGGTTGTTAAAGGACAATTGGTCTAAAAACCACTTTTGTTTATCCAATGATAATTTCTAGTGATTATTACCCTAACTTATATTCTTTTTGGAAATACACTATTCTTGTATCTTTTGATCAATAAGTTAAACTGCTATTGCTATTATGAAATATGTTATTGTTGCCTTAAATGTTATTGACATATGTGATTACCATTAGCGCAAGCTATGGTACCTTTAACCCTTTATGTAAAATCCTCGTGCCGATGCACATAATCATCAAAACCTGTGCACATAGTCTTAACTCAATAGATAGGGGTAATGTATCCACCTCAGCTAGAAAGAGATGATTCTAACCATGGGGCCTGATCAAGTTCACGCCTTATAAGTGATAGGAGTTGGAATTTGGTTTAAGGCCACCTCTCCTCTATGTTTTCGAGTGGTAGAGCAATAGCCTCCACTCTCTATATGTTATAAGTGTGATTTCTGAAAACTCGTTAAATTGAACCCTTGCTAAATTGCAACTTGATTGATGAATTGAAAATCATGAACTATGTGTATAAGCTATGAGTTTCCTTTTCAAAGGAATATGTGTTAATGTACGTGCTTTATCATTACTCATTGAGATCATCTATCTCACCCTTTTTTCCTTGTGTGGTTCCAAGTGAGCAAATGTGAGGAGGCAAGGTGATGGCTCAAGCATTCTACTTTACTTGGGAATTCCTTGTCAAAGTCATTGATAATACCATGCTATGAAGTGTTGTCATTAGATGATTCGGGAATATTTACTCTTGATGTTTATTTTGAGATGTTATTTATTAAGGTTTATAAGTGAATTATGAATATTATTTCCTTATGGATTATATATGAATGTCTAATAACTATCTTTCGCAATTAAAGGTTTTCATATAATGTTTTAAGTGAGTTATTGTATAAGGTTTGGTACGATCCTAAGCATGATTTGTGTATGTGTAAGTGGGTTCTATGGGTGTGAGTGACCTTATGTCTCCCCATGTTTTAGGATCGTTGTATCTCTAAAGTTGGGATGTGATAAAAAGGCTCATCATAGTCAATATCATATAAGAAAGATATGGATTTCCAAAGGGTTCAACAATCAATAGGCAACCATAGATCAAATGTCATTTCAAGTACATGTCAAGGAATGATAATTCAAATAATGGTTTTAAGAAAAGGCATAGTTACATCATATTATTAAGTACTCACCTTAACTCCTTTGCTCCTATTGTTTATTCATTTTTTTTATTAGTTTATTATCCTTCACGGTGTTGAGCAATTTCTTTGCCCTTGCCTTAAATTCTACATACATAACATTTCAATTACATCAATTAGTAACTAATGGTATTATTAGTTATGTCTTTTACTTATTTTATTACTTCAACTTCCAATGGAGATGTATCAATAGTATCATATACATATTTATATCTATTCTTATTTCTAATCATTTCCAAGCAAGGTTCCTCATTCAATTTCATAATTCCAAGCCTAAATCTCAAAATTCCTAAATTGTTCTAGAAACCCTAAAATTTGGGGAAAACTATCAATTTCACTTTCAAACCTTAAATTAACTATAGATTCATCAAATTAACACTTAGGCAATCAATTTCCACTAATTAATTTGAGTTAATTTACTCTTATTCATATGAACCCTAGCTTATCCTACTTATGTCAAATTTGGGGAAAACTCATAATTCCTCATCAAATCTTCAAATTAATTGTACGAATAGAAAATTTATATAACATATAACATATATGATCACTTAATTATCACAATCTAGTGTTAGAACACCAAGTTTCTCTTTTAACTATGTTCATACCTCTACAGTTTCCAAGTTTTGAATCAAGTTCCCAAAATTCAATTTAACACTTCTAAATCATTTTTCTTCATCTAAGATCATTCAAAACCATATCTTATGTATGATTACCCTAGGTTGGATGAATTTTTTTATGGTGTAGAAGGGATTTTATATAACTAAAATACTAAAATTAACCTTATAACATAGAAAAGAGAAGGTGAACATAGTTTCTTACCTTAGTTAGCTTTGATTTGCTAAAGTTCTTATTGCAATTGATGTAGAGAGAATTTATTTCCTTTACATGAGACTTTGGTATAGAGATAGGCTAAATGTTATTTCTCAACATAATTTTGCTTATATATATATATGGTTGGATGGTGAGGATTTGATCAAGTTAAGTCCAATAGTTAGGATTTAATCTTAATGAATGGCTAATATTTTATCAAGATGGATGGCTAGGATTCTCTCTGTAATAGCAATGATCACCATATGGTGTTGGAATGCTCAAAGGGAACCTAGACTCATGTGTAGAGAAGGTGAGAGTTTAACTTGGTGTTGGAGTTGGTTAATTTTTGTGGCTACTTGGTCAAATTTTGTGACTCTTTCTCTACAGCTTATTTTGTTTTGTATTAGCTAACTACTCTAATTGAGCTAACTATTCTAATATATGAACTTGAGGTTACACCAATTATGGGCCCATAGGCCAGCCCACTATTGTTGGGTTTAGGCCTTTGATGACCCAAGGCCCAATAATAAGCCCATAGCCTATCAATAAGCCTATAGTCCATCTACAAATCCCATGACAAATTTAGAAACTTTCCTTTTTAACTTTCTTTTAAATTTGTGTCCTCTAACTTCTTTATACACCTTATTAGCTACCATATGAACTCTATTCAATTCATTAAAGTATAATTAGTCATAATAAGATCATGTACTAGGCAAACAATTCAAATAGTATCACAAGGTTCCTAACTGATTTCTTTTCATTTATGTACTATGCTAACATTCAAAGATATAGTCTTTTAGCATCATTAATAACTAGAATAAGTTATGAAATACTTGGGTATTAAATTTTACCCCCCTTAAAAAAAATTTGTCCTCGAATTTTTAAAAGAACTTACTTGTTACCGATTAAACAATTGCGAATACTTTCGAAGGATATCATATTCTCTTTCCCATGTACATTCTTCCATATTATGGTTACACCATTAGAATTTGACCATTGATATCTCCTTGTTTCGAAGCTTCTTCACTTGTCAATCCAGTATTGCGATGAAAACTTCTTCATAGGAAAGGTCTTGGTTGATCTCAATCAATTATGGTTGCAATACATGCAAAGGGTCAGGAATGTTCCAATGTTGGAGGTAATGCTAACTAGTATGAAACTTCTCTAACCTTATCAAGAATCTCAAAAAGTCCATAAAGCGTGGGGATAGTTTTCCCTTTTTGCCAAGTCTCATTACCCTTTTCATGGGGGCAACTTTCAAAAAGACATGGTCACCCACCATGAAATGGACATCCTTCCTCTTGGGATCGGCATAACTTTTATGGTGACTAAAAGTAGTCTTAAGTCTTTCTTGAATTATCTTCACTTTTTCAGTGGCTTCTTGTAACAATCCACACCAACCCTAAGAGTTTTCATGACCAATTTGCTTGAATTTAGAACTATTAAGACAAAGTGTGTATTTTTGTGAAAAATCATGTGTTATGTGATTAATGAGCATGTGGCATGTTAGATTAGCTCTAATATGCCTAATATGAATTATTATGATGAAGTAAGTGATTTATATGAAATGCAAAAGCATAACAACATTTATTTCACATAAATTGAATTTTCATGCACAAAGCGATTTTTATGCATAAAAATAATTTTTATAAGCATTTTTAAAATATTTCTAAATAAATATTTTAGGGGGAATTTTAATGAAAATAATGAAAAAAATATTTTATTTTTAATTACCTATAATCAGCCTATAAAATAAATAAAAAAGTCAAATTCCCAAAAGCCCACTATACCAAAACACTCATAACCTAGCTCATTAAGGTTAATCATGGAAATTGCCCAAAACCCTACATATATTAAGTGAATTTCAGCCAGCCTTTGTATCTAGCAGCCACCATTCTATTATTTCATTATTTTGGTAGAAAAATTCTCTCAAAATTATTCTCTTTGCCGAAATTCACAAAATGCCTTCAAACCTTGCAATTTCTCGACCGTATTCGTAAGTTTTTCTCTCCTTTCAATTTATTGTTAGATTTCTATGAAACTAATCATGAGAAAATTATTTTGAACTGAATATTTACTGATTTTTATTGATTAAATTCAATCTAGGTGAGTTTTTAGAAGAGAAAATGATTTTTCTACTGAAAACACAAACCTTTCTATGCGAATCTTCCAAAAGTGAATCTTACAACTCAAAATTTAAAATTTTCATGCATAAACATTACAAGGGAGGCAATTTTTACATGCTTGTGTTCTAAATGGATTTTTCATGTGTTTAGATGAAAAATATATCATATTTCTGCATATTACTATAATGACCGGAAAGTTCCAAAAAACAACGAAATTCATGGTTTTCGTCCTAGAACTTAAAAGTTGAAAATTTTCATATGTACATGCAAGTATAGCTATCAATTTATACATATTGGAATTTTAAATTGATTTTTGTTGTGTTTGGATGAGAAATAATGGTTTAAATCATGTTTTTACATATTACTATAATGAACAAAAAGCGCAAAGAGTAAGAAAACTCATGATTTTCACTCTAAACCCTAAACTTAGAATTTTCATGCATGAGAAATATCTATGTCTACCGATTTGTGTGTATATGAATTCTAAACTGATATTTGTTATGATTGAATGAAAAATAATGGTTTAAATCACGTATTTACATATTATTGTAATGATCGAAAAATACCGAAAATAAGAAAACTCATAGTTTTTCATCCTAAAACCTAAAGTTGTAAATTTTTATGCATATGAATCTATATAGGTACCGATTCCTATATGTTCATGTTCTAAAATGATTTTTGTTTGATTGTATGAAAAATTTTGGTTCAAACCATGTTTTTGCATATCACTGGAATAGATAAAAAGTAAGAAAAGCAAGAAAAATTCAGGTTTTCTATTTGATAGTGCATTCGGCCATTTATAATAACTCACACCTACCCTAGAAATTTTCATGATAATTTGCTTGATTTAGAACTAGTAAAGCGAAGTGTGTGCTTTATGGAAATTTATGTGCTATGTGATTGATGAGTATGTGGCATGTTAAATTAATTTTAATATGCATAATATGAGTTATTATTATGAAATAAATGATTTATATGAAGTGCATTAGCATAAAATAATTTATTTTAAATAAAAATAATTTTCATGCATAAAAGCAATTTTTAAACATAAAATAATTTTATGAGTATTTTAAAAATGATTTTTAAATAAATATTTTGGGGGTAAATATTACATAAATTAATAAGAAAAATATTTTATTTTTAATTACCTATAATCAGTCATAAATTAAAATTAAAAGCCCAAATACCTAAAAGTCCATTACACTAAAACCCTCCTAACCTAGCTCATTAAGGGTAATTTCAGAAATTGCCCAAAACCCTACATATATTAATGCAAAATTTGACCAACCCTAGTGTTCCAGTAGCCACCCTCTATTATCATTATTTTGGTAGAAAAATTCTCTCAAAATAGTTCTCTCTACCGAAATTCTCAAAACACCTTCAATTTTGCAATTTCTTGACCGTAATCATAAGTTTTTCTTCTCTTTCAATTCCTTATTTGATTTCTATGAATTAAATTATGAGAAAATTTATTTGAATTGGGTATTTACTGATTTTTGTAGATTTAATTCAATTTAGGTGAGTTTTTGAAAGAGAAATCTAATTCTCTACCTAAAACACAAATCTTTCAGTGCAATTTCTTCAAATGTGAATCTTGTAACTCAAAATTGAAATTTTTATGCATAAATATTACCAGGGGTGATTTCTACATCATGGAATTCTAAACTAATTTTTGATGTGTTTAGATGAAAAATATTAAATCAAATCATATTTCTACATATTGCTGTAATGACCGAAAAGTTTTAATAAACAAGGAAATTCAAGGTTTTTGATCTAGAACTTAAAAGTTAGAAAATTCTATGATTATATATACATATGGCTGCCGATTTATGCATGAAGGAATCCTAAACTGATGTTTGTTTTATTTGGATGAAAAATAATGATTTAAATCATGTGTTTACATATTACTGTAATGATCGGAAAACACCGAAAAGCTATAAAACTCATGATTTTCACTCTAAAAACCTAAACTTGGAATTTTCATGCATAAGACATGTCAATGGCTGCTGATTTGTACATACGGATGTTCTAAATTGATAATTGTTGTGATTGAATGGAAAATAATAGCTTAAATCATATGTTTACATATTGTTGTAATGACCAGAAAGTACCATAAATAAGAAAAATTATGATTTTTCATCCTAGAACCTAAAGTTGGAAATTTTCATGCATATGGATTTATATATGAGCCAATTCTTATATTATTGTGTTCTAAAATGATTTTTGTTTTGATTACATGAAAAATCTTGATTCAAACCATGTTTCTACATATTACTGTAATAGACAAAAAGTACAAAAAGTAAGAAAATTTAGTTTTTCCTTTAATAGAGCATTCGGCCTACATTGGGATTCTTATCCCAATGTCCATAATTTTTATGTAATATATTTTAATGATTATTGACATGTATGAATGAGTGATAAATAGTTAAATTGCATGTTGGTTGAAGAGATGACCCTAGATAAACCTATGAGGCAATTTGGTATACTTAAGGTATCTTAACTCTATATTGTGATTAATATGTGAATGTGATTAGATAATGTGGAAGTTGGTTGTATGATGAGTTAATAATGAATTAATGATCTTGAATTTATGAAGATATTGATTGAAGGAATTAGTCATAAGAGAGGACCATGATGCTTGAAAGTTTATTTGTTAAGTTGACAAATATGAAAGTGTTAAGTATACTAAGATGATTGTTGATATTAAGGTAATAATATTGTGTTTACCTTAGAAAGGTATTGACATGGTTGTAATGTGTTTTTATATAGGCATATAAAGGCTAAGTGTACGAGACTTTTAATAGTCAACATGTTATATGCAAGTGATGAGTGCACTTCTATGCGCAACTCTAAGTGTATGTGAATATTATATGTGCATGGGGTAGTTATAGGATAGGATAGTATCATGATTAAATAATTACTAAGTATTGACTTAAATATTATGATAGAGCTTAATGAGCTTTAGAGGTTAAAAAGGGCTACGTGTACTAGGAGCGAAGGAACCTTAGGTGAGTAAATAATGTATGTCATGCTACAAGTGTAAGTAAACATTATGTTATGTTATAAATATGTGATATCTTATTATGCGAGCCTTTGAGATCTTTAAAATCCAAGTTCTTTCTATCCTAAATTATGATTAAATGATTTCTTTGTAAAACTTAGGTTGCTAAAGGACAATTGGTCTAAAAACCATTTTTGTTTATCCAATGATAATTCCTTATGATTATTGCCTAACTTATCTTCTTTACAATTCCTATATCTATCATTTCAAAAGTTAAACTACCATTGCTATTGTGATACATGTTTTGTTGCCTTAAATGCTATTGTCATATGTGATTACCGTTAGCTCTAGTTATGGTACATTTAACCCTTTACGCAGAAGTCCTCGTGCCAATGCAGGTAATCATCAGAACCTGTGCACACGATCTTAATATGTTGGATAGGGGTAGTGTATCCACCTCAACTGGAAAGGAGCAGTTCTAGCCATGGGGCCTGTTCAGCTTCACGCCTTCTATATGATAAGAGTTGGAATTTGGTTTAATGCCACCTCTCCTCTAAGTGTTTGAATGATGGAGCAACAACCTTCACTCTCTATATGTTATAAGTGTGATTTTCTGCAAACTTGTTTTATTGAAAACCTTGCTAAATTGCAACTTGATTGATGAATTATAAATCATGAACTATGTGTATAAGCTATGAGTTTCCTTTTCAAAAGAATATATGTTAATGTATGTGCTATGTTATTTACTCATTGAGATCATCTATCTCACCTCTTTTTCTTTCTTGGTGTGGTTCCAGGTGCGCAAATGTGAGGAGGCAAGGCGATGGCTTAAGCATTCTATTTCACTTAGGATTCCTTGTCAAAGTCAATAATAGTAATACTATGCTATGTAGGGTTATCATTAGATGCTCCGGGAATGTTTATTTTGAGATGTGAATGTCTAATTACTATTTTTCGTAACTAAAGATTTTCATATAATGTTTTAATGAGTAATTGTATAAGGTTTGGTACGATCCTGGTATGACTTATATATGTGTAAGTGGATTCTATGGGTGTGAGTGACCTTATGTCTCCCTGTATTCTAGGATTGTCGTATCTCTAAAGTTGAGATGTGACACCATTGTTGGGATTTTTCTCTCAATGTCTATAATTTTTATGTAATATATTTTAATGATTATTGATATGTATGAATGAATGATAAATGGTTAAATTGCATGTTGGTTGAAGGAATGACTCTAGACAAGACTAGAGGCAATTTGGCATACTTAAGGTATCTTAACCTTATGTTGTGATCAAAATGTAAATGTGATTGGGTAATATGAAAATATATTTCATGATGAGTTAATAATGAATTAATGATCTTTAATTGATGAAGAGACTGATTAAATGAATTGGTTATAATAGATAGGCATGACATTTGAAGGGTTATTAGTAAGTTGACATGTATGAAAGTATTAAGTGTACTAAGATGATTGTTAAAACAAATTAATATTAAGATCATGACATTGTGTTTGACTTGAGAAAAGTATTGGTATGAGTTATAATGTGATTTCATGCGAGCCTATGAAGATTAAGTGTGCAAGATTTTTAAAGTCAACATGTTATGTGTAAGTGATGAGTGCACATCTATATGCAACTCTAAGTGGATGTGAATGTTATATCTGCATGGGGTAGTTATAGGATAGGATAGCATGATGATTAAATAAATATTAAGTATTGAATTAAATATTATGTTAAAGCTTAGGGAGTTTTAAAAGTTTAAGGACTACGAGTACTATGAGTGGAAGAACCACAAGGTGACTAAACATTATATTATTATTACAAGTACAAGCTATCATACAATATACTTAAGTGTTTGAAAAGGGAAAGCAATGCACTTAGTCCCAGCATGTCTTTGACATTACCATAGGTTTGCACAGGTT